>JASTWQ010000127.1:0-536773 GCA_035220615.1 Leptothorax acervorum | reverse complement strand
TTATAACGAACCATCCATCGAGATGGAAAGAGTTTATACAAAACCGCGTTTGCTGGATTCAAGATGCTTTACCGCAACTCATTTGGAATTTAATACCGGGTAAACAGAACCCTGCAGATTGTTCAACAAGCGTCCTTCACTGACGAACTTAAACTTATTTCTAGTGGGAATAATTTACCAAAATCTAATTCTCTCGCTCGACTTACCCCGAGAATAGATCCAGATGGATTACTTAGAGATACATTTTTTATGATATTTGCGATACCCTTTCATTTGAGTGAAGATTAGTTGTGTGATTAATTCACTGCGTTGCGAAATACTTATATCATATTATGTGAGTTCTTTATGTATGAATTTTGCTATATTTCTCTGGATACTCTCGAGTTATTATTACGATTGTGTGATTTATTCATTATTGAGTTTGGCTGCTCAAACTGAGTGGTGCCAAGTGTGATTATTTTACTTTATATCTTTATTTGCCAATTATCTTTAGATATTCTTAAGTTAACTTTCACTATTATTTTCTTTGATTTAACTATTATTGAGTCAACTTTTACTTTACTTATTTACATCTATAACTTTATTTTGAGTGATATTAATATTAAATAAGGGTAAATATTTACAATTAGGGCCCCAACGAGAAATCAATCGCCACTTAAATATGTTGTAGGGCAGGCCTTTCTGAGTAATTCTACGCAAGAAAAAAGTGGGGGACGGCATTGGTTTAGAAGATATAGCAAATTGAAATTTCACAGTTTTAATGCTTTTTATTAGATATTATAAAGTAATACCACGCCAATGACTTTGATCTTGATATATATTATATAGAGGTCATCTTCCTGAGTAATCTTCGGAAGGTTTTAGCCGACAATCGTTGTTTATTAAAAAGTTATTAACAAAAAAGTTTGAAAAATATAGTTATTTCGAGTATTATGAGATATATATATGTGAGAGACTAATATACCAAAATGCGTGGAAAGAAAATGAAAAAAAACACTAAATTCTGATATTTGGTTTTTTTTATTTTTCAAATACGGATTAATTATTACTTATTGTCGGTTGTATTCTCTTCCGGTGGAAAAAATTTTCCGATGGCTTCGAAAAAAGCAACTATTCTGTCGCTAAACTTGTATCGCCGTTTAAAAAAATTTACTTTCCTGCATCCCCACCTGCACCCTCCCTCCCAACCCTGTATAGGGTGGACCTCGCTTCAACTTACAAAGCGCATACTTATAAAGCGCGTCACTAACCTATAGGTTATTGGCGCGCTTTACAAGTATGTGCTTTGTATGTGCTTCAACTTACAAAGCGCATACTTATAAAGCGCGTCACTAACCTATAAGTTATTGGCGCGCTTTACAAGTATGTGCTTCAACTTACAAAGCGCATACTTATAAAGCGCATCACTAACCTATAGGTTTATAATATCTTATAAAAAGCATAAAAATTCTGAAATTTTAATTTGCTATATCTTCTAAACCAATGCCGTCCCCCACTTTTTTCTTGCGTAGAATTACTCAGAAAGACCTCCCCTACAACATATTTAAGTGGCGATTTATTTCTCGTTGGGGCCCTAATTGTAAATATTTACCTAAATAAGGTTTATAAGGTTGAAAGAGATTTATCTATTCTATTGTTTCTTGATCATATCGTGAGTATTCACCAATATTTACGTGTATTTTGCTTTTATACTTGGTATTATTGTATTATTGCCTTTTCACCTGTAGTATCATAATTTCTGTATTATGTTTACTATTTGTATCGAGTACTGACAAGGTTTTTTCGGCCAGTTTTCCCTTGTCCAAGCAGGGAATGCTGGTATTCCACCGAGTAGTTCTGCCTGATAATTGATTCAAACAAATTCTATTTCGTGTTCGTTATTTAAGTATCGCCCCTCCTCTTCTTGCGAGATATCTACGAGGTCTCTACTTAACAACATTGCTATGATGTTGTACTGCAATCTCTCTGAAGGCGGACATTTCAACGTTGCTGCAATCCTCCTGCAACGTTGCAGCAACGTTGTGCAACGTTGTTGCAACATTGCAATTTTGCAGTGCAATATTTCTGCATTGTTTCTGCAATCTTTCAGTGCTGTGTGGGTAACAATTCAAAGTTTTCCAATTTATAACAATAACTTTTACCGTGTAGTAAGTATAGTTTTATTCGTATTGTAGTGGTGTCATAGTTGGTTTGCAAGTTAAAAATAAGTACATCTTATTTTAATTTTGTAGATTATTTTTATTATAATATAAACTATAATTTATATTTTAGTTTAGTTGTTACCATTATTTATTGCATCTTATGCGTTTACAAATAAGTTTTATAAAAAATTTTTTATATCTCAAAGAAATTTTTGGCTTTCGGATATTTGTTCACTTACAGGAACGACATTGAATGCATATGATAATAGTTTATAATACAATTGTGACAGTATTAGTTTTTTATATTTCTTTTTAACTATAATGAATAAAATTTGATCTATCAATAATCAATTATTCAATGATCGAATATGTATACAGTTTGTATTATCTACAGTTAAAATTCTCTTCTTTCAGGTAGATTATTTTGATAAATTAATGAAAGTTGATGAACGGACCGACGAATATACAGCTGTCGGCCGTACTCTGCCAAAAGTTATTACAAATTCTTTGGCTCGCTTGATAAATTATGCAGGGTCAGGTTCAGTGAAGCTCAAGTTCCAAAATACGAAGCTTTATACGAAGCAATAATTTGTAAGTTTTAATTTAGCTTTACAAACAATATTTCTTATTTCAAGTAAACAACACACTATTCTCTATTTTGTATATAGGTGCTGTTTTAAAGGCATACCCTGATAGAAATTTGCTACAGGCGGAGAAGAAAATGTCACGTTGATTGCACACAAGTAATCAGAGAAAAATCTAGTCGTGCAAATTCGTCGGAACTAAAAATTATATTTTTGTTTTTTTTATTATAAAAAAAATTTGATTAATATTTGTGTCGTTTTTAAGAATATTAATATAACAAGTTTATTGTTTAGCATATTGGATGTAAACCCAAAGAGAACAGAACAATCAAAATAATATTAATTTCACTTTCTGTTTTTCTTGGGAAAGTGCCATATTTTGTGCAATGAAGTTTATTATTTTTATAACAATAATTTGTAATGCAAATAAAGTTTCTACCATTTAATTTTGCGTAATATTCTTCTCTCTGGAAGTCATATTAAAGTCAATATGATATAAAAAATAAGTCACCAAAACATCGCCAAAAATGTATCGAATGAGATCATTATGATTTTTTCCGAAATGACTTTTAAGTGATGTCATTATGATGTCATTGTGAGTTTTATGTTCTACAAGAGTGGACTTTTATAATATTGACAAATTTTCTAATTTTATTATATTTCAGTTTTTTCTACACTTATTTCATATATAATTCTTTAATATTTGGTTGAATAGTTCTTGAGTTATAGAATCCGTACGCACACACAAAAACACAAATAATGAAACATTTTAACATTTTCATTAATAAATGTTTACATTTTTTTATTAAAAAATAATTAATAAAATATATCCTATCAGTTTTCATAATCGGAATTATGTATTTATGGAGTGACGACTCTGCCCCGGCATTTTTGACATTTCAATTTTTCCACCTTTGTCGTTTTTAGTCTATACCGGTTAAACAAAGCGACGTAGACCAATATTTCCTATATAAATTTTGTAGCTAAGCGTTTACTCTTTACAACGGTATATCACATTTAACTAAAATTATTTATTTTGTTAAAAATCGGCACCGAAAAGAAACTGTCGACCTCGCCCCGGTCTCCCCTATATTATGCGTTTTGCGAATCTCTGCGATATTAATCTTTTATATACTGAGGATGGCCCGATGTAGGGCCGACACGTTTAAAATTGTCATACTTTGACGTAATTAAAATTTAAGATATTAACACCTTGTTACGGCTTTGTGCCCCTTTACCTAATTATTGATTTTAAGTATTATTACTACAACTGTAATTATGGAGCAAATTGATAACTTGTGTGGAAAAATAGTAAAACGATGCGCGCTGCGAGATGAGAAGAACGTTCGTCTATAACCGCGTAACGAACGTTAGTAGAGAAAGTCCGCGGTTGCCAGGCAACCTAACAACGCAAGCGCCGCTAACATAGAACATAAGAACTAACTACTATATATATAGGGTGGACAGATTGCACACCACTTAACACCCCCTCTTAATCTGCTATGCCTAATGCACTTCTTAGTTTTTCAAATGATGCAACTGGCAATGATTTTGTCATATATTCGCTAGTTGATCAGACAAAGACAAATATTTAACCTGAATAAAACCACCGGCAATTACTTCGCGAATAAAGTTATATTTTACGTCGATGTGCTTCATTCGTTTGTGTTCTCTTGGTTCTTCTGAGATTTTTATGCACGCCTGATTGTCCTCGTAGATGACAGTAGCCTTCTTTTGCTTGTAACCAAGCTCTGCAAGTAGATTCCGCAGCCACATTGCCTCACAAGCTGCTTGATTCAGTGCAACATATTCAGCCTCAGTGGATGACAGGCTAACGGTTGACTGTTTTCTTGAAAGCCATGATAAGTGCACCCATGCAGCTTGAACACGTAGCCACTTGTAGATCTTCAATCAGTAGAATCGCCTGCCCAATCAGCATCTGCATATCCAATTAATCCGATTGAATCTTCCTGTGATGAGGACTTCAGCCCAAGACTGTCCCTCGAATATAACGCAACATGCGCTTGGCGTACAGAAAATGCTCGTCTGTAAACTTGCTCTGGAATCTGCTGAAATAATTAACTGCTGCACACAGATCTTGTCTTGTTGTAAGCGTCACGTACATCAAACGTCCTATCAGTTCTTTGTACGGCTTCCTTGATTCGTAGCTTCCACCTGGTTCTAGTTTCAATACCTCCATGGGAGTGGGTGATGGTTTACAGTTTGACATTTCAAATTTTGTTAACACTCTCTCCAGATATTGTCGCTGAATTATCTTATTATCTTCTTTTCGATGATCCCGTTCCAGCCACATTCCGAGAAAGTGCTTTAATTCTCCGAGATCAGTCATTTCAATTCCTGCGATAGTTTGTCCTTCATCATATGAATTTGGTTTAGATCATTGCTGATTAGGATTACGTCATCAACATACACCAGAAGAAATAATCTCAAAGATTTTTCAATTTTAATATATAAGCAATAGTCAGTTTGACATCTTTCCATGCCGAGACTAGTAAGAAATTCATGAAGCCGTTTATTCCACATTATGGTGATTGTATTAGACCATATAAAGCTTTAATTAATTTGCAAACTTTACTGCCTATTTCGAAATCTTCCGGCTGCGTCATGTAGACCTCCTCTTCTAACCTTTCGTTAAGAAACGCTGTTTTGACGTCCATCTGGTGAATGTACAATTGCTCATGGTTTGCGACAGCTAGTATTACTCGAAAAGTAGTTAATTTGGTAACCGGCGCATACGTCTCATTATAGTCAAAACCTTTTGTTTGAGAAAAACCTTTCGCTACCAGACGCGCCTTGAATTTTTCCACCTTACCTTCCGAGTCAAGCTTAACACGAAAAACCCATTTACTTTGTACAGGTTTTCGTCCTTTGGGAAGTTCAGTTAAAGTCTAGGTTGAATTCTTCTCCAAAGATTTCAATTCATCCAAAATTGCTTCCTTCCATTTTGGCCAGTCTAGTGAGTCCTTTGCTTCAACCAAATCTATCGGAGTTCCTTCAGCATATTGTTCTACATTTAATGCACAGACTGCATCTGCTTCCAGTGAATAATAACCGTACCGAGTTGGCGGTTTGCTCTCTCGTTCACTTCGTCTGGGTTTGTTCTGCTCTGTTACTTTCTCGTTGTTGGATGTTTCATCGCTTTCTTCGGTTTTATCTGAATCACCAGATTCTTCTTTCTATGAATCCTTTGTATCCTCCTTCGAGTAATCGCCCCCTCTTACTTTGGCATCCTCTTCATATGTGTCGATAAAGGTTGGCGTCTTCGCAAAACATACACTCTCATCGAATGTTACGCCACGTCCAATGAAGATCCGTCGCCTCTCAGCATCCCAGAGACGATAGCCTGTAGGAGCGAATCCCATTAAAACTGCTTTAATTGCCTTTGCATCCAACTTCTTGCATTTTTCCTTTGGTATATGACAGTAAGTAACACTGCCAAAAATACGAATAAAGAGACACGGTAGTGTCTCGCGCCAAGTACGCGCGGAGCGAGACAGCCGTGGCTCTATATACGCGACGCGACGAGTTGCGAGTACCCGAGATTTTTAGATCTCGATAACCAGTGAACGGATCAAGTTCTAACTAGGCTTATGGTAAAGCTTGGACCAAATTTATATAATAAAAGTGTTTTTATTTTTTCGCTACGTGCCCTACGAGCGGAGATATTACGATGCATAGGATAAAGTGTGAAATTTTTAATTAAGAAACGTCATCATCGTCCCAGACCGTAACTTTCATCACATTCTCGCCACGGCGCGGCAGCGCTGCTGGGGGGTCTAATTTTCTTGTGGCGTTCATACCCTTGCCGTTATGCGGCGCTCTAGTCTCTACGCGTAGAGATGCGTTAGTTCGATCGATCGATCACATGTGAGGTGATAGGAGTAAACATAACCGTAAAGTGGCCCATACACGTCGCGAGTCCGGTTCGGCTCGGTTTTTACTCGTTCGTGGGTGGAATGTCACGAGCCGGGTTCGGCGTCCGACGAGCTAAATTTCGGGACTATTCGGGAGTGTGTGTGTAGTGAAAAACGTTCAAAACTCATTACATGTACGAGTTTGACTCGCGAATTAAGCTCGCCGGACTCGCGAGTCAAACTCACAGAACATATACAATGAGAAGTGCAAGCTCCTTTGTAACGGTGGAAACACGAAACGCCGCCGCGCGATCGATGCGCTCCAAGTGGCCTGGAGCTGGTACTACGTTCTATATCTGTGGCTGTGTTCCGAATACACTGCCAGTACTGAAAATCTATAATTTACGTTATACGTAAAGTATAGATTTTCAATACTGGCAGTGTATATCGGAACACGGCCTATATGAACTGTAAATAATATAGAATAATATATGTTAACAAATAATGTTATTTTCGTCATTAAATGAGGGAATGCGCAATAAAGAACAAATTAATTGCATATAAAATAAAATACATTTTTATTTCAAAATTTATAACATGAAATACATTTCTATTTCAAAGTGTGTAACATATAATTACATTTCAATTTCAAAGTTTAACATAAATACATTTTTATGTCAAAGTGTGTAACATAAAATACATTTTGATTTCAAATAAAGTCTATAATAATAGACATTTTAATTTTAAAGTTTAACATAAAATACATTTTTATGTCAAAGTGTGTAACATAAATACATTTTGATTTCAAATAAAGTCTATAATAATAGAACACATAACGGAATATACGATTTTATAATAAGTGGGAAAAAGAAAAAACCGTACAATTAAAGAGTTCGAAAACCAAATATATGAAAGAGAAACTAAAAATGCAAATAAGCAGAAAATGCAACTAAATCACAATGATTTAAATTGCTTGGTTTTTTCGTAATGGCCTGAAGTTACCTGTACCGGTTTTTTCTTATCTTTAACATACTTATGTATTAAAAACTTTAAACTATCTTCGACGATTAGATTATCACATCGATGATTGCTACAGAAATCACTGCTGTAGTTATTCAAAATATTTTTTTAAAAGCTGATTCTCTAAGTTTGACTTATGTCAAACATAAAAAATGAAATATTACATGAAATATTCTTGCAAATAACCTGATTGTATGCATGTATTACGCTAAGCAACTCTATAATCGTCGAATCCTATACGCGAGTAAACTACATATCACAGAATGTTACATACTAATCTCTATGACTACATTAACATTACCGGTTTTTCTCGCTCATCTGTGATGCTTCTTGTGCATACTCAAGTCGGATATGTGGTGGAAGGTCTTCTGACATGTTATACTTGCGTTGTTCGTCAGGCATGTGCGACTCCTCGTGTTTCGCTAGACTGGTCTTATTACTTCCTTTCAGGGCCTTCGGTATTGCCTTCGGTAGCAGCAGTCTGAAAAATTAAACAATACAATTAGATTCACACACTTAAAAGACAGATTCACAAATATATATACACAAATATACATATATATATATTCACAAATAAAATTGGCAGCAAAAAGAATGCAATTATATTTATTTATTTATTTATTTATTTATTTATTTAGAACGGGATATGGTCCCTTTAGTACAGGTAGATATGTTACATATTAAAGAAACGCAAAATACGCAAAAGAACATTTATCGAAGACATTGAATTAATGATCGTTTGAATGAGTCCATGGCCTCATGAAAAAAATCCACATGATTGGAAAATTTATTCGCTAGAAGGTAGATTCGGTTTAAAGGTTTAGATTTACCGTAAGAAGTACGATGTGATTCTTCGTGGAAGACTAAGTTATTTCTGAGAGGTCTGGCCGGGATATGTAATTTGACGCATTCTAACAAGTCGGAACAGGTGATACGTCCGTTAATCAATTTGAAAAGAAATACTAAATCTAAATACGTTCGTCTATCACTTAGTGATAATAAGTTAATCCTATCTAACATATAAACATAATTATGATCGTAATAATGCATCGGGTTCTCCGTATAATAACTAACTCTTCGAAGAAATCGGTGTTGAATCCTCTCAATTTCTATACTATATTTAAGATTGTAAGGAGCCCAAACTATGGCCGCATATTCCAATTGTGGTCTAACTAAGGCGCAGAACAGAAGTCTTAGCGTATCAATATTATTAAAGTATTTACAAGATCGTAATACAAAACCTAGTTTTTTATACGCGCAACTCGTGACAGATTGAATATGTTTATCAAATGATAAATTTGTAGTAAATAATACACCTAAATCTCGCACGATGTCTCTCTTAGAAAGAGGATATCCGTTTAAAATATAGTTATAACTATAAACATTTTTCTTTTTGCTAAAGTGGATCACGTGGCATTTGGATAGATTGAGATGCAATTTATTCAAATTACACCAGGACTCCAAGCGATAGAGGTCTTGTTGAAAGAGAGTTGCATCTAAACGATTTGCTATCCGACGAAATAATTTTAAATCATCTGCGAATAGCAGAAATCTACTGTGTTCAAAGACCTTATTTATATCATTAATGAATATATTAAATAATAGCGGACCTAGGTGAGAGCCTTGAGGTACGCCGGAAGTAGCATTAATGACTCTAGAAAAGAAATTCTTAAATTTAATGACCTGTGATCTTTCTTCAACAAAACTTGATATCCACTTTAGCAAAGTCCCATCAACGCCATATGCCCGCAGTTTACATATAAGCAGAGTGTGATCGACACTATCAAAGGCCTTACTGAAGTCGGTATACACAGCATCAACCTGAAAGCCGTCCTCGATGGATGAAATTAAGAAATCATGATATAAGAGAAGATTCGTTGATGTAGAGCGGCCGGCTACAAATCCATGCTGTTCACCAATTATTACATTTTTAAATAATAGCGAAAGTTTACTAGCCACAATATTTTCAAATAACTTTGGCATTAAGTTTTGTTTGCTTATAGGCCTATAGTTTGAAACTAAAGTTTTATCACCGCTTTTATGTACAGGGGTCACAATAGATAATTTCCATGCTTTTGGAAAGACACCACAAGATAAAGATTTATTACAGATCAGCCAAAGTACTCTAGACAAAGTATATATGCAAGATTTGAGAAAAACCGGAGGGATGCCATCGGTGCCCGGACAAGAATTTATCTGTAGGGCATCTATACTATTAAAAATATCGCCAATATTGATGTCAATATTTGATAAATTCACATCTTGCTCATATACCACGTCCAAGCCCTGTCCATCTGAGGCAGTGTAAACCGATTAAAAAAAATCCGCAAAACAGTTTGCAATGGCAACGCCATTATCGATGTTAGAATCGTTATGGCGGATGTACATTGGCATCGCGTTAGTGGTGGTCAACGAGTTTATAAAGCTCCAGAAAACTTTTACATTATTTGTGACTGCATGTTCCGATTTCGGCACGAAGTTTTTAAAGCATTTAGAGGCTAGAGATTTACATTGAGCTCTTAGTTGAGAAAATGTCAGATAATCCGAGAAACGATAAGTATTTTTAAAATGATAATGAGCTGTTCTTTTGGCCTTCGTAAGAGCTATCAGTTCACTTGAAAACCAAATAGGATAAACGGACCTGCGCACCGGATAAATCGGAACATATGTCGAAAACGCATGATTTATATGAAAATATAGAAACTCGACAGCTTCATCGATGCCGAGGTGCCGCAATTTGTCGTCCCACCCGATATTTCCCAGATAATCATTTATGGCTACATAGTTAGCTTGTTTAAAATTCCATCTCCATTCAAGATCTGGCGGGGGGGGGGGGGGGGGACGAGCACGCCAACCTCGGCACCGATATTTCAATAGCTGGGTGGTATCGATCCTGGGTGCATAAAAGCCCATCGGCTGGTCGCACCGTCAGATTACGCAAAGTGGAAAAGACTAGATCCAACGTGCCGTGTGCTGCATTTAAAACACAATTATGTTGGTGGAAGTTAAATTCATTGAAGAAGCGCATGACCGTGGACGCCTGATCCGACAAATGACTACAATGATCTACATTCAGAAAACCATCATTATTATGCCAAACAGTATTAGACAAATTGTAGTCACCCACGATCAATACATCGGCGCCAGGCGACACAGCCATCACCTCCTCAACAGAAAGGCAGTGCGACTCATAAACAGAAGAGTCAGAGGCCGGGGGAAGATATACCGTGCCAATGACTAAATGCTTACGACTCAGCCGAATGTCAACAAAGAGTTGTTCGACGTGCGATGCTGTCACCTTTAAAGTTTGACAAAACAAATCATCACGGACAGCAATAAGTACACCGCCCCCACGCAAATAACCAGTATTTTCATAGCTCCTATCCACACGAAAAACATTAAACTTTTCGAAGCCAAGTTCTGCGTCTGAAATACTGCCATTTAACCACGTCTCGACAAAAATGATAATATCGTAGATTTCAGCGGCATCGGATACAGCACAACGCAGATCGCACAATTTTGTTCTCAAACCCCGCACATTTTGATAGTATACTAAAGGGACCCGATTTAGTTTTTTATTGTTCCGTTATGACTGATGTCGACAATCTTAGGCACTCCATTTTTATAGCGAATTGTCTTGTTAGTTTCGCCCGCATCCTTTAACGCTCTTAGCCTCGACTGCAAATCCTTAAAGTACTGCCTTTGTTTGAGAGTCTGATCTTGAGAAATCCGTACTGGTCCAGAGTAACTTGATTTGTTACGCAGAATCGATAGGGCGTCTTGTTTGGTAGGTAGGGAGACTCTCAACGGTCTGGAGTGTCCTTGAAGCTTTTTGCCCAGTCTCATTGTTTTAAACTTCGGAGTCATTTCGGGCTGGATTATTTTAAAGATGTCCTTAACCAGATCAGCATCCGAACAATTTGAATTATCCGATTCTTCCAGATTGTAACAAATAAGACTTGTCGATCTTCTTTCCCTATCCTCTATTTCCTCCATGATATCCATCTCAAGTGATGGAATTATAAGAACACACTTCGCAATCAAACTTCTTGTCGGGATCGTGTCGTGATGCTTCTTGTGCACACTCAAGCCGGTTATGGTGTGGAAGGTCTTCTGACATGTAGCGTTGTTCGTTAGGCGTATACCTGACTCCTCGTGTTTCGCTACACTGGTCTTATCCATGAACCGCCGACCGCAGTAAATGCAAGGAAGCGGTCGCGATTGAGAATTATGTAGCGTCAAGTGACAACGTACTCTCCGAGTCTCCGACGCCGCGACCATGCCCGATCGACGTTCGGCTTGCTTCGGCTCACGATATGCGCGCGCATTACCCCCGATCCTGCCTGGAGCTGCCGCCATGATGTTTCTCCCCTTCTCCTACGAGTTTCACCCCCGTGGTCAAACTCGTACATGTAATGGGCCGCTTTAGACGTTTGCGTCGTCGAGAAATATTCCGTCCGCGTCGAGGTTATATGATGCTTACAATGTTTACGTGTGCGTTTAGTCGGGGCTCGTGCAGTGATAACGTGCAATGTGTGATAAACTATCGTAAGCAAACTATATCGTGCGTGATAATAAACTCACGCTCTCTCTCGCTCGCTTGCTCGTTCGCTTAATCTCGTCTCTTACGAGCTAAAGTGAGGTTATTCATATCCTCTAAATAAATCGCGTTCGCGAGAGAGATCGATCGAGTCATCGTTATCACACGCGTCGAAGTGAGTGAGCTTAACGTATCATGTCACATTGACACCGCAGGGAGGATTGATTCGCATAATCCTTTGGGATTATAAATACAGTACTCGCTCTGCTTTCATGTTGATTATTAACAATACGTTACGTCAGGGTATGTAAGTTTTGAGATGTCTGCAGATTACGGCGACAGATATGTATTTGAAGCTCAGTGGTATGACCAAATTGCCTGTATGTTGAAGAAATTTTATCTGTATTATTATCCATCTGATAATACTGTCGAACGTACGTACAAATTAGTATTGCATGTTTATATACGCAACGCGACGAGTTGCGAGTACCCGAGATTTTTATATCTCGATAACCAGCGAACGGATCGAGTTCTAACTAGGCTTAATGGATAGCTGGGACCAAATTATACATATAAGAAAAGTGTTTTTATTTTTTCGCTACGTGCCCTACGAGCGGAGATATTACGATGCAAATTCCGATCCTGAAAATTTTCATTTAAGAAACGTCCACGTCGTCGTCGGACATATAACATATCGTAATATCTCCGCTCGTAGGGCACGTAGCGGAAAAATAAAAACACTTTTCTTATATAAATTTGGTCCAAGCTTTACGATAAGCCTAGTTAGAACTTGATCCGTTCACTGGTTATCGAGATCTAAAAATCTCGGGTACTCGCATCATCTTCTATCGGCCCGAACGTTGTTTACGACGACGGATCGGGCCGGCTCGGCCTCGCTCGTCACGCATAACGCGGAGCGTGCGACACGCGGGGCGCAAGCGGGGCGCGAGCGCGAGCTCGGGTAGATATGCGATCTTTTAAATTGTTGAACAATTTCGAGAGCAGAATTTCATCTAATCGAAATATCTTGTGTAAAATACAGTATACCTTCACTCTTCCCATGCTTTCGCTGCTCTAATCTAACAAAGTGTATCTGATGTTAAAAAAATTGATGTCGATAGACATTATGGCGTTTGATGTATCTATAACAAAAGAGGTGATATCCGTACAAAATTACCTTTTACAAAAAGGTAAAAAAAAGACGCCAAACACGCGTGGTGTACCTTGAAAAAACGAAGTAGTTATCTTTGTACCTCGAAAAAATCCAAGTAATATCTTTACCTTGAAAAAAATCGAAGTAATATATTTACCTCTAAAAAATCCAAGTAATATCTTTACCTTGAAAAATCGAAGTAATATATTTATTACAAAAAAAAAGAAATAATATCTTTAAATTATGCGCCAATTAAATATATATTATATCAAAAAATAACTATTGTTCTTTTAAAAAATGTATTCCTATTGAAGTGAAAAATTAATATAAAATGTGAAAAATTTTAGTGAAAAAAACTTGGCGCTGCTAAATTTTAAAATATTTGAAAACAATAAATAACTAATTTAAAATATTAAATTGATAATTACAATGTGAATGTAGAGACTTTCACACATTAATTTAAAGTACTTTTTCCATCTATAGAAATTGTTTTATTAATATATATTATTATGTTTAGCAGCGCCAAGTTTTTTTCACTAAAATTTTTCACATTTTATATTAATTTTTTTACTTCAATGGGAATACATTTTTTAAAAGAACAATAGTTATTTTTTTATATAATATATATTTAATTGGCGCATAATTTAAAGATATTATTTTTTTTTTTTTGTAATAAATATATTACTTCGATTTTTTCAAGGTAAAGATATTACTTGGATTTTTTCGAGGTAAATATATTACTTCGATTTTTTCAAGGTAAAGATATTACTTGGATTTTTTCGAGGTACAAAGATAACTACTTCAATTTTTTCAAGGTACACCACGCGTGCTTGGCGTCTTTTTTTTACCTTTTTGTAAAAGGTAATTTTGTACGGTGTTCTTTACGTTGGGTTTCTTACCGTACCAAATTTCAGCAGGAGTCTTTGTAGCGAGATCCCCTTTCAGCGCACTTGTTGGACTTCGATTTACCAAGTAATTTGCAGTCTGGACGGCCTCATTCCAAAAACATTTCTTGAGTCCTGCGGAAAATATCAGTGTCCTTGCTTGTTCAATTATCGTACGGTTGTAACGTTCTGCAACACCATCTTGCTCCGATGAATACGGAACAGTGCAATTCAATTGTATTCCTTTCCTTGCACAGTAAGCCTTGAACTGGTCCGAAGTATACTCGCCACCGTTATCTGCTCTAAGAACAGAAATTTTAGTATTAAATTTAGCCGTGCTTAGTGCCACGTATTCCTTAAATTTTTCGAGGACTTTATTTTTCTGTTTAATCACAAAAAGTACCGAAAAATGCGTGTAATCGTCAATAAAGGACACAAAATACTTAGCACCGTTCCACGCTACCGGGTCAATTGGTCCACACACATCGCTGTGAATGAGCTCTAACGGTCGTTTAGATCGACACTCGTTCACCTTGGGAAACGGTTTCCGAAAATACACGGTTCACAAATTTTACCGGAACTAGCACTTAATTTCGGTAGACCGATAACCATCTCTCCGCGTATGAGTTTTTCCATGTCCAGATTATTTAAATGACCCATACGACGATGCCATACCTCCGCGTCACTTTGATTTTCCGCTGCACCCGCGAATGCAGGTTTTTCAATAAATACTTCGAGTTCGTATAGCTTGCCCGAACGCACCGCTGTTGCAATGTTTATATTGTTCCGCACAATTACTGCCATGCTACTTTTAAAAGTTATTTCGAAACCGGCTTCCTCAAGATGTCTAATTGAAAGTAAATTACACTTTAAATCCTTTACAATAGAACATTGTCTATTCTGCATGGCAATAACTTTCCAGTTGATTAAACATAACCTTCAATTTTTCCGAGACACTCCGTTTAAAGTTACATTTTTCTTCGCGACCGCGATATTTACTGGCACACTTAACTTTTCGATACGGTCGAAAATATTTTTATTGTTCACCATGTGATCAGTAGCGCCCGAGTCTAAGTAGAATTTTACGCACTCGAATTGTTTATCTGACCTGCCGAGTAACGCGTCGCCTGCCGCGCCTGCCCTACTATTACCATAGTGTGCTGTTACCGACTCAGTTACCGACACACTATCCGCAGCACTAAGCGATGCAGCGGCGCTGAAAGCGATTTCGTTTTCTTTGTCCTGAGATGCTATGTTTGACGCTTTTTTTTTACTTTTTCCGTCACTTTTTCCACCACTCTCGTTCTTGGAACGACACTCCGATCGCTTATGTCCAAGCTTTCCGCACTTAAAGCACTTGAACTTGAATTTGTCCGCGTTTATTGCCACACTTACACCGAGTTTTCCAGTTTCAGTAATGGCACTATTCCGTTTGCTGTACTCGTCGAGTAACCGGTTATCACAAATTCCATCGTTAACTGATCGGGATTAAGTGTCCAAAGTAGAGCCCCTTATTTCACGTGTACACGGGTACACGAATTACACGTGTAATTAGCATTGGCGTGTATAAACACGTGTATCGTGTACCCGCGTGTATTACACGGATACCCGTGTAACACGTGTTTTAAAAACACGAATAAATAAATTAGTAAATAAATGAATAAATCAATAAATAAATATTAAAATTAATGTATAAATAAGTAAAATAGTTCGAATTTCACACATATCTTATTTTATATGACATAAAAATTATAAGGTATTTAACAAAAAAAATAAGATTATTCAAAATTAGCAGTTATTTATCATTGTCTCATAAAAAAAACAAAATTTAAAAATTTTTATTTTTTAATAACAATATAGGTAGACCTAAATTGCAAATAGATATAAATTTTCGTTTATTGGCCATTCAATGCACACATTGGTGGAATAATAAGAACGTATCCTCAAAAGTAACAAAATTTTTTATTAAAAAATATGTTTTTGTTAATGTTTTTTTTTTTTTTAAACAAATTTATATGTTACCATAAAAAACAAAACCAAAAAAGTGAATAAAACGTACGGTATTGGCAGTAATAATAGATTGACTAGATTAAAATACAATAATAAATATGCATTATTGAAATATAAGAAATATGCATTTGTTACAAAAATAAATTGTAAAGAAATCTCTATTATTTTCATAAAAACATAAAAACAAAAAAGTGGACAAAACGTACGGTATTGGCAGTAATAATAGATTGACTAGAAAACAAATACAATAATAAATATACATTATTTAAATATAAATCAAATATGCATTTGTCACAAAATAAATTGTAAAGTTTCTATTAATTTCGTAAAAACATAAAAAACACAAACAAAAAAGTGAAAAAAACGTACGGTATTGGCAGTAATAATAATAATGGATTGACTAATAAGAAACAACTAAAGTGCAATAATAAATATGCAATATTTAAATATAAATATGCATGCACATAAATGCATTTGTCACAAAAATAAATTGTATAAAAATCTATTATTTTTGTAAAAAAAATGGCAAGAGGTTATGCAGCTTATGTAATTTTTTGCATTTGTTTGTTTTGTGATTTACACTGTCGACTGTGTGTGTATAGATCGGTACACAAAAATTTTCTATAAATCTTGCTTTCGCGACGGATAAACGGAGATTACCATTAACGAGAAAGGAATAACGAAATAAACAAACAAGCGTTCGAAAACATCACCCGGGTGTCTTCAGCCATATAGACATATAAGATGTCTATGCCTTCAGCAGCCCAGAGTGACATTTTTGCTAATACATAGGATTGGTCGCGCGCATTTTATAAATATAAATATATTAAGTATCTATTGCCGAGTGCGTGACACACGAACACGAAAATACACGCGGGTACACGTGTACCCGCGGTGTACACGGGTACCCGTGTCAGGTGTAACGTGTAGAACGACTACACGTGTCACGTGTACCCGTGTATTTTTAAAACACGTTTCTGACCGGGAGCTCTAGTCCAAAGCTTCACTTCTACCGTGCGTGGAGGCCACACGCAAATTTTTTTTTGTAAATTGCATCGGTTTTAATTTATTTATTTTTAATTAAAATTTGATTTGTGAATAAATTGTACAGCTAGGCTTTAATTCACAAATCAATTTTTATTTGTGAAAGGCATCGGCTTTAATTTATAGTTAAAATTTGAATTGTTAATGACACAGGCTTTAATTCAGATACTATAAAGGAGATATTATCCTATTCCTCACAGCTAGGAAGTTTCACTTCTACCGCGCGTGGAGGCCACACGCAAATTTTTCGTGACGGACTTCCATAACGCAAACGCGTAACGCGACGCATCGAATCACGCCCGTAGAAGTTTCGACTTTTCGTGACAAACTTCCGTAACGCAAACTCGTAACGCGACGCACAGAATCATCCATAGAAGTTTAAATTTTGTGACGGACTTTCGTAACGCGAACGCGTAACGCGACGACGCACCAAATCACGCCCGTAGAAGTTTCGACTTTTCGTGACGGACTTCCGTAACGCGAATACGTCACGCGACTTCCGTAACGCAACGCACCGAATCACTCTCATAGAAGTTTCGACTTTTCGTGACGGACTTCCGTAACGCGACTTCCGTAACACTTCCGTTCCGAATCACCCCCCGCGCCCATAGAAGTTTCACTTCAAAAATGAAGAAATGCATTGCAGTGTTATTTATTTCAAAATTTACTTTATTACTAAATATGCAAAGAAGTATATGTAGTACGTACTGAATGCATTCTAAACCTGCGAATCGGATTTTTTAAACGTGACTATTATCCTTTTCATGGCTTTCTTTGTGTGTTCCCATGGATTGAAGGACCATAACGTAGGATACAGACATACTTATGAGCTATAATAAATATTAAAAATCTCTTTTTCTTATAGGATTGATCAAAATAAAATTGCCCGTAATATTTCTTACCGTAGCAAAACCTTCTAACGATGCGTCAAATAAACCTCCAGCTGTTAAAGAACTCTTTCTATTACCTCTTTGCATTATAAATAGTATCAACTTTTGCATACATAATGGCGCAGCATACCACTGTGCATTATATCTGTTGATACGTATACATCAGATTATATATACATCAATTAATATTGATTAATATATTTGATTTAAAAAAAATTATTAAATAATCAAATAAACTTCTTGATTCTTATCAAGTTTTGAATTTGCAAATTATATTTAGTAAGATAAAAATTATACATATATTCTTAATTATTTACATATTACAACGAACATTAGAGTCGCCAGAATTATATTGTAAATATATTAAAAATAGTATACAATTCGGAGAATGTGTTTAATACTTACGTTGCTTGACAAATGCCAATGCTGTTATCTATAATGTTCTGTCCAACATAATTTCCCAGAAATAGATAATATAACTGTACAAATATAATGGCACCGCATAACAATATGTCCAATTTTTCCAGGGATATTACTGCATTAATAAACTTGAATCGCATTATTAATTATATATCCTATATAGCATTATTAATTATATATCCTTTGTATAGTTTTATATTTGTATATTATAATAACTAATCTTTTTCAAATAATGATATTATGTTCTTTTTGCAATACTTGCATTTACGCTTACATTAAAGAAACTGAGACTCGTCGAAGCCACACCAAATACTAATAACACGAAATACAATGTCGCAAAACTGTTCGTCAAAATATGGGCCAAACTTTAACAGCAAAATGTGTATTTATTATCAATTCATTACAATAATATTTAAGCCTTTGCGCTCAACCTTTTTTGCGAGGATTTTTAGATGTATCTAATTGTAAGAAAAACGGCAGGTTATTAAATTCTGCTGTTTTTAACTTTGTTTATAAGATGCGTTATCTTTTATGTGAACACAAATTAATATTTGTAATATATCGTGACAATAATTTTGTTTTGTCCAGGCAAAATAGGTTTCGAGTGCAGCAAAGAAATATTATACTTTAATAATACTAACTCCACAGCTCTACGATGAACATATATAGCGTGAATTAATTTGTTGTAAAGTATATATTGTTTAATGTCCCTTGTCATTAGTTGTACGTTTTCGTCAAATAAGTGTTCTATTCGATGGCTATGAAAATACAATGGATACAAAATTTGTTCTTATATTGGTTTTTAAGTAAATCAATGAAACTTGTGATATTTAATAAGATACTTGTTTTTACCTGGCGATTTAAACATAGCGCATGTGTGCAATGCGTATGCTATGAGTATTGTTGCGATAGCCGCTATTGTGATACATCCAGCATATTGAGTTAAGAAAATATGTGCCAAAATAGCGAAAAAGTATGTTTCTTCGTCGACAAAGTATTCCACGTTAATTAGTAATTGTCGCGATCGCGATTCATTCATTGGTACGATCACATCAAGTACAAGAGGTAGACAAACTAGCGTTAAGAGTCCCAATACAGTGCTAATAATCAAAACTGAAGCAAGCAAAATATGCCACGTATTTGACGTAGTATGAAAAACACAATGTATATCTTTTATATTTCATTAAAGAAATATTAGTACAAAGAAAAATTATACGATATATATTAATTGAATTATATTTGCATCAATCTAATTGTGTTATTGTTTTAAAAAATCTTATATAACTTGTAAAAATTTTAGTTAAATATTTTAATGGAAATATGAATACAACGTATAAATGCATATAAAATATATTAACATTCATCTAAAAATAATATATCAAAAAAAAAGGAATTGATTGATACAATTGACATTTGATTTTATATCTTACATGTAAAACAGATCGTATATAATTTTGCATTGTCTGCATATTTTCGTATCACTTCCAATTCCGCCTGAGCTTTTAACATATTCCAATCGTATCGAACTCTATCAAAGATATATTTGATCTACGATTACACAAATAAAGTATCTTATTCTGTAAGTTTTTTTTATATATTACTTTTATATATTGTCCTATTAATTAATTATTAGATTATTTTTATTATGTTATTGTATGGTTTCTTAATATGTTAAATAATTATGTCATATATAGTTATTTAAATCATGAAATAAAAAAAATAAAATGGATAAAAAATATTGTTACAACAAAAAATCTTACAAGAACAGAATTTCAAATGCATTAAAATTATGTAAATACTTACGTTATCGCTGAGTAGGAGACATGCGTTATATTTTATAATAAAAATACAAGTAATAACGATAAACATCAAAATTTTGGTAATACAATTGATGCTATGCTGTTTTACAAGAAATGTATTGCACTGAAAGCAGTAGCCTTACTGAACGATTATAGCAAAAATGTGAATAAACATTAATTTACATGAAAATATATCCATTTCATATTATAAGCTATTGTCAATATTTGTATAATTGTATAATTGTCACAGTTAACATAAACTTTTATTTAAATAAATAAAATACATGTGAAATGAAAAACTCAATACCTGGCATATTAGAAAGGATATGAATAACGTTTGGAAAAAGATTATTTGAGTTTTCTTCAAAGTTGAAACTTGATAAGGCCACAGACCGAGAGATAGCAGAAGAATTCTATTCAGCTTATAGTACCGTTCTCCGACGAAGTCCATCTTCGGCGAAAGCTAAGATGCGTATGTCAGAAACAACGCCGCGAAACTGCGTTTCCCCTCCATGTAGATATACGATCAATTTTTTCTCTTTCAGGCACATAAGATAATTTTAAGAGTGACCATGAATTTACCATAAAATAAAAAACTGATGTAAAAAGTTTATAAAGCACTAGCAAGAAAAAAATGGGTGTAAATAAAGAGAATTAAATTTCCTCAATTTTCTCCCGCTAGCTCGACTATAGAATGAACATAAGTCATTAAAATAATATTATCAAAATTGGCAATACATTGTATATTTTTTTCTGGAAAATATATATCTTCTTATCTACCTACCAATGATAGTGCAAAGACTAGAAGTTTTATGGAAAACTTAGATCACTTTATTATAATACGCGTCAACTTTGTCGTAGTGTCGTATATCATACAACGTCTTTACATTTTTCCATATATGTGCATTAGCAATATCTTCATATTTCGTATCTATTAATTTGAATTTAAAAAATCGGATATTTAACAGTGCAATAATTTAATAAACGTTTTGCAGAAGTGTAGAAAATGCAGATTATGACATATATTACATATGGTTCTTTGTTCATGTGTATGTAAAGAAGGAAGATATCATACTGTTCTAACTACCTTTCCATGAAATCTCGTATGTTTAACAATGCACCGTCCCTATACATATTGTTATCGCTATACAGTCGCTAAATGTTGCACTTTTGTTATTCTCTTAATATTAATTTATGAAACTTGTTTATGTAACACATTCACATCTTAGTATTAATCCATTTATTAAACACCAACATCAAATATTTCTAGTAATACCGTTTCGAAAATATCAAGATTTGAATTAATAATATATGTATATAATATATAGCACATTAAAATTGCGTATTGTATGGAATAGGTATATATAATAAAACTATGTGCTAAAATCTATAGCACATACACATATCTATAAAAATTCTTTTGAAACTTGTATGTAATTATGTGACCGCATAATATATTTAATATAACATAATAAAACATTAAATAATATATATAAAATAAGTTGAAAAAAGAATTACTCTTATTATATGTGCACAAAAATTAGTAACATCAAATTACCTGAAATCCAAATATTTTCATTTAATAATATTAAAATAATTTATACAAGACTCTACGAAAGAATTTCTTTTCTAAAAAAATCATCTCGCAATTATAGAATAGATCACCGTAAAGTAAGATATTGACATGCTCGCAAGCTGTAAATTTATAATTTTGGTTTAAACAAAATTTAAGATACATACAACTATATTAGAGAATCAATATTGTATTCATTACCGTAGAAAAACCTTTCAGCGAGACTACAAATATTCCTCCAAAAATAAAGAAAAGTTTTTTGTAGTTCTCTGCATTATGAACAATAACAATTTCTGCGTACGCAATGGTGCCGTATACCAATATGAATCATATCTACATAATAAAGAGGAAAAATTTTACTTGTAAAATATACATATATTTAATGTTTGTTTTATCCATGGCAGTAACACACTTTGACACAGATCTTATATATTTCTTAAAAATATTCTTCATATATTTTTCAAACGTATTATATGTATATGGGTCATTTCACGGAATCCGCATATGAAATCCGGACCCATAGTCACCGATTCCGTTCAAACTGCAGAAAAATGTTCGTCAATGTGAGTTAAAACAACGTGAATTTTTTTTAAATTTTAAACCCATGGGTTCAGCGGGGGCGCTGTTATCAATTCCTTGACATATCTCGTTCTGACATCGCTTAAAAGTAAATTTTCACCAATTTCTTCTTTTCTATTATTTTTTTCAAACGTGTACATTTTTATGTAAAATTTCTTGCTCTTTTCAATGAAAATATTTTCAATCCCCTCAAAATTAAAGAAAGCACTAAAAACAATGATTTTTGAGAAAAACCCAATTTTTTTATGTCTTCCCCAAAGTTTATTTTAAAATAAATATTTCCATTGGAAAGAGCGGATTTTTTTACATAATATATGTAGTTTTTAGCTTTTGCTCTCAATGGGTAGAACCAAAATGAAATAAATAAATAAATTAGTGAATATTTCTAATTATTTTTTCGTCCTTATTAATGATTTTTAATTAAGTAGTTGTACAACCATCAGTCTATTTTTATTTTTATAAAATTCAAAGATGTTGAAATTACTTTTGCACGCGCGTATCTTACAATGTTATTCAGGGGAACTATTGCGTGTTGACTCTGAGTGCTTTTCACTGTATTGTGTGTAGTATACCGTGATTTTAAAAATATTTTTGTTTCCTTATAAGTTGTAAGATACGCGCGTGCAAAAGCTTTAATTAAATTGCTTTAATTCACATTGACGAATATTTTTCTGCAGTTTGAACGGAATCGGTGACTATGGGTCCGGATTTCATATGCGGGTTCCGTGAAATGACCCATAGGCAGAGTGTAACATAAATGTGTATAACATAAACATCCCTACTTCAGGGGTGAACTCGCCAAAATAAGCAAAAAAGTTCATATACCTAAATGTATGTCCAAAAATGCATCGTTTTCACGTTACAGTCATGTTTAAAGGAACACGATGGTTCACCAGTGGCTCCCTGGTGTCCTCATGGTTTTGGAGACATCTAAAACAAATTGTCTACTCTCGGCCTGTTGGCAACATTAATGATCTTCGTCAGCGCATTGAAAACGGGTTCAATGAAATATGCAATATATGCCGGGTGTTTATGAGAGGGTGAGAAGATCGCTAAGAAAACGGGCGGAGCAGTGTATCTTGGCTAAGGGTGGTCACTTTAAACATTTGCTTTAGGATTTTTTTTGTTTTACTTTTACTTTTTACTGGTTTGTATTGTTAGAAATAAAATAATACGCTTTGTAATTGTCTTAAGTTTCAACTCAAACATGACTGTAACGTGAAAACGATGTAGTTTGGACATATGTTTATATATAAACTTCTTTGCTCATTTTGATGAGTAGAATACACTCCTGAAGTAGCAGCCCATATTTATGTTATACCCTGTACAACATATACCTTCGCAACATACGCTACTTACGGTCGCAATCAAATACTTCGGAGTAATGGTCCATAACTATCTGTCCACCATAATTCCCTAGATATAAATAGCAGAATTGTGCGGGCAACAAACGTAAAAGTTGTAAACAGTTCATTCATGTTACTTGTAGATAACGCGATGAAAACCTAGAATTACGCCTGATATGTAGACCAGAGTTAGACAGATGAGTAGTGTTTAGAAAGAGGCAAAAAATTTTGGTTAATTGTAGTAATGGATTGACTAATACATTCCAATTTAAGAGTTGACATTAACCTGAAATATATTAAGAGTTAACGAAGCCACCCCACAGTGAGCAATACGAAAAAAAAGACTTTTTAAAATCAGACACGATCAAATCAGCAAACCTTCAATAACAAAATAATATAATATAGGTAATTATGATATTCAGAATTATACTAAATGTAGTATAAATTATTACTCGACGAGAGAGATAGTCATTGAAGTTGTATAAAAATAAAACATAAAGTTTTCATTAAACTATCTCATCGATCTAGGTCAAGAAAGTTACAATTCAGAACAGTTTGTTCTGAATCTTGCTTTAAAGTCCAGTTTTTTAAATCTTTACTTAATGATATTCGAGTAATAACTTGTCATTTGCAGTACCCTCAATAAAAATTAATAGTACATTTGAATGACAAGTAAAGCTTTTAGAGATAAAAATTGTTTCTGTTATCAAAATATAGATTGAAAAATATAATATTTTAAATAATTGTCTATTTAAAATATATTAGTTAACTATAACATACACTGTAAATATAGGACTTTTGTAGACTTCTATATTACAATTATTATATTATCTATATTAAAATTTGTTCAAGAATACTAACTCTATAGCTTTTTGATGAATATGCACTCCGTTGGTTAGTTTTTTATAAATTGCGTAATTTTGTGGGGAATATGATGCTTCTATAGGATTCTCCGTCATCGCATATCCGATGCGATAGCTGTAGATGTATGTGATATTTAGATTTTTCTGATTTTTAAATATTCAGAAAACTTGTGATTTTAGTCTATAATCAAGAAAACTATCTCTTCGCGTTAAAACCCTTCTACTAACTTCTACTAACAATATAAAGATTAAATATTAATTAGATATTAAAAACTCTCTCTCTCTCTCTCTCTCTCTATATATATATATATATATATATACATATATAGTATATATATGTATATGCATACATATGTAATATTACCTAGCAATTTTGAACATTGCGCAAGCATGAAAAATGTAACTCATAAGCATAGTTCCGACGGATACTATCATCATTATTGCTGTTGATAAAGTCACAATGGTATGTAGTAAAAGCCAATAAAAATATTTTTCTTCATCGATAAAACATTCCACTAAGATATAGAAGTGTCGTGGCCGAGATTGAGTTCAACGGCACTATTATATCCAAAATCACTGGAATATGTGGCCTATTATTATAACGAACATGCCCAAAGCAAAGATGTCTGATCAAAATGGTAAGAACAATTATTTCTCCGGCATGTTTTAAATGCATCAAAAACAATATTGCCTAACATGTTATCCTTACGTAGCAGATAAATCGTAAATCGCCTGGAGAAGTTGGTATACTTCTCTAATATTGGCAATTTCTTGTTTATTCTGAATTATGGTCCAGTGATACCACATTAGATTTGTGAGCCGTTTCATCTGCGATTACAAAATATATCTTGCTTAATTTTATGATAGTACGATAGAAAGAACAACTTACTTTTCGGCTGTTATAAAAAAAGGCGCCGTGTTTTTAAGATGCATACAAATATGGGAAGAATGATCGATAACACTTTCAGAACTAGGTTTACAGTGCAATCTGCGCCGATGAAAGTCGTAAGCTGAAAAATATTAGTTTTGTATTTTTATAATATATGCGATGATTATTTGTGCTTATTAATATATTAATGCGTCCTCTATGTTATTCCTGCCTACATATCTTCATTTTCAAATTAAAAGTCATTTTTATGCATTGCAAATATAAAGCCGTCATACCTGGAGCACTATAAATGAGAATAAAATGGTGATGTAGACTATAGCCTGAATATTTCTGTACTTTGACTTCTGATAAGGCCACAAACCGCATATTAGCAAAAGCAATCGGTTCACATTATAATACTTACTCGCAGGGGCGAACATCTCTCTTTGAATGCTGAAACTTAACTGTAAGACTATCGCAGAAATTATTCTTTTTCTTCCTTCCACGGTGTTGCATTATATATTCTGCTTATTCCCTCTTTCATTTTCCGCAAAAAAAAAACTGAATGTATACCCTCAATGCGAATAAATATAATAATAAATAATCGTTTCCCCTAGCACGAGGGACAATTGCGATCAATTCCGACGTGTAATTATGTATAATTTTGCAGCAACTTCTAACTGACGCGAGTGACATCGCGAAAATTTCTCGCTCGTTTTTATTGTTCAAGACGTCGCAAAAGATATCGATACTTTTATTTTATAATCCAAGAAATCTTATACCTTGTGTAATGCATTATTTGAAAACGGTATAGGCATAAGAACATACGCGCGCGCGAATAAATTCGGTAAAGTATGACAGTCAATTTTTTTTATAATATCATGGGTAAGTCGGGGGAAGATGCCAGTAGGTCGAAAATGCCACTTTGTTAATATTTCGTTCATTATTCGATATATGGTAATGTTTTCTAGTTGTTTACGTGAGATTGTTCATACAACGAGTAATACATGCAAGCTTCTCCAATTCTATCGTGTTAAACCCCAAGAAACTGGAAAAATCTGTTCAAATAAAGTGGTGAGTAGGCTTTTTATAATATTGTGCTCTTCTTTGTTAAGATCTTTCATAATTTCTTTCCATTAAAAATAAATTTATTTAATATATTTTAAAAATACGTGAAATGGCTGTATCATAACCCGAATAGTCATTTTTCTCTATATATGACGTCAGTGTGTAAAGAGTCACAGGTAGCATCTTCTCCTCGTCATTGGGGTAAGATGCCACTTTAGGAAAAACACCATTAGCTTGACGGACTATTTTATTTACACGAACACTGACGTACAATTTTTGTGTTCTTATATTAGATTTTAGTTTTTTTAATGTCGTAAATGCTACAATATTTAATAAATGTATATCTAAAACAAAAATATTAATTTTTTTGAAATTGTATTTACCAATTGTTAATAGTTAAAGTTTATTGTTAAAAATGAATCTATGTTTTTGTATACGTATTGAACTTCATTTATTAAGTGCTGCATGTTTCTTATAATCCTTTGCATTCTTTCTCCATTACAGGTAGCATCTTACCCAGGCATTGGGGTAAGATGCCAGTTTTGCAGGTATAAATATATAATCAAATTGCAACATTTTAACGATAACCTTTTAGTGACTCTTTTCAGCGCTGCTATGTGAAAGCTTAAGTATCATTTTGCAAAAATTCCAAAGCCGTTACTATGGCTATTGGTTTGTTCATATTTCCATAATATTTCTTATCTATGGCATCTTCCCCCGACTTACCCCATATATCGTATACTTATATATAATTTTGTTTTAATGGAATATTATTAATCAGACTACAACTCGTGCAATTTGTTATAATTATATTATTTTTGTCATAACACATGTTCATCATTGCGTAGAATAGATTACCATAAAATAAGATACCGACGTACTTGTAAGCTGAAATCGTGATTTTTTATCTTTTATTATACATATAGCACTATTTATATACATGTATTGTTTTTTTAGAATTAAATATATTTTTCATAAAAAATAAAATTGTAACATTGCACAGAGATTAATAATAATTATGGAATTATTAATATAGAATGTGCAATATGAAAGATTGCATTAGCATAATTAACTAAATGCTTGCACTGATTATTTATTATAATTTTTCTCACCGTGATAAAACCTTCTAATGAAGCAACATATATTCCTCCAATGACTAAACCAAAATGTTTTGTATTTCTTAGCATTAAGAAAAGAATTAATTTTTGCACTCGTATGGGTGCTACATACCATTGCACATGATATCTACAAATTTATTTGTAATATAAACTATTTATTATTGCACAATTAAAATATATCTTATTATTAAATTTGTTCCTAATAATTAATTATATACAGATGTAAGTATACAGATTATGCAAATTTTGTAATTACTGTACTTACAACTTTTTTAATACATCTGCACTATGATCCGTTATTGTCTGCCCGCCATAATTCCCTATGAAAATGTAAAGAAAATGAATAATGACATAGAAAGTAGATATTGCCAGTTCAGCCGCATTATTTACAATTACTGCAGCTTGTAATGCCTGGAATTAGCAATATAAAAGCATTATAAAACGAGATATGTAAAAATCCGTGAAAGTTATAAACTCAATTTGGTGAAGCACAGTTAGATATTACTTACATGTAATAAATTAATTGCTAATGAAATTACACCTATCCCAATCAAAAAGAAGTAGGACTCTTTAAAGCTGTCTAAGGCATGTTGTGTAAACCTTCAAAACCGCAAAGAAATTCGGTATTCACGAATCATTTGAGTATCATAATTTGCGCAAAGGAATAACAGTCAAATTCTGCATTAAATGAATTTATCTCGTTCGTATTATTCATTGCCCGAAAGAAGAAATATTAAATATCATTTTATGAGTAACAAAATGTATAAAAATTATTAGCAGAAATAATAATCAAGTAAAATTTTTGACATAACATAATAACATATCTGTAACTTTCGTACAGTGAATCCAAGTTCAAGTTTCGAGAGTATTCATTCTAATACGTGTACTGTACTTGTGAAGAGAATGATTACTCTAAATCTAAATTGATACCAACTCCATAGCTCTTCGCTGAATGTTGACGGCGCTAATTAACTTTTGACACATCAAGCGATTTTTTTGAGAAATTGACATATGTAAGATGTTTCCATCCAATGAATGTTCGATACGATAGCTATAAATGTAGGTATATTTCATGTCACAATTAGAATATGTTCTAACAAATATATCAACATAAACTTCAAAGATTTCTACCAGGTAATTTTTAACATCGCACAAACATGTCGCATGTAAGCTAGAATCATTGATGTAGTACTTGTCATCACGAAAACACCCATAAAAACAATTATAAAAAATAAGAAGGTATATCTTTCTTTAAAGATATATGTTTTTTCAAGTTGTTGCATTGAGAGACCATCTTGTCTTAAGAAAGATTCATTGGCTACTGCAGAATCATTGATGATGGTCGGAATAAAATGCATTAGCACCAAAAAAGCCAGCTTAAAAAGGCGCACACTGAAAAATGCCTAAACTTGCAAAAAAACATTTATCTAAAGTAGATTTGTTAAACAACGCAATTGTAAATCTATCTATATAAAAAAAGATTCTTTTAGGGGGTTTCTTACGAAGTAAGGCCTCTGTAAGCCGCTTTGTAAACGTTCCGTATCTTTTTGCTATTTCAATTTCCTTAGAATCTTTTAGTGCATTCCATTCTTCGCAAATTTGATTTAATAATTTTCTCACCTATAAATAATATACAATACATCCTTCGCAAGCGATTAAATGAATTAAATTTTTTAATTAGAAAATATTTTATCGTCGTTTATGCACTCATATCTAAGGTAGTTTCTTTTAAATGCTTAAAGTAATCATGTTAAGAAATAAGTAAAAGCCGATTATAGATTTAGTTAGTGGTATCTTTATTGTATGTGTGCGTATATCATATCATATTATATATTATATTACTTCATTTATATAACGTATTTTCTTTAAAGTAAATTCTTCAGTATTTTTAGGATTGTTATTTTTATGAATTTGAAATAAACTAAAATGACTCACTTCTATCGGTTTAATTAAAAAGGCGATGAATTGCAGTATACACAAAATAGCAGGAAAAATGTCCGAACAGATCTTCAATGCTAGCTTGAAATTGTATTCGGAAACAAACAGTAATATGGACTAAAAAAAGCAGCAATACAAAGATTTAAAAAATATGTGATAATTATAACTTTAAAATATTTTCTCTTGGTCAGATTAATGTGTACCTGATAAATCACGAAGGTGATAAATATTCCTAATATGAATACGGCTCGTACGTACCGAAATTTCGTATTTTGATAAGGCCACAAACCGCATATCAGTAAAAGAATTCGATTAACATTATAGTACCGACTTTCAAGCACAGTCATCTTTCCATGAATGCCAAACCGCATATGCGCTCGATGACAACGAGAACCTTTTCCTCCCCTCTCTGTGGTGCTAGATATAGTCGTAGCGTGACTGATACGAATAACAGTAATAGTAATAACTGCGAAATTATCCGGAGTTACGTGTGGAGCACGAGGAAAGTCTCGATCGATTATCTATTATGTCTCTCGATATTCACGCGAGAAAAAAAAATAGACTTAAATTAACCAAACACGCAATGTCTCGTAATAATCGAGGGGAAATAAAATTCATGAGACATGTTCGAAGTTGGCAATGAAACAAGCAACATTAGATGTTATCATTCAAGTTTGAACTACTATATGAGCTGTGTTATTCTATTTTAATATTTCGGTTAGTGTGGAAAAGAAATTATTAAATTATGGATCAAGAAATGCAATCTTAGAATAAGTATAGATATGCTAATGAGTAAAATAAAATAGTGTGTTAATTATAATTTTTAAGATAATTAGAAAATGTATCGCAATTTGAAAGATAGACGAATAAGCAAATAATCTTTTACGAATAAACGATGTTAATCATGTATAAACCCTTAATGCGTAATATAATTTTGCAATCATTAATATATCTATTTTTACATTTGTGATTGATATGAGTAGCATATCACAAAAATTAATTCAATATTTTACTTGTAAAACAGGATAATATCGACAAAAAGCATATCTAGACATAGAGAAGAAATAGGAAAAAAATCAAAATTATGCTTGATGAATTCGTAAATAGAACCCACCAGAATTTGTTATGCGCATAATTTTTTAAATATTAAGTAAAAAGTGATATGTAATGAAATAAAATGTTATTTATTAATAAATAAATAACAGAGAATATTATCTTATATTCTTATATTTTGTCAAATTATATATCTTTCTACTTTATTCTACAATTCTACTATGGAACACACATGCACGGCGTGTATATTACTACGAACAGTTACACTTTCTACATTAGTTTATAAAATTACTGTAGAGAGTAAATTACCATCATATAGGATATTACGGTGCTCATGACCTAAAACAATAAATAATTCAATGAAGCTGATAATGTGTTGATAGGAAGATGTCATCGAATTCTCCATTTGCACTATCCTACCGAGAGAAAGCTTTCCATTCTTGAAACGTATACACCGCCAATATTCGGTACTACACTTTTCGAAGAAATTTGCAATATAAATAAGAACGATTTCTGCATTGTCATAGGTGTTTTGTACCATAGCGACATGTATCTAAAAAAATTTTATTTTATTCGGTAATAATATATATATTATATACCTATACATATATACACACACACACACACACACATACATATATATATATATATATATATATATATATACAGGGTGTACCAGACCTAACGTACCACCCGTTAATGCTAGATTGCTGAGATCATTTGGAGACAAAAATCTTAATGCCAAAATGTCGAGGCTGCTACAGTGTTTAAACGGGAAAGGTTCAAAGTTTACTAGTGTGCTTGTCAAAATTTTACGCATTCAGGGACGTCGCATGTCAAAACAACTCTTCCACACTTTACTCAACTCGATAGAAATATTTGAAACTATTATTCACTTTATTTCTTTGTACACTGTTCGCAAGACCGACGAATATCGGGATGACAATTTGGCAGCCTCGACATTTTGGCATTAAGATTTTTGTCTCCAAATGATCTCAGGAATCTGCCATTAACGGATGGTACGTTAGGTCTGGTACACCCTGTATATATATATATATATATATATATATATATATATATATATATATATAAAATATGTCTTTTATACAGGGTGAGTCATTTTAATCAATACAGGCAAATATCTCGAAAGATATGGAAGATACGGAAACATGTTTCAGACAAAAGTCGTACGGTTTGAAGGGGGACATAAGATGGTGGCAATGATTTGATCTTGGATGGTCGTTTGAAGCTCACGTAAACGTCACCTTCAGTTTCTTATGTGGAATTCCCTATATTATACTATATCGTTTGAAAGAGCATAAAATAAGAAAAATTTTGGCGCAAACCAGAGGTCAGGTTGACCCGTTCAGGAGTTATTTAGAGTCAAAAATTGACTTTTTTGAATTTTGACCCTAAATAACTCACGAACGGATCAATGTATCGACTTCTGGTTTGCGCCAAAATTTTTCTAATTTTATGCCCTTTCAAACAGTATACTACAATATGGGGGGTTCCATTTTAAATTTTTAAGTTGAAGTCCCCCTGGAACACTAAAAAATTTTTTATATTACACGTGCGTGGAAAGTGGCCCATTCCTGCGCGCGCCATCTGTGCGGAAAATAACCAATTCCATACACGAGAAATTTCATTCCTGCACGACTCATTGCCCACACTCTCCTTATTTTCCCCAATCATTCTGTATGTCTTTTCCACTAGAGTCCTCTTATTTCTCACATGTTCTTAACGACATCTCGCGGCGCGCGGAAACACTCGCAAATTACCACAGCGATACTCAGACATAACCTTCCCAAATAACTGAAACGTACATAGTAAAGTCATTGTGAACATACACAGTAAAGTAACAAAAAATAAAAAGAATTTGCTCCAGAGTCTGTTAGCAGCGTGGCAGAAGTGCGACGAAAGGTGTGGCCAATATAAGAATGAGGATTTGCTAATTGTAGATATGATGCGGTAATTGATGGAATCTTTCCGAATTTGTTGTTTTCAACTGGTTGAATGGTGCACTTTCCAACTTGATAATTTAGAAAAAATCTTTACTTTCTTGTAATATATAAATATAAAATGTTAAAATGTAAAAAAATATATAAATCTAATTTCTTTTATGCCTTACAAAAAACGTACAAAGCTTTCTTTCTTTTGCAGGATATATTAATCATGACCGATACTAAATATATTTCTCATCTATTTGCTCCTGTAATAAACGTTGCTTTCAATAGGCGGGGGGAGGGGCGGAGCCCCCCTTTCGACTCGGGGGGGGGGGGGGCCTTGCCCCCCCGAACCTCCCCGTATGTGCCCATTTCTCTCAACTCGGGGGGGCTTCGCCCCCCCTCGCCCCCCGCAAGTCCTTTAAACTTTAAACGCACTTGTAATATAAAATAACTAAAGTAAAACCCCTATATTGTAGTATACTGTTTGAAAGGGCATAAAATAAAAAAAATTTTGGCGCAAACCAAAAGTCGATACATTGATCCGTTCGTGAGTTATTTAGGGTCGAAATTCAAAAAAGTCAATTTAAATAACTCCTGAACGGGTCAACGTATCGACCTCTGGTTTGCGCCAAAATTTTTCTCATTTTATGCCCTTTCAAACGATATACTATAATATAGGGAATTCCATGTAAGAAACTGAAGGTGACGTTCACGTGAGCTTCAAACGACCATCCAAGATCAAATCATTGCCACAATCTTATGTCCCCCTTCAAACCGTACGACTTTTGTCTAAAACATTTTTCCGTATCTTCCATATCTTTTGAGATATTTGCCTGTATTGATTAAAATGACTCACCCTGTATACCTAATATAGTTGCAAATTCACAAAAATATAATGTGCAAACATATGTATAATATTATAAGTATTACAAAGAATTGCACTTTGATATATCGGAACATAGTTAAAAATTCTCAGTATTTGCAATAAAATGTAAATATTCAATATCAACTTAATATTTAATAGAAAACCGTAAAATTACGTCTATTAAGCTGGCCATTACAGTACAAACAAAGAAAACATTTTAGTATGATTCTTTTTGTTGCTAATTTATTGTTTTATTCGATTTCATTGCTGCAGCTTTAGCCAATTCAATAAAAGCAGTAGCTATGCACACTTACAATTATTTAAAGTTTAAATTATTTATATACATCTGCAATTTTAAAATGTTGCGTTAGCGTAAAATACCTAGTTTTCGAAGGTTAAGGATGAAACAACAAAGTCAGGATTAGTGAAAATGTTACAGTATCAGATAGACGTATTCCATCAAAATATTTGATAAAATTAATATTTTACAGTGTTATGTTAGTTAACATAATACTAACCACAGCAAAGTGGTTAAGAGAATAATCCTCTTGAATTAAGAATATTACAATTAACTTAGCAATAGAATAATTAACAAAAAGATAGTACAAAAGAAATACGTTTTTATTTTCTATGTTTCGATTTTTTTACTGTAATCGCAAATTTAAATTTAAGTTGGCACAACTACTATTTTTACCGAATCGGCTGAAAAATAAAGTTGTGAACAAAGCAATAAATTAACAAGAAAAAAGCATTAATTTTATGTCTAGATGCTTTATACCATTATGTTGCAGTGATTATGCCAGCTTAATAAACATTTAAAAACTTTAAGGACAAGTAATTAAATATCTGAAACTGTTAATTTTCAATTGTTTATATATGCAATTTATTCGATAGATGCAAATAGTTTTATGTAAATAATTTTTATTTCTTTTTCACGAGAAGTTAAATAATAATTGCAACATAGATATCACCATATAAAAAATTTATTTATAACAATTCTAAATAAAAATAGATATAGATATTAAACTTTTTATACATTTGTTTGTACATAATTTTGTACGAGAAGTACGGATTGTTAGTCACATTGCGTTAAATAACTCATCAGCATGGTTTACGATCAGTTGACATATAAAAGTAGTTCCGAAGAAATAAAGCAAATGTGCAGTCATATAACCTATTGCTATTATAAAGTCCATCAAATTATCCATGTTTTGTACCCTATACACCAACTATTAATAACAAAATGATTCAAGTAATCATCATTATATATGAACATTTATTTGGATATCATGCATATGTATGTAAAAACACACACGCGTATTTAACAGATGTCGAATATAATCGTTCGATTATAACTCATAAACCAGGTATTTCCGGACATATGTGTATTTTTTCTTGTTTATGTGTGGCAAACTCACCCTCAAAGTGTACAAGTATTTCCGAATTACACTGTATACCTATGATATATGTATACGTGTGTGTGTGTATCATAGTGCATTAGGTAACAGCTTTAACTTATGTGATATTGATTATACATAAATTATAAAATATACATATTGCAAAAAAGAAAGAGTTACTTACTCTGTATAAATTTACGACAAAGGAACATATGCCTATCACTAGCACAGTAAGATAAGGTATTGTAAAACTTGATATGAACAATTTAAAAAGCCTTGAAAATAATAAATCAGACAATGAGATTAAACAAAGTGTGAAACTACTAATGTATAGTCTTGTCACCGTTTGTTTAATAATAAAACACTTAGTTTTATACTTACTTTTTTGCATTTTGTTGTAGTTCTACTATTCTAATTATTCTTTCAACGATTACATTTCTCTTGTTAGAGGAAAAGCACGCTATTACCTTCTTGTCCACAGAGTGTTGTATTCGATAACTGCAGATGACGTTAAGTTCCCGTTTAGCCGCGCCAACAATACAATTATTCATTTTCTTATTGTATCATTTTAAGAAAATTATTAACGTTCCTTACCTGCAAATTTTGAATAATGCGCAACAGTGTAAACCAATCAGTATAAGCATCGAACCGATGGAAAATAACGAAAAAACACCAATATTAATACTTATAGTAGAATACAAGAGAACATAATAAAACTGTACTCCCTCATTCATGTGGTATTCGCTTAGGAATAATGAATAATGTGCACGTGATTCATTTAATGGCCGGAAAAAATCGAGGATATCCGGTGTCAATTCCATTATTGACTTCATAATTACAATAAATATAGCCAGCACTAAATTATATATATAAGATATGTCATACACACATTAAAATACTTTTTTTCCACTTCAAGCGTAAAACAGTTATAATATACTAAGCGAGATCGAAGAAAATTATTAATTAGTAAGAAATATATTATATCAAAAATATAATATAACTGAATGATGCTTTTACTATGCTAACATTCTTTATACTTAAAGATAACGTTATTACATGTAACCATAACTGTAAAGTTTTTTCCTTGGTGAGCGTAATATTCTACTATTATAATTTCCTGTGGATCTGTCAACATCCGCCGATTGTTAATAATTTCTTCTAGTATCTGTTTTAACTGTATTAAGTAAATTTTACATTAAGCGGAATCTCAAATAAGTATAAAAATCGTCTTTGTTAATTAAAATTAGAAGTCAACTTACTTCCTTAGTATAGAAGAAAAATATATTAAAATGTATAACAAACAGCAAAGCCGGAAAACCATCTGACAGAATGTTAATAATGATATTTATACTAAAGTCGGCTATAGCAAGTTGTGCTGACTAGAAGAAACACATGTCTCTATATTAAATCGTGCATTTAACAATATGATTCAACATTTTCTTTATTTTATACAGGATAAACTTTCGATAATATATTTTTGAATTACATCAATAAATTTTTTTCTATGGTAAATGTACCAAAAATATAAGAGACGCACCTTCTATGACTTTAACCTCGACATTTATTATAGAAATTACCCTCCTAAGTACTCTTTAGAAGTATTTAGCCGGCCGTCGTTGTTCTTTATTAAAAAGTTATTAACAAAATAATTTTACTATAAAAACGTAATTTTCTGATACCATGTACATTTAAGAAGAAATTTACGTTTTGCTGAGGCTTATATTTTTCTTTTCTTACACCCTCTGCACCCTCATCTCAAAATCAGAAACGCGCATTTCCTCTTTAGCACGCTCATATCATTAACATAAAATAGGTTTCCAACTTTTCACGCAAAGCAAAGTTCATTCGATACCACCCGGTGCTTACAGGGCGAAATGAGATTATTGTACGGTTCCATAAGAGTTTTCAACCTTCCACGCGAATCGTATGATAGACCTCATTTCGCCCTGTAAGCAGGGGGCGGTGTGGGATGGACCTCACTTTGGGTGGAAAATTGGAAACCCATGTGGAACTGTAGGTACATCGTTTCGCACTGTAAGCACCGATTGGCGCAGGGTAGACCTCGTTTTTTTGCATGGAAATTGAAAACCCATGTAAAAATTATATTTTTTAAATAAGACTTTTTTGTTAATAACTTTTTAATAAAGAACGAGCGACGGCTAAAATCTTCTAAAGGTTACTCAAGAGGATGACCTATATAATATACATATGTCAAGATCTCAAGGTCATAGGAGGTGAGTCGCCTATTCGGTATACAGGGTGTTCCAAAATTCAATACCCAAACTTAGAAAGTTAGTGCAGAGGGGGTCAAGGGAAGTAAATGTAATTCACGAACCCATGTCCAAACGTGTGTCGTATATCCCTACCCACCCGAGCAGCGAGCTGTTTGTTATCGTGCCGGTCGTGAGTTGTGTAACAGTAAGTGCAGATTTGACTGTGTGTGATTGAGGTACACATGGGCGAAACAAACAGATATGCTTTTGGTTTACGATGCAAGTAATGGGAATTCAAGATCTGCACAGCGTCCAAACATCAAAGGTACCATGTCCAAATGTGCCAAATCCTCGCACGTTTGGACATGGGTTCATGAGTGACATTCCCTTCCCTTGACCCCCTCTGCTAACTTTCTAAGTTTGGGTATTAAATTTTGGAACACCCTGTATTTATTTAATCTTTTATTGAATCTGAAATTAGAAAATGACATAAATAATGATTAGCCATTTAACATATTTTTATGTTTTAATATATCGTACGAGCACGTATCAGCTTATAGATAAATCGATTTGTTCGCTTGTATTAGTTTCGATTATGTATTATTGCTTTATTGTATTTTTGTTATTTGTTCTTTTATTCGCGTATTATTTGGATGTTACCAATGTATTTCGACTAAAACGATGTCTTATTAACAAAAACTTAATTTTGCATTGAAACAAAAATCTAAAAGTATAAGTTTGTTGATAAAACAATTTATCAGTTAAGAAATATATTACGGAGAACACTTCTAGTAGGCTGGTAGAGTGGGTTAAATTAAATAGAAAAGTCCTTTACCGTTTTGCGAGTTTCTCAATAATTAACGAGAAATTAATTAATAAATATCCGCAAATCAGGATGTGTCCATGCGATTTGGCGGCAAAAGACAGCCCAGCGTTACATACTATTGGCGGTTCCTAAGCGCATGCTCCTCCAATGCCTCACTGCACGCATAGTAAGCAATCAGTGCGTGACGGTACAGAACTTTTCTGTTCAGTTTAATCTACTTTATATATCTACCCACGAAAAGTGGCACAGACACCGTGTATATATACAAAGTGTTTCGAAACAACATCGTGTAAGAGTTAATAGAGGGTGACAAATTAAACATTTTGGTAAAACTGTATAAAAGGTCATACCTCACCGATTTTATCGCCACTTAAATATGTTGTAGGAAAGGTCTTTTTGAGTAATTCTACGTAAGAAAAAAGTGGGGGACGGCATTAGTTTAGAAGATATAGCAAATTAAATTTTCACAATTAATGCTCTTTCTTAGGTATTATCCGCAAAACACTATCCGCTTTCACTGTAAAGTAAAAAAATAAAATAAAAAATAAAAAGATAAATGTTGATACATGTAGTTTTTCCAGAAAGACTAACCTAACCCAACCCAATCGTTGTGTGGGTGAAAAGTGCGTGCGTGGATGCAATAAGTTCCGCCCCCCTGCGGAGGGCATCACTTCTAAAAAAACTAACCTAACCCAACCTAACTGTTGTGTGGGTGGACCTCGCTTTACAACTTACAAAGTACATGCTGAGTTGTAAAGCGAGGTCCACCTTCCCCCCCCCCCCCCCCGATCCCTGTGGAACACGCTCCTCTGTCCACGCATGTACTTTGTAAGTTATAAAGCAAGGTCCACCCCCCTGACCCCTGTGAAACACGCTCCTCTGTCCACGCATGTACTTTGTAAGTTGTAAAGCGAGGTCCACCCCCCTGACCCCTGTGAAACACGCTCCTCTGTCCACGCATGTACTTTGTAAGTTGTAAAGCGAGGTCCACCCCTTCCGACCCCTGTGGAACACTCTTCTCTGTCCACACATGTACTCTGGTATATTAGTGTATCTCATATACAATATATCTCATAATACTCAAAATAACTGTCGATTAAGCAAATTTCAATTTGCTATATCTTCTAAACTAATGCCGCCCCCCACTTTTTTCTTGCGCAGAATTACTCAGAAAGACCTCCCCTACAACATATTTAAGTGGCGATAAAATCGGTGAGGTGTACCCTTTTATACAGTTTTACCAACATTTTTTAAGTAGCAATTTATATCCGTAAAAGTTACGTTCTTTTGCTACATAAAGTAATAAAGTTATATCAAAAGTGTTTTTGAAATAAATTTCAAGGCCATTAAATACTATATTATAATAAATACTTGAAATTTTATTTCTCGATAAAATGCATCAATTTTTGCGTGGAAAAGTCCCACAGTATGGGATTTTGAGAAATTTTGAGCACCTATTATAATATGTATAAGAATACGACATACGATACCTTTGTTTTTATCATTTTATATTGATTAATCAAAATAAAATTAAATTTGATATTACAATAATGTCTTTTACTTCTTATATTTTTTATATAAAAATAATATACAATTTATTGCATATTTAATGGCTTAACAAATCTATCTAATTCAAAAGTGCATCTAATATAACTTTATTGCAATGCAATAATGTGGCAAAAAAATGCGACATTTCCGGACCATGAGTCGCTTAACAAATTTTTTGCTTGTCACTCTCTATTAACCCATAGACGTTGTCGTGTTGTTTCAAAGAAAAGAAAAACATACACATATATATATTTCGAAACTCTTTTATATGTACATAAAAGAAAGAAAGAAAAAAATTATTTTGATATAAATGTACAGTTTTTTGAGAGTAACTCTTTCCTTAAAATAGCTTTCAAAGTATCAACGTATGTTTCGAAACAGTTAGCAAGTTATTATTCCATTCTAGTATTCTTATTAAACTTATTAAATAAATACAACAAAGAAAATATAGAATTACCTGGACAATCACATAAGAAATAAGTATCATATAGAAGCATGTTGCACGGAAACGCTCAAACATGGTTTTTTTATAAGGCCACAAACCAAAAAACCTCAGAAGATTTTGATTGAGTTTATGATAGTGATCGTCGAATATGTACATTCTCTTGCAATAGTCAAGACACGAATAGAAAGCGGATCTGCAAGAGCAGATTTCAGAGAGCAGATTTAAAGAGAACGGATTTCACTTTGCGCACTTTTTCCTCCGTACAATAATTTATTTAATATACCGGCCAATGTTTTCTTGGAATTTCGCAACGTGTGATAGACAGCGGGAGATACAACATCGAGGAGTGAGTGACAGTTGTAGCAATTTAAGTATTGTCCATGTCTACATTTCTACATGATGGAAGAAAAAAAGAAAATCGAGCTTTTCTATTGGCTATCACTGATATAGCGAGATATGAACAAAGCAAAGGAAACATGAGTCATGTAAATGTTCGGTATAAAAAAATCTCTTCTTACTACAAATTTTTTATAAGCAATTAAATCCCATTCCGTTCTGAGTTGGCGCAAGCGCATTCGCGTAGCGTTGCCGCCGCGCAGCTTTGAGGAAATTCATTCTCGCATCAGCCGTTCAACAGAACTCTCTTTCCTCCATGAAATAACATCAACAACGATATACTACATATCTTTTGTTAAACTGCGATAAATTGTCGAGGACACATTACGTACACATGTATACCATCGACAATGCGAATGTGAATTTTTACGAATGTAAATGCGAGTTAAATAATTACGAAAAGAAACGAAATTGGAAACATACGGGTGCGTATAAAAATAATTTGTCACATTATACACACTGAATTGAGACGTTTTTTAACAGTTATATTTTTATTAAACCTTTTTGATACGAAGAACGAATCATACAGTTATAGTCTTGACTTATATAGGCTGTATTCTTCATGACATACAAGCGCTATCTTTATATGTCTACTTTGTTTTTGCATATTTATTCTATTATTTCAAATTACTTTTGCTGCTTTTTTATCACTGAACTCACTTAACGATATATTTTTTATTTTCTGGATTTATTTAATTCAAGTAGGAGAGGCTTCTTTCATTGCAAGATGAAAAGAAGCCAAGAAGGCAATTAAAATGCTATTAATATAATCAATTCTATTTATTTTTAATGATTGTAATAGGTAATTAAATTAAAAAATTATGTATCTAAATATTTGCGTCAGGGTTAGTTCTTCTTACAAATATATTCACATATACATATATTCTGTCATTAATCTTTTTTATCATCATGTAGAATAAAACTCGCTGTCCGTTGTGTCGCAAGCGCGTATACTTGGCGTGAAACACTGCCATGTCTCATCTTAATATCGTAAAATAAGATAACGATCTGCTTATAAATTTCAATAATTAGTGTTTCTTTACCATGTGCAGATTGTTTACTTTGCTTCTTTTATCAGCTACATATTATTTATAATCAGCAAATTTACTCGTGTTGTCTACTTTTTGTTATAGTAGAGTATAAATTATCATGAAATAAGACATTGACAAGTTTACGAGCTATAAAACATATTTGTTAAATGCTTTCCGTTAATAAAAATCTGTGATTCTTTCATATATATCATATGTTACCTCTCTCTACCTTAGAAAAACCTTCGACTGAAGCGAAAATTAAGTAGCCAATATTCATGATATATGACGTTGTAGTATTTTGCATTATAAATAATAGTAATTTCTGGATCTTTACTGGAGTCTTATACCATTTTACATTGTATCTGTTAACAAAATATTATTTTACATATTCTGAGCTTTTCTCGAAACTTAATATGATAAAAGTTTAATTTATAGTTCACAATAATAATAAGAGTGATTATGTAATCGCTGTAAACTCACGCAGTATTAAAAACTTCGTTATTATAATCGGTAATTTTTTGCCCATAGTAATTAGCCACAAACATGAATACAAAATGAAAACCGATGAATAATGTTGATGCAATTAACTCGAACATATTTCGCGTAGTTATTGCTCTGAGCAGCTAAAATAATAAAATCGTCTATATATATGTATACATATATAAAAATTCATAGATTATTTCTCATATTCATAGTTTGATTATAAGTTAAAAAGAAAAATTTTTAGAAAAAGTAACTTACTCGGAATAAGTTCAAACTTGTAGATGCAACGCCGATTACGATTAGTAAGAAAAAATATGGCATAAAACTGTTTATTATAAATTCGCTGCATCTTTAATAATAAAAGATAAAGATGAGAAAAATATTGTATGTATAATAAATGTATCTGCGTATAGTTTTAAATGAGAAATCGATATAAATATTCCAATTTTTGCAAAAGATGTATTATACATATAATAGAGATACCGACTCGAGGGCTTTTTGATGTATATCTACTGCGGCGCTTATGTTTCGATGAGCCACGCAATCTTTTTGTGCAGAATTATGCGATATATATTTGTCTACTGAACGTTCAATCCGATAGCTGCAAACATATTTAATCGCTTCTTTATTCGTGTGTGTGTGTAATTTCAATATAATAATATTTATACATATGCTATATATTCTTCCTCTATATCCATGATGTTATAATTATGGGATAATGAAAAGAAATATAATGATATAAATAATATTAGAGAAAGCTTTGCTACATTAATTCTATTATAATAGATATGCACACATAGGTATATAAAAAATTATGTAAATAACTTGCAGGAAAAAAATTTTATTACTCAGATACGTGTCAATATTTTGGCATTAAACAAATGAATTGTTATGAATACCTATGTTTTCGGAAAAAAGCTATTTACTTTAGAAGAAAAATCAAATACAAATACTACTTAAATTATTAAATAATCTTGATTTTCATATAAATTTCTTATAATGTATGTTATTTGAACTCCAAAGTTAGTGCGCAAAATGTTATTACTTTATTTTTTAAAATTTATTTTTGGTACTTTAATATTTCAATTATAGACATAAATCATTATTCACGTATTAAACTTTCAAGTCTCACCTGGCGATTCTAAATAATCCGCAAATATTTTCGACGTATACCAGTTCTAATGTACTTGTGGCCATAAAGGCAAAAGCACCGAAAAACAAGGAAATCATCCAGTGACAAAAAATTGGATAAAAGTATGCTGTTTTGTCGACGAAATATTCTGTTAAAGCATGGAGCTCATGCGGTCGGGTTTCATTTATTGGAACGATTAGATCAAGAATAGTCGGTAACAGTTCAATGATTGCATACAGAATTAAACTTATGAGGATACTCACTAGAATTACATCAATACATAAAAAAAAATTCTTTATATTGCATAAGTTTAATACTCAATAGTTGTTTTTAAGGCGTGTGAAATATAGTTTATTGCGTAAAATATTAATAGCAGGTTTTAGACATAAACGAAACGAATAACTAATGAGGACAATAATAAGCTGTGACTAGAAATCTTTCAGAAATAAACGCGAGCTTTCAAGATATTTTAGGCAGAATAATAAAACTAGTAGCTATTAATAGTTATAATATACTAAGAAAATTTGCATGGAGTTTATATGGACAAAATTTGCATGACATGTTGCTGGTTGGCTAAGTGCTCTTTTTTTATAACTCTCATACATGATATTAGTATTGTGCTTAGTTCACCGGAAGATGAATGTTGCCGCATTATGTTGCGCTCCGTTTCATCTTTCAAAAGACTCCAACTATCACATATATCTTTCCAAATTCGCTTCACCTATGGTCGGATTATTTCAGATGACTTCTGACTGTTGAACGAAAAGAAATGATGGGACACAATGGCTAACTTACACCGTTGCGATTTGCATAAAATGCGTAGTACTGTACGATATATAAGCAAGACGGTACGGCGTACGAGAGTACCATAATAAAGAGATCCAGGGTGAATTGTAATGTGAAAAATGATGTTAACTGAAAGTGATGAAGATATCAGAAACGGTATGCCTTAGTTGTATACTCTTTTTGAATATATAAATCTAAGATACTAATAAGTTTTTAGTTTTAATGTTCTTATAGTAGATTTTTGTTGCTAGAAGCAATTTTTAATTAGATTTTTCCAAAGTTAGTCGAAACTTATACAAGACGCTAGCATATAAAACCAAATAAACTAAATGATACGTATTATAGTATATAATAGTATCTAGAAAAGAATATTACTACCTGAAAAAACACGAAGGATCCCATTATAACAAAGTAGAAGATGTGACTAATTTTCGTAAACTTCGAGCGTTGATATGGCCACAGACTGATCGCCGAGAGAAATATTTGATTTAATCTGTAATAATGTTTCTCGGCAAAGTCTGTCTTCTCGCGATTCAAAAACATGTTAAAAACAATGTTGAGACGCCGTATAGTACGTTTTTCAGTAGAATGATATAACCGTTTTCCACCCTCACCGGATGTTTTTATAAAATATTGTCATCAGCGTTTATGGTATCATGCTCAAGGTAGGGGCGACCATCGATCGCTCGCGTTTTTACGCCGAAGGGGACGACAGGAAGTTGAATTATCGAAATTACACGTTATATTCGTCCGATGTAGCTTTCCCAAGGCAAGGGTGAAATAATATCCCCTTCTCTTTTTTTCTCACGTTGACGCAGGCGCGTTATGGATTTCCAGAAGGCTTCTCACGCGACGTCCTCATAGTCATTTGAGACGTCGCAAACATCGTGCTACAAATTGCTCTTTTACGCGAGTGTTTTCCATAACGTGCCATACGGAAATTCATAGTCTTATTTACTTAGTTATTAAAGTATTAATGTTGAAGAAATGTGCGGTATCATTGAGTGTATATGTGAGTGAAATTTATAAAAATACATATATAAAAAAAGTAATAATTTTAAATAAGAGAGAATCATTAGTAGGAGTATTAAAAGTTCTTTTCTTTCTTAGTAAATGTTTACTTGGAAAGATACTATTCGATTTTATATGGATTTTAAATACTATGAATATGAACAGCGTAAAGAACACACATCACAAGTAATAAATTTAATAAGAGTTTAAAATATTAGATAAACATTGATAATGTAAAAATAGAGATAAACCTAAAAAAATGTCCAAATAATGTAACGAGTTAATAATGATAAGTATGCTTGATAGTCTTTTTATTTTCTACCTTGTGCAAAATAAGATTATAATAAATTCACGTATTTATATATATTCTTGTACACATAATCAGTAAATATTATTCTCTTTCGCTATTAATGTATTTCTCCAAAAAGAAAACATATTTTAAATATTGTAATTACAAACTTTTTTATGTACATTTTTATTATCAGAATCATATATATAATGTTTGAGTTCGTTAATAATTGAAAAATTCAAAGATAATATAACAAACGACATTATGAAAACTTCGAAAAAATTATCAGGTTTATTTCCAAGTTCAATTGCTTTCTTAAACAGATTATGTTTTGCAGATCATAAGTAAAAAAATTGAATTTTGAACACTAAGATATACCATAAATTTAATAACATATATTTTGATCTGTCTTTATTACTGACATCAATATTATGCTCCATGTGATGTGACGTCGCGAACTTTGATTTCTTTTGTTGATTTTCCGTAAAAGTTGGAAATATTGCGGTACCCGATTGCTCCTCAACAGAACATCGGCTCCTTCAGAAATCTTGTGTAATTATCTACAATGGGCTACTAAATGCTGTATCGCATCCTATGTGGTCATCGTGTGGAGTAAATCATTGTGAAGTAAGATACTGACATACTCGTCATCTAGAATATATATCTATTTATGTTCTCACAAGGCATATAATTTAAAATAAACAGTAAACTATACAGGGTGTATCAGAAATACTTGTACAAACTTTAAGGGTGATGTCTCCACAAATAAACAAGAAAAAAATGTCATATAAACATATGTTCGGAAATGCTTGGTTTATGAGTTATACAAAAAAAAAAAAACTTGTTTACACTAGTGGTTACTTTGCTTTGTACGTTCAACTTTTACTACAATTCAGTCACATGAGAGTGCCTAATCATGGCAGGATATTCATTTCGTGAGCAGGCAGACATGATTTTCATGTACAGTCGCGCTAATGGTAGTGGACGCAGGGCGACAATCCATGATCCGACGTGTCCATGCGTGCATTGAAGCAAGTGGAGGACATTTTGAGCATTTGTTGTGAATTGTGAATGGATAAATAATTGGGCTGAAGATGTATTAGACTGGTCATGTAATTGTAGATGTATTTTGTCCATTCTTGTCATTGAATGTAATCTTTCGATTATAACTCATAAACCAAGCATTTCCGGACATATGTTTATATAACCTTTTTTTCTTGTTTACGTGTGGAGAACTCACCCTTAAAGTTTGTACAAGTATTTCTGATATAGCCTGTATACATGTACATATATAGGGTGTCCGGTAATAAGCGGACCATTGCTCGTGGGCAGGCAGAGCGGTTAAAACTGAATCGAAAAATCCTTTACCGTTTTGTAAGTTTCTCAATAATTAATGTAAAATTAATTAAATTTAGTAAAGATACGCGAATCAGAGGATGCGTCCATGTGATTCGACAAGAAAAAAAGGAGCACTATGTAAATATAATAACGGCTATACATGAGTGACATTCGTGCATAGCTGTTGTTGTTTATAAAGCGCTCCTCCTAATATTTTACCACAGGCGTAGCAACGTGAACGTTGGGCTGCTCCTTCTCGTCGAATCGCACGAACGCATCCTGAGATTCGCATATCTTTATTAATTAATTTCTCGTTAATTATTGAGAAATTTACAAAACGGTAAAGGACTTTTCGATTCAGTTTTACCCGCTCTACCTGCCCACGAGCAGTGATCCGCTTATTACCTGACACTCTGTATATATATATTTGTTTATTTGTTATGACTACATTACCGTGGCAAAGCCTTCTAGAGAAGCGGCAAAAATACCGACAATAAAATAGTAATTTTTCGTATTTCTCTGCATTATAAAAAGCAGCAGCTTTTGTGCTTGTAACGAAATCTTGTACCATTGCACGGCATACCTAGGTATTACAATGATTAATTAGGTATTTAAATGATCAATTAATCATACAAAAGTTTGCAATAAATATGTAAACGCTACTTTTTGCTTGTAAAGTTACATCGGATGTTTGAGGATATAAACAAGATGTTTTAAAAATACTATTTTTGGTGTAATCGTTGGATAATCGTATTAGGTATTAATTACATACGTTGTATTAAAAATATTGTTATTATGATCTGTGACCGTCTGGCCAACCAAGTTAGCGATAAACATATACACGAAATGGGCGATAACTAACAAGCCGCATGCTACCATTCCGTTCGTATCGTTTGTAAACATCATAAGTTGCAGAAGCTGTAACACAAATTTTGTTTCGCGACGAAATTGCAATTTTTATCATATGTATTTTTTGTACATATCTAGTTAATTCGATATCTCTTTTATATAATTATTTTACCATAGAAAGAATTATATTAGAAACTTATAATCAACATTTTTTTGTATCATTAAAATGATAAAAATTAAATATAAATTAGTTATTTCTGTATTATATTTTATGTGTACTAAATAGAATTTTTCGAAGATATTCATTATAGCATATAAGACAGAACAGCCGAATTAGGTATACTCACTTGAAACATGTTAACGGTTAAAGATGAAATACCTAAACCAATTAATATAAAGTAAAAATTCGTAAAAATGGATATTATATATTCGGCAAACTCAAGCGCTCTGCTATGTATGTCAACGGCGTTGATTATTTTTTTACAAATAATGTAATCTTTTTCAGACTTATTGTTAGATACTGGTGGTATATTATCGTTTACATGTTCAAGACGATAACTGCAAAGTCGAATTACATATATAATTTATTTATTTGGCAAAGATGCTATATTTATTTACGTAGAGAGATTCACTCTTTTTGTTCTTTGTTAAATTATTAATAATGTGAGATTAACTGGACAATTAAATCATTTGATAAATAAAATGACGTACTAATAATGTCCGTTATCGTACTTGGATTATTACCATTTCCCCATGTAACTTATTAATTTTATTAATATATAAAAAAGTCAGTCAAAGGATTATATCAAATAATTTTTGTAAAATTTTTTCTTTTATATTAGCATATAGGTACAGTGAGATTTTTTTATTTTGAATAAGCGATTATTGTTATTTCAATTTGTTCCTTCAATTCTTACCTTGCTATTTTCAACATTGCGCAAATATGCGATATAAATCCCATAAGCATACTACCAGTAGAAAGTACTGAAATACCTCCGATATAAATGGCCAATAGATTATGTGTTAAAATAGGATAAAAGTATTGCTCTTGATCGACAAAATACTCGGCTAAGAATGAGAATTGGTGTTCACGAGATTCATTAAGCGGTATAATAATGTCAAGAAGATCCGGATAAAATTGAAACAAGCCGAAACTGTTCAGAACACATATCATCAACACTATAAAACGTAATAAGAAATATATATAAATTATCTATCCTCTTGTTATATATAAAGATAATTATATCTTCAAATTTTGCTTATTACATTAACATTTTCTTTTATTCCAACATATACTTTATTTATTATTTCATTTTTTAATATTCCACAAAAAGTAAAAAAATTGTGATGTAAAAAAATATAATTTTTTATTGATATCCTAATATATAAATTCTACTGTTATTATAAGCCACACATCTTTCAATACTTATAACAATTAATATTTGTAACATGTACTATCTGGTTTCTGATTTTAATAATAAGTCCATGCAAATGCGAAAACAAAATAAATCGAAATAATCGGAATCAAAATAATCGGATTGATTCTTTACCCGTCATTGTCACCGAAAATCGTTTGGAAAAATCGGCGTATTTTCTTAATATATTAATTTCATCTGTAGCTTTTAATATCATCCATTCGTAACGCATCCGCTCGAAGAAGATTTTTATCTATACTTTCGAATAATGTATGAATATGTATGATAACATTGGAAACCGAAAAGGTTTATATGTATAATGTTAATTATGATATACGTGCATATATACATTTCAATTTTTAGAATTGTATACTTACTTCTTTATTATTCAGAAGAAAAGAGATATACGTTAAGAAATATATCAAACAAGGAAATGCTTGCGAGAGAACTTTTAACATAATATTTACATTGAATCCTGATGTGATGAATGTTGCCAACTGTAAACGATAATTTAATTATAAAGATTCATATATTTAATATAAACGATACAGGATATTTTTTTGGTAATGAATAGCTATATTAATATATAATTTTAAGTAAAATTAATTAATATTTAATTTTTTATAAAATAATTTTAAATGCAATACTTATTGAATAATAATATATTATTATTATAAATATTAACATTTCGAAAAATTATAAATTATGTGCAAGTTCTCATTAATTTTATTTTAAGTTGTTAAATATAAAGTGTATATTGTTCAATCTTTTTAAAAAAATGTGTATGTGTATGTATACGTATATGCATACAATAAATATTTTGATATATATAAAGCAACTATTATATGTAGCAATGGTTGGAATGTGAAATCAAATCAGAGTAAATGTAAGCAAACCTGAGCAATCAGAAAAGAAAAGAGCACGCTAGGACACAATGTAATTTGAAAAATTCGGGATCTCCACTTTTGATAGGGCCATAATCCGACAATCGTCAATAACTTCCGATTAATGTCATAGTATTGATCTGTAAATGACACCATCTCTCCTCGAATGTTGAACAATATATGAACTAGGTTCTATATTCTCCTCTCTCCATAGAATAATATGCGATTAAACATCTCTAATATTTTTCTCTCTCAAATTTCTTTAAGCTATAGAAAGAAATGAATTATTTTTTCAGAACTGAGTGACAGGATATATAATTTAATATTCACACCTATCGTAACTAATGTTGCGATAGAAATATCAGTTGGGTCAATTACCATTATTTGTACCCTTAGAAGAGAATTATCAAAATATTTTTCTTCGTACAGACATTGCACATGCTTTTATCGCACGTTTATATATTCTTTTTCTCGACGCAAGCGCAAACGAAGTTCATTAAACTTTCAGGACTTATATTATCGTCAGTATGGTTTCAGTCGTTAAGCGCTATACATCTCTGACTTTTAAAAGTTCTAAATAGTATCACAGTTGCTACAATATCTTTATTATTATTATAATTATCTTTGAGAATAGCTATATAAAGATATTGGAAATAAAAGGAACTTTTTCAATGTAATATCATTTATTAGTATAAAAAAGCAAACAGAGGACGCAATTTTTATAACTGTTGTTGCTGAAAAGTGCTAAACAGGTGAGAATTATGTAGATAATTACGCCTTTCTGTTAAAATAAAAAATAACTGAGAGCTGGATTTTTATATTCATGTTATACCTATATAATTAAACGATGTGTAAAAAAATGTTTCTTCTATCGCAATTGAATTTTGATTAGAAATCGCGCCAATTAAAGTGACTTAGGTACATTTATTATTTTCAAATTTTTCTCGTAATTAAAAAAAATATTATTTTTCGTATTCTTATTTTTCTTTCTTTTCCTAAATTTTACGCAATACTCTACCTGTGTGTTCACTCTCCCCCCCCCCCCCCCCCCCCATCATGCCTACAGTGTCTAACAGAAAATCTCTAGCAGTGCTGACAAAAAATTGAAGGATTTCATAATTTCCACAAACAATTGACAACAATTTGAGTTTTGTATTTTACTTCATTTAGTGATATTTCAAAATGCTTATTTCTCCATTTTTCCGTCTCTTAATTGTGTAGAGTAAATTACCATGAAGTAGGATAAAGATGTACTTAGTATCTAAAAATATATATTCTTTATTTATTTCTATGTTCACACACCCACCCAAGACACACACACACACACACACATACACACACACACACACACACACACACACACACACACGCGAGTATTAACTGTATGACATCCGTTTATTACCGTGGCAAAACCTTCTAATGAACTGACAAAAAAACCGCCAAGGATAATGGTAAAATTTTTTGTGCCATATTGTAGTAGGAACAATATTAATTTCTGAATTCGGAGCGGCGCTACATACCACATCGAGTTATATCTATGAATTTTTATAGAACTAGCATTAAGTAATATTATTCTATAAAGATATAGTTTTTTAAAAATAATAACAGATAGAAATTTTTTAATTTAAGATAGGATTTGAATATATCCTATGATTGGCATCTAACTTAAAAATAAGGTTTCTCATACTTGTTTTTCTCTACATTATATACAATCACGTTTAAACTGAGTCAATACTCACGCGGCATAAGATATATCGTTACAGTGATCTGAAATCTCTTGTGCTGTATTATTCGCGATAAACATGTATATAAAGTGTCCGATTAACATTAATAAGGTTAGAGAAAATTCATACCAATCACGATTTGTTTGTAAGTTTTGAAGGAACTGGAACATAATTGGATTTTTGCTTCAAAAGTAGCTCAATGCGTAAAAATGCACTTCTATATAAATGCTAATATACTTCTAATATATGTATTACTTACTCGAAACATATTTATGCTTACAGCAGCCGCGCCTAATACGATTAGAACAAAATACATTATTGCGAAAGAAGACATAACGCGGTTCGTGAACCTTTAAAATCGAAATAATTTCTTAAACAAAGTAAGCATATTTTGTGAAGAAGAAAAGACAAAAACACATAATTTTCATACAATATATATGTAAATTTTCCTTAATTTAAATTAAACTTTAATTTAAATAATTTTTAAGTCTAATATAATTTTACAAGATAAAATGGATTTTATATAACACGCTAGCTTATGTTAGATACAAACTTCAACGCTTTTTGTTGGATATTTACGGCTCGTATTATCCTCATGCACATAACATATTCTCTTTTTAACGGAGAGATTTGTTGTACGTTATCAATGTCCATTGCATGTTCAATTCGATAGCTGTAAAACTTTGGAATATTATTTAATGACTAGGATAGGTGCCAGATTCATCACTTACCTAGCAATCTTTAATAAACCACAAGCATGTTTCATATATAATCCTATGAATGTAGCGATAGCTACAGTTATTATTATTGCAACACACATAAATACGGTAAAATGCAATAATACGACATAAATGTATTTTTCTTGATTAACGGAGTAATCGATTGGAATATATATATATTGCGAATAAGTATTGTTGTTAGATAAGTAAACGTTAATAATATAAAGCACTGTTGGCGATGTCATATATATAATTAGAACGCAGCAGCAAAGTACTAGGGTGCATAAAAAAATAATTAAATGTTTATTTTATAAAAACTGCTGAAACATATAAAATAGAAATAATAATATAAAGAGATAAATGTATAAAGCATAACTTTATATCATGTAATTAAAATAGATTATAGATAATAGAGAATTGCAAATAAATAGGTCTTACTGTAATCTCCTAATATAAAAAATTGACTTTATGAAAATTTCTAGTAAAATAAGAATAAGTATCTTTGAAAGTGAATAGTAATGTGTAATTTTGCAAAATGTAATGTATAAGAGATAACTAACAGTATTTTTCTTACATATTACAATGACAGTAATTAATCTCCCATATTCGGTATATGATTCTATTATTTCACGTTCATGCTTATCCTTTAGTAAGTTCCAATCAGCTTGAATACGTTCCAACAGTTGTTTTATCTGTTACCAAATATTTAAGAAAGATATTTATATATTTAATACGATTAAATAATGAAGAATTTTAGTATTTATTGTAAATTGTGATCAGTTTATTCTCTATTTCATAACCTCAATCTTCAGCAACACTTACAATAATTACAAATAAAATTAATAAATGGTTTATTATATTTATTTAGAAGGTCTCACTCATGAAAAAATTGTGTGTGTCCAATATTAGATAACATGGTCTTCCAAACTGACTTTATATACAGGGTGATTTAGAAATACACCGACAAACTTGGAGGATGAGTTCTTCACATAAAGACAAGAAAAAAATGTCATATAAACATATGTCCGGAAACGCACCCCCTTCTGAGCTACACCCTCCCAAAGTTTTCCGAAAAAACTCGAATTTTCTGTATATTGTCTAAACTTGGGCTTCAAATTAAGGATATGTACCAATTTTCGTAAAATTCGAAGCCCAAGTTTAGACAATATACAGAAAATTCGAGTTTTTTCGGAAAACTTTGGGAGGGTGTAGCTTAGAGAGGGTGCGTTTCCGGAAATTTGTTCATATGACATTTTTTATTGCTTTTATGTGAAGAACTCATCCCCCAAGTTTGTCGGTAAATTTCTGAATTACCCTGTATATATTCCTGAATAAATTATTGAAAGTGTTAATAGAAGACTTACAATTCCTGCATTAATGTTAAAGTAGTAATACTTTGTTACGGCCACGAGAGTAGGAAATGTAACGGATAAAACTTCGATGATGAGAGCTGTGCTACATTCATGTGTTATAAATGGAGATAACTGCAACATTACAGTTATGTAATATATATTTAGAAGCACAAAGCGTCACTTGGTTAAAATTTTTGATTTATTTTCATGTGCATATATACAAGAAGCAATAATTAATCGGAACACTGACAGATGTTCAATCTAATAATTGAGAAGATAAAAGTAAATTTTTCTAATCATACCTCAACACAAATTCCGCTCGCCAGGATACTGCAAACAAACAGTCTCTGTACTTTCGCAAGTGTCGATCTTTGATAGGGCCATACACCGATTATTAGAAGAAGGATACGATTGATTTTGTATTGCTGCTCTTCGATGGCGTGCATCTTGCACGAAAGCTAGCAGCGGTTTGTAGAACTCAAGCTCACGAATTTCACTTCTTCTCTCTTATTTTCTTTCATTTCTTTGAATATTACGATACAATCGCGCGATCTAATTTTGCACTTAGAGAAAGATAAATGTACAAATAGCGGCAGGAAGATAAGACGTAATATAGGTATCGTTTTATGCATTTAAAATATAGCGTAAAGCTGCAAATTTTACTAATAGGTATTGTAATATTACATAAATAGAGATGATTGCAAGGGTATAGACAAGACGGGTACATTACTTCTCTTAGCGAAATATACCGAGCAAAAATTATTAATATAAATAACGCGCAAGCGCAGTAATCGTGACAATAGTGTACCTATATCTTTCATTGTCAGTCGAACTGTTGTGGTTGTATTTACTTCTTTCGCTTCAGGTATAACAAATCTTTTTAGATATTAATAGAATAGTGCGCGATACTGAAGTAATGCATTGATTGATGCAAAAGCAGTTTAATGTAATTGTAAGAAGGTCTGTACGAGAATATGATTCATGGTTATATTTCTCGTAATGCTAATTGTAATGCACTTTTGTAAGAATTAAAGAGTGACATCAGTTTTGATACTAAATTCGCAAAGCTTGTTTAAATCAGAGTTCTGTCTATACAAGCATAAATAAATATATTATATTGTAAAATATAATATAGTATCTTGTTCTAATTCTAATTTATCAATAACGTATTTATCAATAATAATTAATGCAATACACATTTTATATGTCGCTTTGAGCAATAACAGATCAACATAGCTAAACTCATTGTCAGTTCTTGCAATCGTTTTGATATAAGATTTTAAAGTCGAGGAATTTAATGTGTATAATCAATTTATAAAATTTTAAGTTTAAAATTTTTTTATTAATTTTATTTTGTAATAATTATGCCCTTTCTGACGCTTATTATTTAATTATGTATCTGTTACAGTAAAAGCGTGAAATTCATGTAAATACACTTATTAGGGCTCTAATTTATGTATAGTAGGGGAGACCGGGGCGAAGACGTCGTCGGGGTGGAATCGTCAAATCAAATATCTCGAAACCTGTATATTTTGCAAACTCGCCATTAACATTGTAAACGCTGCTTATGATACCCATGTGACCGCCGGAGTTTTGGGAGGTTACCTGCCGTGTTATGATTTTTACGAAGGCAAACGTGTTTTCGGAAGGTGAAAGTAAAATTTTCTGCGCGTGGAAAATTTGTAATATCTACAATAATATTTGCTCTCCAAATCTCGAGGTACGTGATTCTAAAGAGCAATGCATGCTGAACATGAATCCAGTGAAGTTTTTTCATTGTCGTTGATTTCGTGAGCGACCAAACATGAAACTTGTGTTCGGGGCGAAGTGGTCACCAAGCCACAGGAGTGGACTTTTATAATATTGGCAAATTTTCTAATTTTATTATATTTTTCAGTCTTTTCTACCCCTATTTCATATATTATATAATTCTTTAATATTTGATTAATTAGTTCTTGAGTTATAGAATCCGTACACACACACACACAAACACAAAATAATGAAACATTTTAACACTTTAATTAATAAATGTTTACATTTTTCTATTAACAAATAATTAATAAAATGTATCCTATCAGTTTTCATAATCGGAATTATGTATTTATGGAGTGACGACTTTGCCCCGGCATTTTTGACATTTCAATCTTTTCACCTTTGTCGTTTTTACTGTGTACCGGTTAAACAAAACGACGTAGACCAAAATTTCCTATATAAATTTTGTAGCTAAGGGTTCACTCTTTACAACGGTATACCATATTTAACTAAAATTATTTATTTTGTTGTTAAAAATTGGCACCGAAGAAAAACTGTAGACCTCGCCCCGGTCTCCCCTACGCGTGTAGCGGGGTAGTAGGGGAGCAGCCCCTCACCCCGCAAGAAAAACTAACCTAACCCAACCCAATCTGTATAATTTTGGCAATAATGTTGCTTGTTAAAAGATATAAATTTAAATTGTAAAATTTAAAAAATGTATACATTGACTACTAAGGTATACATTTACTGATTTTACGCTTTTACTGTGACATACACGAGGTGTGTCCCAAAAGTAGGTGATGAGAATAATTTTTTACGCTCCCCAGGAAGGCTGCGTGAGGAAAGTGGGGGTCGAAGTAGTTGAGGAGGGATCTCAGATATACGGACCCTCCTCAGTTGAGCCCGATTCGAACGATCGGTACGTTACAAAAGTGCACCCTTGTTTTTCACTCTCGTCACGGACAAAAATGCAGAGGAGCGTCGAGCAGCGTTACGCAATTAAATTTTGCGTGAAACTTGGAAAAACAGCTTCAGAAACGTTAGAGATGTTGAAGACAGCGTATGGGGAAGCTACTTTGTCGAGTCACACATTGGCTGTGAGGGAATTTTTGACACAGAAAAACATCCCTACCCTTCCCCACCCACCCTACAGCCATGACTTGGTATCGTGCGTATTTTTTTGTTTCCCCAAAATCAAAACCCACCTGGCACACCATTTTGGCACTGTTCAAAACGTTCAGTCAGCCGCGACGAGGGCTCTGAACAGCCTCTCACATGAAGACTTCCTCCACTGCTACGAAGAATGGCAGCTTCGCTGGAATCGTGTTCAGTCCCAAGGGACTTACTTTGAAGGTAATCAAGCCTAATTGTATGTTTTTTGAATAAAAGGTTTTTTTTGAAAATTATTCTCATTACTTTTGGGACACACTTCGTATACACGAGAATGAGATGTAGCATTAATTAAGACATCAAGAGATATAAGATATGTGTGAGATATACAGGTTATAAAACTTAATTTAGTAATATAATCAGTAGTGAGATTAGGTCAGCAATTGGTCATAAAATGTCGATTATTATTACAATCGACATTGACAGTAATATTTTTAAAAAATTTTAATATTCTCACCTCCCCAAATAGTAACTGTGCTATTCTCTGAATTAATTTTCGTAATTTAACCATTTGATTTGCAGGTAAATTATTTTCTTCTACTGACTCTTTTTTCTAATATTCTTTTCATAAATGAAAGAATGAGAGCTATGGTAAATTAAAGGGGACAAAACTGAAAGACTTCTTGCTGCTTCAAACACAGAAACATGGTAATAGCGCAAAGAATTTTCAATAATAATATATTACATAAAATATAATGACATACCTCACATTTAATTAATAATTTAATAGTGTCCTTTAATTAACAAGAAAAGTCAAAGAGAAAAGATTATGTAGATTTTCTCTTTTACAACATATATTTCTTTCACATCAAAAATCATATTACTATAGTTATATTGATAGTAGTTTACATACAGTTTTGAACAAAGAGCTCCAAACGTAAAATACAATAATGTTGTCAATAGAATAAATTTTGTTAATATAAATATGTAACTAATATACTAATATAATGATTATATTATATATCTTTAAAGAGAAATCTTGTGCTATTTATGAGTATCTATATTGCGATTATAAAAAAAAGACTTAAATTCTTATTCCAAAACTATATACATAATTAACTTATAAAGAAACACAATACTTCCTTATGTTCTCATGTGCATCCGCGAAAAGATAAAAATTAATACATTGATCGCGTAATTCATATCTTTTTCATTCTCATTGAATAGAAATAGAATACATCAAGGCGACGTAAGACAGCGCAGTATTTAGAAGCTAAAAAGATACTTAATGTACACATCTTTATTGTTAGTAAAATTTTGTTGTTTTTTTCATTGTTTATAGCTCTTCTTACCACGGCGAAATTTTCTATCTTTGCCACAAATATCAAGCCGATCTTGTAGTAAAAATCTTTACCAGTTCTGCTCAATAAAAATAAAATCAGTTTTTGTGATGTGACAGGCATTAAATACCATGATGTACCATATCTAAAAGTAAGGGTAAAGAAGAAGACATCATGAGAAAACTTAAAATAGTTTATACAAAAGATTACACAAAAGAATTTACTCTGATCAAAAAACAAATTTTATAGAAAGCGAATGGAATTTATACTGTTTAAAGACATAATTTAAATCAAAAATAATTATTTCACACAGTATAGAAATGAAAAAATTAAGTCCTAGTAAAAAGATTATATAAAATAATAAAGAGAACTTTTACCTTCAAGGATTCGGATGTTCATAAAGCTCCTACTATTAAAATATTTATTCTTTGATTTTCGCGTATGCGAGCATCAATTGAACAAAAGCAATTACTAATACTTACACTAATTTAAAGATATCGTTATTGTAATCGGTAGCTTTCTGTCCAATATAATTTGCCACAAACATGTAAATTATATGACCCATAGTAGCAGCAAAAGATACAAATATATCCTCCATGTCCTTTGATACTGTTATCGCTTGAACAAACTGTTTCATTAGAAATCATAATTTTTATAAGCTGAATAATAATCATTATAAATTTGATGCATAATTGTGTAAATTATAATTAATAATTTAATATAAAAACTATATTTACTCTGAATAAATTGACACTCAACGACAGCACTCCAAGAATAGCAATGAAGCAATATGGTACATTAAATGATGACGTTATAATGTTAGAAAACCTTTAAATATAAAGAAAAAGTTAAATATGAAAGCATCCTATGCAATAAAATTATCGTACAACATAGCAGATAATATTTGAGAAATTTTCATAAATTTATATTCATGAAAAAAAAAATTATTTATTTCTCTCAATGACAATTAGGACATTTTACAAATAAAGAAAAAATTAATATTTTTGAAATTCTTGTAAAAATTTGAACTGCTCATATTTTACTTAAGTTTTTAAAATTTATATCTTTATTTTCAAAAACGTTGAACTAAATTATTGGTAGGACTAATGAAAATCTTGATACTTAAAAAAAAAACAATAATAGATTTCATAGAAACAAATAAGATACAATGTACTAACTCTATAGCTCTACGATGTGCAATTACAACATGGATAATTTTCTCGCAAATTGCACGTTCACAATTTGGCATATGTAACACATGATCATCAATGGAATGTTCTATTCGATGACTGCAAATATTCCCAAATTTAGTTTGTGATTGATATATTTCAATCGATATAGTATAGATCAATATGAATCGATCGTTACCTGGCGATTTTAAACATCCCGAAAGAATGATATGCAAGTGACAACAATTGCGTTGCCGTGGCTAATATTATTAACACACATAATAAAATAATAATAAGTTCATGGAGTGTTATAATATAAAAATAATTATCCTGAACGATAAAATATTCCACTGTAATAATACATTTACGTGACCGAGGTTTGCCCAATGGCAAAACAAAGTCAAGAATAACCGGAAAAAATTGAAGGATAATTAAAGCGACCATTAAAAAACCGACACCCTCTGTAAGACACACAAACAGATTATAAATATACTATAAATTATACATATATTTTAACTTTACAACATGAAAAATAATATACATAGATATATAAAAAAGCTATTGCGCTTTTTTATAGATTTATATTTGTTTGTGTACGTAGATGTTATAGATTAAAGATAAAATCAATATATTTTAAATATTATTATTGACGATATTACTTTTATGACGCATATTATGGATAAATATAGAACGGGATTAATAAAGTGACATTTTCTTACTGAATAAAAAGATAATATAATTTTGGCAGTCATGAGCCTCTTTCTCTATAATATCATTTTCTGATTTATTTTGTATTATCTTCCAGTCCTCTTCGATATAATGATGCAAGATTTTTATCTATAATTGGAATGTTTATCTGTTTAACTAACGCTTGTTAGATATAATTCCACAAATGAGAGAGAGAGAGAGAGAGAGAGAGAGAAATCTGTAATCGTTGCTTGTACAAATAAATCAAGAAGCAATTAACTTACAGTTTTTGATTTAAACATAAAAACGCAATACTTTATTGTAATTAACATTGAAGGAAAAGCGAGCGACATAGTTTTAATGAAGAGGGCCATATTATAGTTTGTTGTAATAAAAACTGACAACTGAAAACAATAAATACAATTATTATATCAACAAATAACAATTTGATCTCGCTCGACTAAGCAAAACAGCTAAATAAATAAAAAACCAATTTTCGAGCAATTAAAGGATGTTGAAAATAAATTTAATAACTTTAATAATAATATACAATCGTGTTGACGTTTCGGGCCTTACTTGGCCTTTTTCAGAACCATAAATAAACGATGATTAACACATTAAATATATCTCGCATCAATTTACAATTAAAGTCGGAGTAGATCTCACCCATAAAGATATGGACAGATAGTCAAAGTGAAGTCAAAGAGTAACATCGTCAAACATTCGTCAAAATTACATACAATATCGGCCGCATTCTTCATTGCATGACCCATATGTGTCCATGAAAACCACGTAAGAGTTCAATAATTGTATTGAATTTATTTTCAACATCCTTTAATTGCTCGAAAAATGGCCGTTTTTTATTTATTTAATTATTATATCAATAATATAATAAAAGTATATCATGTTGTGTGTGCGTAATATAAACAGACAATTTAAAATTTTGATTTTTATGTTACAACTTAAATTTTATTAGCTCCTTTGGTGTTTCAGAAACTTATTGAAATAAAATAAACAATTTATAAAAAATATCATAATTATAAACTATCATACATTACGAGAATTGCTGTACACGTATAAAGAATTACCTGCAAGATAATATATGTTACAGCTAAAGTAATGACCAGCACTCGCTGCAAAAATACCAATCGCGATCTGTCATGAGGCCAAATACCCAAAAACTTTAAAAAGATTTTATTGATTGTATAATAATGTTCTTCGACTAGATGCATGTTGCACTAAAGACGAACTGTAAGTGAACACAGCGAAGTATTGGAGTATATATTAACATCATTTGTTTAATACCACACTATTTCTTTTCCTTTAAATTATCTGAGAAACAGAAGACAAATGGTGAAATATATTGTTGCTAAATAATTGATACTTGCCGTAATAAGTATTTTATATATACATTGAAATCATTTCGACGGAAAAATTATAGTCATATTGGTGTTTCTCGTCTAAGAAGACTAAAAAGAAAACGTAAATTATCCAAATTGCTGTAAGACTTTCCTTCGTCTCATTATAAGACAATAATACTTTATATGTCGCTTTCCATAATTTTGATGCACATGCGCAGTGAAGTGTATGCTCCGTAATGTACCGAACGACGTATCAGTCTCTTCTCAATCGTCAAACGCGACAGGTAGAATATATAGCTTAGTCATGAAACAACGAATCGACTATTTTAAATTTAATAAATTTTAATATTTTGTTATCCATTCAATTATTTAGAAAACAGATTATAAGGCTTCTTCAACGTCTTCGGGTAATTTGAATTTATATTTAAAAAAAGCATAAGAAATATACGATTAATAAAAAAAACATTTACTTATTTATTTATTAGCCAAATATATCATGTCAAATATATTGTAGGTATACAACAACACTAAATTATATATTTTCTCGATATATTATACAGTCACAGATCAGAAAAAGTATTTAAAAAAATATTTTATATTATAAATGATTATTAATTCACATACATTAAATAATAATTAGAATCTATTTTTCGCGGTGATTAAAATAAGTCGATATGATACCTAATAATAACAATTGATTTAGGCCGGTATTCATAGTCGGATCTTATATTTAAGATCGTCTTACGTCTGATCAAAGACAGTCTTAAGAGTCCATCCAGACAATGAAATTAGCATCTTAAGACGATCTTGAAATAAGATCCGACTTCACTATGAATACCGGCCTATAACCTCTTGCATTTAGCAATTCACCAATATTTCACTTACTTATATTGCTAAATTCAAAAAAAATATTTTTTCTCTTTAATGATTTATTTGTATATCTTCATTAATGCTGTGTGTGTCAAGTGTTAGGAGGAAAAAAATATACATTTACTTATTGTTAGTAGCATATATTCAACGCATTTACTATGCACATGCGTTACACAACTATGTTAATTTGATAAAAATTCTAACTAATTGAAAATGGACTTTTTTTTGGTTTATTATTATCGCGTAGAATAAATCACTGTGAAGTAGGATACTGCAGAACTCGTGAGCTGAAAAGTAAATATTACTCTATACGTTACATGAATATTAGTAGTTTAATTTTCTTTTCTGTTAAAGAAATTTTAATTTTACCGTAGCAAAACCATCCAAGGATGCAACAAATATGCTGAAACACGATATGGTAATGTTTACTCTTCCTCCTTGCATTACAAATAAAAACAATTTCTGCGTAGACAATGGTGCTGCATACCATAATCCATTATAACTAAAATTTTTTAAGATCAAATATAATACAAAATTAATACAAAACTAATACAAAATTAAAGATGTTTTGCTAATTAGCGCTAAATTAATTGCTTGTTTCAAAATATCGGAATAGTAAACACAACATCGGCTTAAATCAAATTTGGAGAATAAATCTGTGTAGATCTGGTTACAATCTGTATAAAACACAATACTCACATAGCTTTGAATAAGTCTATTCCGTTATTGATTACTGCTTGTCCGCAGTAATTAGCGACGAATAAATAAGTCATATGAATAAATATTAATAAAACGATTATAAATGCTTTACCGATATTATTTGATGTTATTAGTTGACAGAACTGTAAAAAAATTGTTACATAAAAAGCAGGTTAAAATTAAATATAATAAGAAAATAGAATAAAGAAAAACGTTACTTACTAGAATAAGATTGAGAGTTAAAGAACAAACGCCAACTACGATCAGAATAGAGTATGGAATCAAAAAAATAGATGTCATAAACTCATTAAACCTTTAATGAAAAGCTGAATATTGAAACTATTACATTATCAATTTAAATACAGCATTAAGTTACACATATGTTTATTTACAATAAATATTACGGTTTCATGCGAAGAATGTACAAAAATATCATAACCACACATTTAATGCCGTCTATAAGTATTGTACTCAACGTTTTACAAAGATATTGTTAAATTTAAGCAAGTTATGAAATTAATTGCAAATACTTAATGTAGATTTAACTCTTGGATATTGATTAATTTTAAATTTTAATCAATTTAAATTGCATTTAACGCAATTTAATTTAACGCAAAGATATATCAATAAGCACTGAATATTAAACGTGCGATTATGATTGTGTAACCTTAGATGTAGGATAAAAAATAACTCCGTAAATAGATATATAAAATACATTACAGAAAGTTTTATAACAAAGATACACTGACTCGACAGCCCTCTGATGAATAACAACTGCATGTACAATCCTCTGGTGAAGAAGATACTGCTTTCTAGGATTAGGGATTGCTAATATATTTCCCTCGATAGCATTTTCTATTCGATAGCTACGTAAATCTACTAATGTACATTATGTTTGAAACAAGTGCTCGACAAGGAACAACAAGCATATTTTATATTACCTTGCGATTTTAAGTAATGCACATAAATGCGTTATATATGTCATAATTGTCGTAGCAGTGCCCCACAATGTGATCAATCCTATATAGCCGACTAAAAGCTCATGTAACAACATAACCTGAATATATTTTTCTTGACTGACAAAGTATTCCATAATCATGATAAGCTGGTAGGGTCGTGATCCATTCAATGGTAATATAACATCAAGAATCAACGGTAGACGTTGAAATATTACAAAAATGAATATGCCAATATGACATAACGCTGGGAAATGTTAAATTTAATTATATAAATTACTTCAAATAAGTATTGAAATATGCGTTAAAATATTTTTTGAAAAGTATTAATGTAAAATATTAATGAATTATATAAAAAAATATTAATGTAAAATAAATAGTTTTATATACCTACATATATCTATATGTATAGAATATATAACTATAAATTGTGTTACCCATCACACTTATTGTGAAAATTCTCATATTGCTAGCGTATTTTTCTATAATATCAATTTCCAATTTATCCTTTAACGAATTCCAGTCATCTCTGATCTGCTCCATTAGTTGTTTCAACTGTTCCATTTTTCTTTATCAACATTTAGAATACACTTTATAAACGTTATAACTAAATGTTCAAATAACTTGTCTTGTTGGACTTACACTATTTGTTTCAATGATAAAAACAAAATATTTTATAGTAGCAAAAAGAATAGGAAAGACGAGTGAGAGAATATTGAAAACAACATCCGTATTGTACTGTGTTGTAACAAATATCAGCAACTGAAAATAATATTTAAGGTACCTACATATTGATTGCAAATTATTTCTTCATAAATATTTAACACGTGAAACAAGTTTTATTATACACAATAGAAGACAAAACAAGATTATTTTAAAAAAATTATATATTATATTGAAAGATAATTTACTATAAAAGTGCTATTAAAAATTGTCGTGCATTATATAACAAATAAAAAAGATATAACAAAATGAAGGAAAGTATTTATTAATATAGGTACGTGTATTTTTAAAAATTACTGTTAATATTTCATCATAACTTTACAAAATTTTGGAATTGGTATACCTGAGCAAGAATAGATGTCAAAAGAATACTAGCAAACAGAACTTGACGTATTTGCGTGAAATACGATTGCTGATAGGGCCATAACCCAAGCGTCTTAAGAATTATTCGATTAATCTTGTAATAGCGTTCCTCGATCGCATACATTTCATATGAGAACTGCGACACAACTGCGTCCACGGTAAAAATTGTCGTATATTATTTTTCTTGAATATCTCGTGAATTTCAAACGATCGATACAATAAGAGCAGTTGTAAAAAGAAAATTATGCTATTTTAACATTGAAACAGTATATTTCACGATATAGGCAGAAGCAAATTAGTCTAATTTACCTCAATTTGTAATTTAGAATGATGTTTCTCAAACATATAGTTTAAATAATTTTTTTGCGCAAACGCAGTCATGACTTTCATTTCTTAGTAATGAAAAAGGTTTTAGTTTCTTTAGGAACTTCATGAAGTGCCTTTCTCGCCTTATATCGAATTAGAGTGCATTGTGAATCATAAGTTAAACGCAACACGGCAACAATTTGTGATTTGATTTGAATAAAGTATAAAAAATATAAGAAAAAACATGAATTTATTTAAAAATTATTTGTTTAAGCCAAGCCTCTCTATATTTACACCATCGATATGTGTACGCAGAAAATTACGAATTATACATCTTTTGATAGCACTTATCTAGAAAATATATATAAAAATTATATTACAAAACTTTTTTTTCGAGAAAATAATGTTTTATAAGTATTAACGGAAGGGTCCCGTTTGCCTACAATCCCGATTGCCAACAGCTTCGTTTGCCCACAACATTTTGCCTACAGCTTTGTTTGCCGACATTCCCGATTGCCGACATTCCCGATTGCCTACAAGCATTATTGCGCACATGTAATAGTTAAAAATACAAACGTACGTTTGCGCACATGGCCAAACACATTGCACACATGACTTTATTGCACACAAGCAGATTGCACACATGACATTATTGCGCACATACACATTGCACACATGACTTATTGCGCACATTCACGTTATATTGCACACAATGTCGCAGACTTATCGTAAAATCAGCCTTTTTGCAAAAAGGCTAGCCTTTTTGCGAAATGCCGGCCGTTTGCGAAAGCATTTGATCGTTTCTTTAATAAGACTAACGTATTTTAGACTTTTTGCAAAGTGCCTAGCCTAACACCAGCCATGTGTGCCAAAAAGCCTAAAGTGTGTTCAGTCTTATTGGGAAACGGTTAGTGCTTCGCAAAAGGCCGGTCTTTCGCAAAGAGGCTAGTCTTTTTGCAAAAAGGCTGATTTTGCAATAAGCCTGCGACATATGTGTGCAATATAACGTGTATGTGCGCAATAAAGTTATGTGTGCAATGTGTATGTGCGCAATAATGTCATGTGTGCAATCTGCATGTGTGCAATAAAGTCATGTGTGCAATGTGTTTAGCCATGTGCGCAAACGTACGTTCGTATTTTTAACTATTATATGTGCGCAATAATGCTTGTAGGCAATCGGAAATGTCGGCAATCGGGAATGTCGGCAAACGAAGCTGTAGGCAAAACGTTGTGGGCAAACGAAGCTGTTGGCAATCGGGATTGTAGGCAAACGGAGCCCTCCCAGTATTAACCCGTATTTATAACTTAATTTACATCTCACAATCAATATGGATAATTTAATTATCTTACGTATTTTATTTGATATGTTAAAAAAAGAGTTATACGTTTTAACTTATAAATATAAATGCGCAGTTTATAAATACGTGTCTACTAAAATTATGAAAATTTATAATCTTATTTTATTTTTTCTCAAAGTTCTTGCAGAACTACATAATAATTTAGTAATGCAAATCTATATAATGCAAAGCTTTTTACATGTTATTATGTGCATATTTTATAGGAAAAAATAAAAATTTATTTATTTGGATCATTTTATATCACCAGGCAGAGAACAATCACATGTATTGACGATGCCCGATGGGTTTACATTTTTAACTCATAGTTATACACACTGGGGTCTTCGAGACCCTAGGTAAAGTAGGAATCTCTACCATTGGAAAATAATACAATTTCTCAACACGTGTTTATTGGTAGGTACTTATTATAATGTTAGATTAATTTTGAATAAATGTACGCATTTTTCAGTTTATTTATGATTGGAAGAAACAAAGAAAGTCAGAATATAGTGATTTTCTCGAGAGTTATAATGAAAAAAGTAGCGGAGTCCTTCCATTGTAACCCCAGTGTGGTATCTACGTATGCGAAAAATAAGTGTGAATACCTAGGGTTAAAAACATCTCATGATATGCGACTCACTGATTCTCGCTTTTTGTGAACATGAAGCAATTGAATACACAATCAACTAATTGTAAGTAAATAAAAAGATGAATTAATAGACGCGACTGTACATCACAGCGACATAGGACAGCGCAGCATTCACAAGCTAGACAAAAATTTAAATTTTCTATTACATATTTTAATAAAATTCTATATTATTTTTCTATTCTTCGTACTTCTTACCGTGGCGAAAGTTTCCATTCTAGCAACAAATATAATGCCGATTGTGAAATAAAAGTCTTTGCCAGTTTTTAGCATAAAAAACAAAATTAGTTTTTGCGATGACACAGGCATTAAGTACCACGATGTACTGTATCTAAAAATTTGACAAAGATCTTATATCATACCTATAGGAAACGCGGAAGAAATCATATTAGAACAATAAAAAAATGAATTTCATGGAATGCAGATGGAATTTTACTATTTAAATTCCTGTTTACATTGTTACTTATTTATATTTCTTATACAGATATAAAAGAATATATTTCCTATTTCTTTAATTCTTGTGCAAGGTAATTAGCTTAGAATTTTTAATTCTTGTAATTTAGAGAGCCAAAAGTAATAGTTTTAAAACATTCATTTTTTAATTGCTGCGTAATACTACAAAAAGACTAGCTACTTACGTTAATTTAAAAAGTTCGTTATTATAATCGACAATTTTTTGTCCAACATAATTCGCTACAAACATATAAACCAAATGACCTAATGTAATAACAAGACATATTATTAAGTTGTTTATATTCTTTGATATCGTTGCCGCTTCCACGAACTGTCGTATGGGAAAAATAATTTACTAATATTAATATTGTAATTTTAATGATATTACTACAGCAAATTTATGTTCAATGTATAATTCATTACACATTTTATCTGAGATTTTACTTACTCCGTACAAATTAATGCTTAACGAAATTAGTCCAATAATAGCGATGATGCAATATGGTACATTAAACGATGATACCAAAATATTGGAAAATCTTTGAAATAAAAAAAAACATTAAACAGAAGATCTTAAATAAAGAAGTTATCATTTAGTTGATAGCAAATGATATTTGTGAAATTCTTATAAATGGTTATTCTTAAGTAGGAATTAGAATAATCTCGAAAAGAAAAAAATTAAATATCCTTAAAATACAGGCATACGTAAGCGTGACGTCGCGTGGCCTACTTGAATCTCTTATTTCTTTTTTAATGTCTTTATGCTTATTCAGAAATATCAAAATCAGACAAATAATAAAAGTAACTATAAAGACAAATATTTTTTTTCAAAAAGAATGTAATTATATATCATAGTTACAAGAGAAAGTTAAGTACTATAAAGAAATGTGTTATTATATAGAAGAAATGTGTTACTATGTATAAAAATAGTTACTATAAAGAAATGTGATATACTAACTCCATAGCTCTACGGTGTGCAATTACGGCGTGCATTATTTCTTTGTAAATTGCGTATTCCTTCTCGGGATTTGGTATGTGCAATACGCTATTTTCAATGGAATATTCTATTCGATGGCTGCAATATTTTTAAGTTTAATTCATGATTAAATCAAATTAAATCAATGATACAATTTGATCGGTACCTGGCGATTTTGAACAACCCGAAAGAATGACAGCCAAATACTAACATTTGTGACGCCGTCGCAAACATAATTGCTGCACATATTGCAATAATCACAATTTCATGAAATACTTTAGTGAAAAAGTATTTATCCTGAGAAACAAAGTATTTCGCCACAAAAATAAGTTTACGTGGTCGTGGTTCGTCTAACGGCAAAACAACGTCAAGAATATTCGGAAGAAATTGGACGGTGGCTATAATAATTACTACAAAATCGATGAATACTGTAAGACGTATAAAACAAAAAACCTGTATAAATTTACATGCAATAACTAATTGTAATTATTTTATATAATTATTATTTTGTGCATTTTTCGTGAACAGTATTTATTTCGTGAACAGTATTTTATTTCCGTAAGCAAAAGGTATTTTATATATTTGGAATTATAGAGAAAACTATGTATCTTTTAAATATTTAAAAAAGCTGCACTTGCCGCGGCATTTTTAATTTCAGAATACTATTTTTATGATAAATTATAGGTAAATATAGAACTGAGATTAATAAAACAATATTTTCTTACGGAACAAAATAATAGCATAAATTCGACTGCAATGAGCCTGTTTCAGTATAATCTTGATTTCTAATTTATTTCGTATTATCTTCCAGTCCTCTCGGATGAGATAGTGCAGATTTTGTATCTGTCATTTAAATGTTTATTAGTTTAATTAACATTTGTTTAATGTGAGTTCGCAAGTGAAACTTCTAATTGTTGTTTGTATAAAAATCGGTTAAGAAGTAACTTACAGATTTTGTCTTAAAAATAAAGATGCAGTACTTCAATGTAATTATTATAAAGGGGCAAACGGCCGACATAATTTTAATGAAGAGAGTCATATTATATCTCATTGTAATAAAAACTGATAACTAGAAGCAATAAATATAATAATCGCAATAGATTATAATAAAAGTATTTTATTACGCTGTAAAACGAATAAACACTAACATTAACTTTATTTATTTTAATAGTTGAATATATTTTATTCTTTAAAAATTATTATAATTAAAAAATAATTAATGTAAATAACTTTTAAAAAATATTATTTGACTTTTTCAAAATATAAGTCACATATTGTCTTTAATGATGCTATAAACAAATAAACTATTACCTGCATGCCAATATACGTGATGGTTAAAGTAGTAATTAACAACCGCTGCATTAATACAAATCGTGATTTATTATGAGGCCAAATACCTAATATTTTTAAAAAAGCCTTATTGATTGTATAGTAGTGTTCTTCGATTAGATGCATAATGCACTAAAGACAAACTGACACTGAAGAGCGTATTTTCGAAGCGCATATTAAGTCCACATATTGTTTATATCTCTAATCCCTTTTCTTTTAAATTTTCCGAGAAACAAATAATAGAGTGTATTCTTGATGAATATTTAATACCTATCGAGATGTGTGCTTGCGATATACAATGAAATTATTTCGTAAGGAAAATTGTGTATAAAGAAAGCTTATATCTTTCTTGAATATTAGGAGAAATAAGAAATAGGAAAATAATGTAAATTATTTAAATTGCTATAAAACCGCCAATATTATCTCGCAATAAAGGCTTATTGCGAGATAATATTGTTCTATCTATTTTCATTTTCTTTATTTTTGAAGCACATGCGCAGTGGCAAGTGCATTCTACGATGTATCGAACGACTTATCAGTCTCTTCTCAACCATCGAAACTTACGCCGATCAAATATAGTTACAAAATGATGAATCCGCTTTAAAGTTCGACAAGTTATAACATCTCTTTCTTGCACGTTTATATCATTTCAATTAAATATGTACTCCAAGCCATTTTTGCGGTATACTTAATTATTTCGAATGAGATAAATATAGAAAAGAAATATAATGCGGTTAATGGCAGAAATGCGTTGAATTACATGTCTTACAATTAGTCAACTGTATGTCCAATCGATTGCGTATTATATATATTTTCTGAGCAACACAGTTTTCGAGAAGAAATTACTTTATATTATTGTTTAATAACCAATTCATGATTAAACTATATTGTTTCGATGTTTCATATTAGTTATTTATGACATAAATTTTACAATAAACAAAATATTCAGGCTTATATATATTCGACTATATTACTAAATTTGTTTACATAATATGCTTTCCTTCCTAGAGTAATATCAGCTATGTATTAACATTTTGAATGTATTAACATTGAAGAATCAAGAACAAACTTAGTATGTAATATATATGTATATTTAACAAAATTTTCGATCAATGTATTCTATACACATTTTAATTAATTAATTAATAATTTTATTAATTTGGTAAAGATCTGCCTAATTAAAAACAAGTTTTCTTTCCTAATTTGTTATCGCGTTGGAATAAATCACTGTGAAGTAAGATACCTACTGCCATATTCACAAGCTAAAAAGTGAATATTATTTGACTTTTTCAAAATATAAGTCACATATTGTCTTTAATGATGCTATAAACAAATGAACTATTACCTGCATGCCAATATACGTGATGGTTAAAGTAGCAATTAACAACTGCTGCATTAATACAAATCATGATTTATTATGTGTACATTACATGAACATTGAAGCTTAATTCTTTTTTTTCTATTATTAAAGAAATTTTTATTTTACCAGTGGGCCTATTCTGTAACTCTTAATGACAGTTTCATTATCGTTATATTTGCGTTGCGCAGCTATTACATATAGTAAAAAAGCTGCGCAACGACAATATAACAATAACAAAACTGCAGTCGTTAAGAGTTACAGAATAGGCCCACAGGATGCAACATATAAGAACAATTATTGTTCATCTTCGCATTAAATAATAAATTTGGTGCAGGCAAAGGTGTTACGTATTATAGTCCAATATTTATTCTAAGTATGTTGCTAGAACTAATCAGAAAGCCAGCTGTTCTTTTCTTTGAAAGATATTTATTTATTATCGTAAAGAGTATTAGAAGTGAAAGATATTTATTTTCTTTAATACATAATATTCAACATAAATTTACATTATATTTATATTGGATTTTTCTGTCAATTTAATAAAGATCTGTCCAATTAATTGTAGATAAACTTTTCGCTTTATTTTTATTTTATTTTCGCGTAGAATAAATCAACGTAAAGTAAGATACTGCCGCATTCGCGAGCTGAAAAGGCATATTATTCTGCATAAATAAATATTAAAGTATGAGTTTTCTATTGTTAAAGAAGCCTTAGTTTTACCGTAGCGAAACCTTCTAAGGATACAACATATATGCCGCCACATGTTAAACCGATGTTTATTGTTCCCTTTTGCATTATAAATAATAATAATTTTTGCGTGCGCAACGGTGCTGCATACCATAGTCCATTATAACTGTAATTTTTTAAACATTGAAAATAAAATTAATTGTAAAGTAGTAAAAAGTTAACGACAATTTTACGATATTAATTAACGCTAAATTATTTGCATTTGGAATATTAGAAGAATGTATATAATAACAATTTAAACTAATTCCAAAGAATAAATGTATGTAGATATATGCTGCATATATATATGGATATACTTGTATAAGTATAGATCTAAAAGTACTGCAAAACAATACTCACGTTGCTTTGAACAGCTTTAAACCATGATTTAATAATTCTTGTCCACCATAATTAGCAGCAAACATATAATTCAAATGTAGGAGTATCAATATAGCGACCATAGATGCCTGACTGGTATTTTTTGTTAATGTTATTAATTGAAGGAACTACGATGTAATATATTATGTAAAAATGCGATCCGCAATTAACTAAAGTAGGAAACGATATCACTTACTTGAAAGAGATTAAAACTTAAAGAGCTGACGCCAAGTATGATTAGGATAGAGAATAATGCCGCAAAACTGGATGTTAAAAGCTCAGCAAACCTTTAACGAGGTTTATGGAATTATTACATTACAAATATAAAGTAAACTTCAAAACATATATTCAGTTATAATAACTATTATAATCTGGTACAATCAAAGCATACCTAATATTGTTTTTAGAAACATAGTATATCAATAACATTAATATTTTAATCGTATGTTTAATGTTAACGACAGCTGCCTACGTTTTTTTTTTTTACAGACACGTTAAATTTGAATGTGTTATTAAAATACATAGCAAATATTTCAGATTTATTTTATACAGAATTTTTGAATATATTTGATTTTACGTTTTAAATATGTAATTTAAGCTTTGAATTGAGTTTAGTATAAGGATAGGTATATCGATAATACATTTATAAGTCTTAAAACGTGCAGTTTTAAAAGCATGATCTCGCAATCAATTAACTACTTTTAATAAATAAGAAATGTTTCAGAAAATAGACTACTTAATTGAAAGTCTTGTAACAAAAATATCAAAATACTGACTTGCTAGCCCTCTGATGCATAACAACTGCATGCACAATTCTCCGGTAAATGAAATATTCTCTTCTAGGACCAGGGATTATTAATGTATTCTTCTGGATCGCATTTTCTATTCGGCAACTGCATAAACTTATCTAAGTATATATTTCAAATAAAACAAATGCTCAATTATAAATGCGTTTCACATTACCTTGCGATTTTAAATAATGCACATGCGTGCAAGATACATATTATAATTGTCGCACAGGTACCACACAGTGCGGTCGTTCCTACAGTGTAGGCTAATGCCTCATGTAACAGCAAAGCGTAAAAATATTTTTCCTGATTGACAAAGTATTCGGTGACCACGAGAAGATGACAAGGCCGTGATTCATTTAACGGCAAGACAATATCAAGAATTATCGGCAGAAATTGGACTATTGCGCAACACAATAAGCCAAAATAGCAATATACTGAGAAATATTAAATCTAATTTGAGTAAAATTACGCAAATTATTTAAGAAAATTGTACAAAATGTGTTCTTTGTCTTTGTCTCACCAATAAAAAAGATTTTTGGGAGAAATAATATTACTATACCACAAAATCATGGTAATGCATATTCTTACCCATTAGAACTATTGTGAATATTCTTGCGTTGTAAGCATATTTTTCTATAATATTAAGTTCGAACTTATCTTTCAACGAATTCCAATCATCTTGGATTTGCTCCAATAGTTGCTTCAACTGTTTATTCCATATTTTTTCTTAACAATGGTTAGAATGCAATTTACTCTACAAAATATTATAACGAAACGCTCGAATAAACGACTTGTTTTCTTAAACTTACGTTATTGGCCTGAATTATAAAAAGGCAATACTTTATCGTGTCGATAAGAATAGGAAAGACGAATGAGAGAATTTGAAAGAGAAGATTCGTATTGTACTGCTTTGTAATGAATGCCAGTAACTAAAAATAAACATTTAGAATATGCGTTGGTTATAAATTGTTTCTACGTATTAGCAAAATGTGTTTGTAATGAATATGCCAGTAACTAAAAATAAGCATTTGGAATATGCGTTGGTTATAAATTGTTTCTACGTATTAGCCAAATATGTTTCACACATAAAATACATTTTATTTTATGATAAAAAACAATATAAGTTTATTTAAAATTAAAAAGTTATAAAAATGATTGTTATATATTATTAATAAATGATTGCTTTATATAAAAACATATAAAAAGACATTAAATAAAAAAGCGATAAAAAATGATTATTAATTTACGTAACTAAGAAATGTTGGTAATTAATCGCCTCTACACAAATCATATAAACGTAGTATGATATACCTGAGCAAGTATAAATGTCACAAGAATACTGATAAACAATACTTTCTGTAGATGTGAGACATATGACTGTTGGTAGGGCCATAAGCCCACCGTCTTAAGAATTATCCGATTGATTTTGTAATAGCGTTCGATCGCGTGCATTTTACACGGGAATTGTAACACAACTGTGCCATGGTATAGACTTTAGATTGTCGGTTCATTTCTCACGAAAGCTTCTGCGAATTTTTAACGATCGATATCCTTGCGCAAGGTGAGTAATCGCAAAAATGGTTATATTCTTCTAATAGTGGAATAATGAATTCATGTTATAGACGAAAGCGAATTAGTCTGAATTACTCCAATTTGTAAACGAAAGTAATATTTCTTTAACACATAGGGTAAAGAATATTTTCGCGCAAACGCAGTCATGACTTATACTTTTTCTTGGCAATGGAAAAAGTTTCAGTTTCTTTTGATGCTTTGTAGGATGCATTTCGCGCTTTGCATCAAGTTATACAGTGTTGTGCGAACACATATCACATAGATGTAATATGGAGGTATTCACACATATATCTATATGTCTATATAATTGCTGCTTATTTCTTTATTATATATTTGCAAACTTGTAGATAAAATGCTAATATGAAAATTTTTGTACAATAGTAAGAATATTTATTTATAATAAATAAAACTTAAAACAAATTAACCGTTAGGATAACATTCAAGTAAATAGAAAGTGTTCCAATATTTTATGGTCGGGCTGGATCTTTTGTACCTAATAATATTTTTCGCGTCAATTTATGTACAATTTCTGCTTAGTAAAAGGCGTGTAGTTTGCTAAGCAGAAATTGTACATAAATTTACGTGAAAAATATTATTAGCACAAAAGATCCAGATCGTATATTGGCACATTTTCTACTTACTTGAATTTTTATTTAGTTTATTTATTAAAATAATCATTTCTTTAAGACTTTATCTGTAACCTATGCAGAAAAGTATGCAACGTTTATATTTGATTTAAAAACAATTGCAAAATTTAATGCAGCATATTATATACAATATGCAAAGAATATATTTAAATTTCTTTACAAATTGTTTTTAAGGTAGGCATATCAATCGTTGATACAAACATGAAATAATGACGTATATACTTTTTTTTTTTTAAATTACTTCCTTTTTACGCAAATTGATATACATTCGTGCTTTACTCACCGCAGAAATACACGCATCATTCAGCCCGATAGTAACTTTGTGTACTTACCTGAAAATAAAGAAACAATATATTATTAACAATAACTTAATAATTATGACTATATTTTATAAAACTTTCATGAAATGTTCGTAAGAATATTGTATAAATATATAATAAATATTTTAAAATTTTGTAAAGTTTCTCTTATTTTCGTTAACGTTCTTTTTTATTATATCACAAATTTTTATATTATGTTAAGGCTCCGGCGAGAGCCCAGGAGCCTATTCAAAATGTTATAATTAATATATACCAAAAAAATTATTTGATGATTAGCGTGATTGATGACGTGAGCGAACAATATTGTGCGACATTAATGAATATTCTTATTTTCTTTTGTAGTCTTTCCATATTTTTCATATGCAAACTAATAAAGATATAAATTATTTCAATTGCTCCATAAAAAAGGTCTATACAAATTTTCTTTTGTATATGTATTGCATAATGATGTTCTTATATGTATTATGTTTATTGTTTCTGCTATGGATCAGAATTCATCTCATTTCCTCATAATAGTCATAATTCTTCAGTACTCCAATCAACTTCTTATAAATCGAGGCATACACAGAACAAAGGTTGGAAGATCAAACTTGAGATGATGTTCTTTATTAATATTATTATTTTGCAGTTTCCAAATCAATTACAATATAAACTATGAGAGGGATGCTGCATAGCTCCGTGTGGGAGCGACGGTCTCATAGTTGATGGGTGTCAGGTTTGACCTCTCATATGTCACATACGGATTTTCAAATTCGTAATCTGCATAAACTAAGAGTAGAAGGCCCTGACAGAAATTCCTAGTTAGGGATTATGTTTGCTGACAACTACATCATGTGAAACACTTATTGTTGCGAATGTTCACGAGGAAGTAAACCGAATCTTTAAGCTAAGCCAATTTACTCAGGATTATGAAGTCAATATTCATTTTTATTGGTATTGACTGTCGATTTAAGAATAAATATGCTTCTGTTATTCATATTTTATTTTTTATAAGTTTAAATTATATGAAGTATTATTATCACTGAAGTCTTTTTCAAGTAAAGTAGCATTCTTAATATTACCAGTTGCAAATTTCTAAAATTGACTATCATTCGTGTGGCACTATTAATCCTTATTTTGTAGAATAAATTACTGTGAAATACGATATCGATGTCATTGTAAATTTAGAAAACATAAAATATATAATATTGTAATAATAAAACTTAGTACAATATGAATTAAATGCGTAATTAGTTATGATCATAGACTTATATAATAGACTGAACATTCCCATTGTAGCTGTCAGGAAGATCTAAAGATTCTAAAGGACAGAGATATGCTTGCTGGACCGAGAGATGTTTTTTGTCTAATTGTGTAGTTAGTGGGGAGAAGGAAAGGTGGAGAGACAAAAAAAAGCATCCCAGCAAGCATATACATATCTCTGTCCTTTAGATCTTCCGTATAGCTCTCCAATGGAACGCAATGTTCAGTCTATTATATTATACACATCTATGGTTATGATATATACGTTACCGTTGTAAAGCTATTGCATAAAGATTAAATAAATCAAATAAAGTTATACAGGGTGTACCGTGGGATCCACTTTAGCGGTGGACAGGATTCGAGACACAAAAATAATGAAAAAAGTTCATATAAACATGTGTCAACATTTAACCTTGTATCCGAATTATAGTCATGTTTGTATTCCAATAATGTGGAGCTGCTTAATGTTATAGGAAGTGTTCAAAATGGCCACCTTCGGCCTGAATGCAATGCAAGCCTGCAATCTTCGTGTCGTAGAACGTCGCACTGTTTCAAAAATACCAAATGTTTATCGGATTTGTTGGCAGCCTCCTTGTATACGTTGACGAAGTATTTCAATGTTGACAATAGATGTTGAAAAAACAATTGTTTACAAGTGGCCCTACAAATAAAAATCTGATGGATTTAAATCTGGAGAACGCCCAGATGGGCCATAGTTTTTTTACGCGTGGTCGTGTCAGCGTCGTTCGTCGCTCGCTGCGTGACTCCACTTCTCGCTATCAAATAATGTTCACCGTTGCTTAAGAGATCTAACAACTAATTGTAAGAGCCATCCGGCCATGGCACACAAAAAAACTTAAGCAGTAAAACTTGAACAGTAAGCAAATCAGCTAATCACAGTCGAGACCTTAAGGCATAAACGTAAGCGCTAGCGAATCCATACTGTTGATTTCCTTACTGCTTAAGTTTTTGTGTGTGCCACGGCCCTAAGACATTTTACATGTGCCCACCGAGTTCGGCTTATCACATGCGCTCATTCGCTCACTCATTCAGACGTTTTAATTAATTAATTAGTCTATATATATAACAAACATTAGTATGTATACGGATTTTGCAAGATGGTACATTTTTTCCGGTTTGATCCAATTTAATCTACCTTCATCTTTCGGTTAGTTAGTGACTTGTCAGACACCCTGTATATACTATACAGTACATACACACTATATTTTTTATATATCAAAAGAGTTAAGTTTAGCTTTCTTCAATGAACTATATGTTGGAAATGCTCGTGGAAACATTTGTGTAACAAGATACGTTTTAATAAATTTTATTTGTTGATTCTGTGTTCTCTTAAATAAATTACATCATTGCTTATTCCCATTTGCATGTATTACATCAAGTGCTAGAAGTCAAAATTATTTTTGCTATGTTAATGTCGCTAATGGTGCCGCATATATTTAAATTTTTAATATAACAAAATGATGTTTATGGTTTGTTTAAGCAAATATTTATTCAAGCCAAAATTACGTACCTACAAATCCTTAATTATCTTTTGTAATCAATATGTGCAAATACCACTACATTGAAATTTCTGTAGCCAATTAAAATTTTTTATACTATTTCATGATCACAGTATATATTACAGTAAAGTATGATATTGCTGTAGTCGCAAGCTAAAAAAATATTATAATTTTCATGTCGTTAGTAATAATAAAGTTTTGATTGTTACATATGATATTACATAACATATATTGTTATTTTTAAAATATGCATTAAATGCAATAAATCAATTTTCTAGAAGAAAAAAAATACAAGATAAATCCTTTTCCTAGAAAATTAGTTTACTTGTGTTCACTATAAAACGTAGGATTTATTACCGTAGAAAATCCCTCTAGAGATGATATATAAATACCACCAATTATTAGGGTGTGAGTCTTCAGAGAATTTTGCATCACAAATAAAAGTAGTTTTTGTATTGACAACGGAGCTAAATACCACATCGTATTATACCTAAAAATTTACAAAGGTGTTAGATTTAGCGTTATTTGTAAAAAAGCTATTTTTGCTCATGCTTGTGTATTTAAATATTATACAAATACTGCTACTGTTTACTTATTTTAAGAGTATAACAAATTTACAAGTATGTAAAGATTCAAATCCAAAATAATTTGTTATCAAATATTTATGTAAATATTATTCTAGAAAAACAATATTTCTTTAAACACTTTTGATCTAACATTAAAAAAAACTAATTGTTTAACTTTAACATATTATTCAATGTCCATGCACTGAGATGAATCTCGCTGGAAGCTAGGCCGATCTCTGTATTCTTCTAACTCGGCGTAATGAATCCATTACAAAGCTATCAAATAGGGGAAATATTGTTTCCTTCTTATAATTTATTTTTTGTTATTGATTATTTTTGGAAAGCATAATAGTTTAGAGGCCGATGAATAAACATCATACGTAGTCACGTAGAGCATTAAATTTGTTAAAGAAATCAATTTCTTTCGTCCACTCATTATTAGATTTAAGTCTTTATATGTGATATACTTACGCGGCAGTAAATATTTCTGAACTGTGATCGGTAAGTGATTGTCCAACAAAATTAGGGACAAATATGACCACGAAATGAGCTATTACCATACCGATGGATATTACTATTTCGGAAATCTCATTTAACTCTGTTAATGCATTAAGTAGCTATATATAAAAATATATATTTTACTTTATATAATGTACGAATTCATAGGTAACTATAGAAATTAAATTAAATGTAAGATGCAAAATATAGATTGCATACACATGTGTATTACTTACTCGAAAAAGATTGCAACTTAAAGACATTACACTGATTATCGTTATAGCAAAATACCATTTGTTCATAATATTCATAAGAAATGTAGAAAACCTTCAATAGTGAAGAAAAATCTAATTCATTAGTTTTGAATCAAACATATCAAGGGTATAAAAAATGTGCTTTTCTTAAAATAAGATTAATGTGTGTCATGTATAGATGGTAGTTAAAAGAACAAATTAAATAAAGACTTACTGAATAGATTTTCTATGAATATGAACAGCACGATTAATCTTCTGATACATCACGTGCGCTTTCCGACAAGCAGGAATTTGAAGTGTATGTTTAGTCACTGTATTTTCAATTAAATTACTGCAAAAAATTTGTATATAATCAACAATTCAAAATAGATTCTTTTTTTAAGCAAAATTAAGAGGTACGCACTCACCTAGCAATTTTACAAGTTGCGCAACAATGCCTCAAGAACGCCATTGATAATGTTCCCGTCGCAAGTATCGAAAAAATTCCAATTAGTACTGTCATGATTTCATATATTAAATAAATATAAAAATATTGTTGCTCGTCAATGAAAAATTCAAAGTTTATTTTTATTTTACGTGGTCGAGATTCATTCATCGGTGCGATAGCATCAAGGAAAACCGGTATTAATTCGATAATTATAATACAAAATATAGCAGAGGCGATGAGAACTGGAAACGTTATAAAAATGACAAAATAACATGTGACCTTATTTAACTTATCATAAGTTATCATTTATTTTCAATTTCAAACAGAGAGGTATAGTATAATAAAATTATACGTATAATTTATTTCATAATTTACTTACAACCCAGAAATAATGAAAAAAGACGACTTTCAAGAGCATACTTCTCCAATATTCGAATTTCATTATTATCTTCGACTGTATTCCAGTCCAACTTAACTTGTTCGAACAAATATTTCACCTGTCGTTTAAATAATTATTGCTTCCCAAATTTCTCTTACTTGCAAGAATTAAAATTCTCGGATGAAAGAATTCCGTCATAAAAATAAAATTGCAAGCGATACTTACTTCTTTAGAATTAAAATAATAAGAGTTATAATTTACAATATATAACATGGTAATAAAAATATATGAAAATTCTTTAAAGATAAATTCCAAGTTGCACGTCGTCGTTAAAAAAGTCGTAAACTGCAACGCATAAGTAAGTATAATGACAATATATCGAATCTATTTAATAAAGAATCATCCCCAAAAAGCGCCACGTGTAAGAAGAAAATGATCGAGAAATTACTTGAAACAAAAGAATGAAACAATATGCGCCAAGGAAGAACGTTGTTTGCACTTGCACAACGATCGACGTTTGATAAGGCCATAAACCAATCGCTGTCAACATAACTCGATAAATATTGTAATAACGTTCGCCAGAGAAGACCATCTTGCGTAATAAACGATACACGTTTGCAGATGAAAATATCGCAAATATTTTGAATAATACTGTATTCTGAATATTTCTTTATTTTCCACAAGTTTCTTTGCAGACGATAAAACGTGTATAGCAAGACAATTTAATAATTTTCTATAATTGACGTAGTGAGAGCGAAAAGTGCTATAGGTAATTCCATCAACTACTTGAAATAATGATATGCTACATTAAAAATGACTATTCTTGCGGCAATTGTTAATGTTAGAAAAAAATATATATCTCGCTTTGTTCTCGTGGTTCAGACCGGCGCAGTTCGGTGTATCTCGGCGAGAGCGTAGTTCACAGTGCGACATTCTCCAGCGGACAAACAAATTCTATAAAGATTTCGAGACGATTAAGAATATCTTACAGTGTAAAATATACTCGTAAGATATTTAATTTTTCGAAAACAATTTCTTTTGAGTGACGTATTATATGCATTACATGTATATATTTTATTGGCTTTTTGCAAGTATTGATTACTTTATATGCATGGTACAAAAAGATTTAAAAAATACTGTAGATTTTTCTAAAATATCACTTTCAAATATGGTAATATTGATTCCAGTAAGTGTACAATTTTAGTACTTGATTTACTTAATTGATTTAACTTCAGAGACGCATTTTGATAACTTCTGCTCTATACTATCAATATTTTTAAATGTAGCTTAGAGATGTAAAATAAAGCTGTATAAAAAGAAGCCCTAGGTGCAAGTAAAATGTTTATTATCTTTAAAATTAAAAACTAACGTTTCATAAGATAATATTACTCGTGAGGCTATACAAAATCGCTAATAAAAGCTTTAACAAGACGATGCTTGAAGTGTTGTAAACAATTACGTATTAAGTACAATAAGTTCACATAAGATATAACATTATTCATAATTTCATACCTCCGTAATTTTCAATGCATACTACTATTGAATTTCTCTTTTAACAGTGTATGTGCATTAGCATAGCGAATAAGTATCCCAACGATGTTACATTATTATTGTAGAGAATAAATTACTGTTAAGTAAGACAACGATGTGGTGGAAAGCTATAATAATATTACTCCTTTATATATTTCCAATTTCAGAAACTGAATTAGTTCTAGCTCTTGGTTGACTGAATTAATAGATTTAGATTTTGCAAATTATGCAAAATTACGAAAAAATCAAATTTTCTATTAAAATCTTGTCGTAACTTTCATTTTAAAATAATTTACACCTTCTTAATGCTATACATATATATTATTACCGTGGCAAAACCTTCCAGCGATGCCACAAACATATCGCAGAGAGCTGGTCTCAAACTTTTTATCATTCGATGCATTAAAAACAGTAGTGTCTTTTGTGATGATAATGGAGCAATGTACCACAATACATTACATCTGAAGAATTCAAAAGATAGCTTAGATATTGTATTATACATGTATAAAATTATAAAATTAATTTGCCATTGATCTTGTATTTTTTTTTATATATGATACGATAGAACGAGAGAGAGAGAGAGAGAGAGCTGTTATACAAATGCAACAAATATGATGTTTCAATTTGTAACAATATTTTTATTTGCGCAATTCAAGGTTTATATTTTCATTTTTACCTATATGCAATTAAATTTTCACTTTTATATATTACCTATTATGCTTTTAAGTTCAATTCCAACTAAATTCTACTACTTAAAATTAAAAAAATGTTATAATTAAAGTTTTGCGGTATATACTCACGTTGCATTAAAAATATCGTCACAATGATCGGTTACTATTTGCCCGACATAATTGGCCATAAACATATAAAGAAAATGACCACTTATGAGTATAATACTTGTAAACAAATCTGTCATGTCGTGTCTCGTAGATGGTTGAAGGAGCTGCAATGTTATTGCACAATAACAATAAAATGTTTTAGCATGACTTTCTAATATATTGCACATATATAAAATTTACTTATATTCTTATATACTTACTTGAGCAAAGTCATTAAGTGTTGTACTTACACGATATACATTAAGGACTATGGAAGCAACGCCGATAATAATTAAAATGGAATATTGTATCGCAAAAGTTGACAAAATTAGATCAAAGAATCTTTAAAAAAAAAAAAAAAGATCTTCTCTTATATTGATGGAAGATAAGTATACAATCTAATTAGTATATTTGAAATAAATAGAATATTATCTTATAATTAAAGTATAATATTAAAATAATTTAAAAGTACTATAAAAGACATTATTATAATAGAAATTATATATATCTCATTATGTGATAATCACTCTTTTGTAAAAAAACGAATTTTCCATATTATAGTAAATACAATTGTTCATTTTTTCACACAGTTCGTTCAGTTTTCGATAAAAGCAGTGTACCCCAGATTACACTTTTACTCTTATTTTGTTATTAATGTCTAAATAATTTAGTAAATAAATCCGCGATCTAATAAATAATCATTGTCTGTGATATTTGATATATTGAAATATCCAAGCAAACGTTATCGACACAGCTACAATTTGGACTATCTTTTCTCTCTTCTACGCTTAGTGTTATGAATTCAATCCGATACGCACTTTAGAGTTTTCCTGTGCAAATCTACGGCATGAACTATTCTGTTGTAAATTATACGTTCTACTCGAAGACTAGAATATTGCAGCATATTCTTGTCTAACATACGTTCTATGCGAAAGCTAAAAACTTTTCTTCAATTAATTAAACAATCAATAATTTCACAGATTAACATAATTGGATTTTCTCACCTGACAATCTTTAACATTCCACAAGTATGTTGTCCATAAGCCATAATTATTGTTCCGGTAGCAACAATTGTGATGGCTCCTGCGAAAGTCGCAAGAATTTCGTGTAATAGTATAAGAAAGAAATATTTTTCGTGATCGCGATAAAATATTCCGTTATAACGTGGATGTCACGTGGTCGAGATTCATTCAATGGCACAATAATATCAAGTGTAATTGGCAAGAACTCCGTAAAGAAAAAGATGATCAGCCCGACACAAGAAGATACTATGAAAGGTTGAAATAAAATAATTTTTTAAATAAGTTTTTCCATTAAATAGATTTTAAGAGAGTTAAATGGAATTCCTAAATATTTTTCCTTCTCTTACGCGTAACAATAACCGTAAAAAAATTCATGGAATAAGCATATTTTTCAATTATTTCGATTTCCTTCTTGTCATCTAAAGCGTTCCAGTCATTTTGTACTTCATCCATCAGTAACTTGACCTATAACCACGATACTTAAGATCTTGAGGATAATATGTATAATTGTATATTATATATATCTACATACCTATGTATACATATATTAATTAACAATATTAACTATTCTTGAATTCAATATATATTGATATATAATGTTATTATGATTTGTTAAAAAACTCCATAGAAATTTTATCAATTTTTTCGAATATGTTGTTATAAATATATTATAAATAATAATAGAAAAGATGTCAGTGCTGTGTTATACCAATTATAAAGTATTTTTGTGTATTTTTTAACTATAGTGCACAATTAAGGCAAAAGTTTTAAATATTTATATCTATATCCCTTTAATGACAGACAAAATTATAAAACGGAAACAAATTCTTATCAGAAATTTAGATCTGAGAAAATTAAATCAATATGTGAAATATAACTCACTTTTTTAGCATTAATATAATAAGCATTGTACTTCACAGTATAGATCAGAGTAGGCAGGACATGAGAAAAAACTTTAAGAAACAGATCCATACTATATTTTGAAGTAAGAAATGTACAAAACTGCAAATAATAATAATTTCAAATTATTAACGATTCAGGTACGAAAATTTTTTGTCCGACGCGTATTTAAATAAAAACGATTGATGTACCTGTACAAATAAAAAGGACAAAAATGTAGTGTAGATGAATATAGGTAGAATTTGTACGCGCTTTGTTGCCTGAGATGGCCACAATCCAAGACTATCCAGAAGAAAGATGTTAATCTTATAGTATCGTCTTCCAATAAAGTCCATTCTGCACTCTGACAGGAATACGACTATATTTATATGAGAGGAATTCGTTCTCTCTTCCTTAGAAACAATTACTTCTAAACAGTTTCTTTTTTTTCATAAAAATAGCAATATTAAAATAATTGATAATGACCATAATTGAACAATTTTCGCAACGCCCGCGCCAGGTTGACGCCGCGTGGAAAGAATAAACGTGAAATGAATTGCCAGTGTATATTGCCATACGACAATGCGTTCTCTTTAATATTTAAATTTGTAGATATAATGCTTGTTTCTTTCGTTTGAAGTAGCGCAACTGTGGTTATATTCCTCAGTTTATTTCAATTCTTTATACAGAAAACTTCCTAGCTCCTCTAATTCTCGTTTTTCAACAGCTCACTAGATACAGTAGCAAGTAATGTTTTAATATTATTTGTGTAATAGATTCTGATATTACTTGTTTATAAGAAATTTAGAAATATTTAGTAATAAATGATTATCAAAAGATGGAATCGACTTTTTTTAATAGTTTCTAATATAAAACTATTATTCTTTTTTTACATTTGTAAAAATTTTTTTGATGACTAAGGGCAAGTTTTTCAATAGTTGTTTAACTTTAATCTTAGCTTAACTCACTCTTCGTCTTTTCTAACTATCCCTTTTAGAAAAAGATGAAGAGTGAGTTTAGTTAAACTTCAGTTTAAACGACTATTGAAAAACTGACCCTTAATGATCTTTCTAATCTGAAGTAGGTAATGAGCGAAATCTTATAGATATTACAATTGTGTTTTATATGCTATATCATAATTTATCATTATTTTTATAGCTAACTGAACAAATTCCATAATTAGATTTAAATTGCAATTTGCTATTTCTGTATTTTATCAACTTTAATATTATTGCTACAAAAATGGATGTTTAGGTAATCTTATTTTATACATTTTAAATAATAATTTTCTTTTTATTCTATTCTAATAAAATTACATTTTGTTAATAAGTATTAATAACACTGGACTTATTGAAATCATTAAGATATATGTATATTATGATAATGTAATATTGTCAGCAGATAAGTTTTCATCAAATAAGTGGCATTAATTACAACATCCGCCATTTCAACACAGAACTGCTAGTTAATCGTCTCCGTGTCAAATTAATGCAAATCAGCTACAACTTTCTTTGTAATAATGCACACTACGTATAGAATAAATTACCATGACGTAAGACAGTGACAAGCTGGTAAGCTGCACCATAAAGTGTTCACCTTGCATCGTTGCTCAAAGTTATATCGGATTACTAGTATATTTACACTACTTCGGATGATGGGATGAATATACTTCTGGAAGATACTGTTTTCACGCTTTTCAGTATCATGAGTATATACCTACATCTATACATCTGCACGTATAACGACACAGTATATGTATTTAACAAACCTACCTCATTGTCCAGACTTGTTACCTAATTACTTAATTAGTTATAAGAGTGCTACATAAAATTTACTTTAATATTTGAGATATACCTACAACCATTTTGGTTAATTCTCCTCTTCTTATCATAGATGCACCGTACTTATGAACAATGATAAAATAAATTTTTAATGACTATTAAAAAATGTTTATTAGACGATTTTTCTCCAGTTGATTTATGGTATTTATAGATTAGTACGTTTTTTTTAAGATCTCTTTATTATTATTATTTCATACAGGAAATAAGTCTCAGAGTTTAGATTCTTTAAAAAAAATGTGAGCGGCTATATGTGACTGAATTTATATACGTATAATCGTGTCGTCTGATATTACTTAATAGAGCAAATTACTGTAAAATACGAGACTGACATACTGGTGATCTGAAACAAGAGACTTATTTTTTATACACGTGGGAGTAATTAAATTTTATCACAACAAATTGAAATAATTAATTACTGTAGAAAAACCTTCCAACGATGGGACAAATATACTACCCACGGACATGGCACTACCTTTAATGGTTTGTTGCATCATGAATAATAATAACTTTTGTGCATGGAGTGGAGCATCGTACCATTGTGATACATATCTATAAACATATAAACACAATATATATACATGTATATATATATAATTAATATTGTGTTTATATAGTTTGATATAACTCTTAAATAGTTATTAAAATATTAACAATAATAATATATAAATAAAATATATTAGGATCTGACATATCAAGATACGACATCTTGCGGAAATTAGTACAGGCTCTGAAGTGATACTTTTCTCGACGTGGCATATGCTTGTTACACGCGTGATCATGTATATTTTGTCGTAAAAATGGAATTTTCACTGCGTTCAATAAATATTTTCTAATGACAGCGACATTGAGTGTCACAAACGGGCAAACGGGAATAATGTTTTCAAAAGTGATACCTATCGCCAGCCATATTGACTGACTCCGCCCACATGTACATTTTAAATTTTATCTTTTTAAAAATCGCTAGTAAACGATTACATACATGCTTACTTTAAAATTTTTTTAAATATTTTTTGTATGTAATATAAATAACATTAAATTTTTACATTATTATAAAAATACATTATAAAAATTTGTGCAGCTATTAAAATTGATCCTATAAATTGCTTTACAAAATACTCACGTTTTGTGAAATACATCTGTGCTCTGATCTATTAATTTCTGGCTGGTGTAATTGCCATAAAATATATAATAAATATGTCCAAAAACGAGTATCCCGGCAAAAATACATTCTTCTAAATTGTCTAGAGATTGTGTAGCTAAAAAGAGCTATGATAAAAAATTAGATATGCTTTATAATCTTACACAGATTAATCACATATACAATAAAAATAAAAGAACAAACTTACACGAAGTAAATTAGCAGTGAAAGAAGTAACTCCCAAGCAAATTAAGAAAAAATACGAAATAACAAAGCCGGATCTTAAAAACTCGATGAATCTTGAATAAAACAAAAACTTTGGTAATAGATGTTATTGAGATTTAATTATATTCATACTAATTATATTGATAAACTAATACATTTATTTCTTATTATAATATATTGATTTTTAAAAATAAATTATATTTTCCGCTTATTGTTACTTGAAATTATAATGTTGATTAAAACGTAAGATATATTTAATCAATTAAATGCATGTTTGCCACAAAAAATAATACACATTAAAGAATATCGTGCCATAACACAAATAATGCAAGTTTTCGATACCGACTGTGTAGCTCTCCTATGAATATGAACGGCGTTTATTATTTTTGTACAATGTGAACAACGTTTTTGTGATGTCATCATGTCCAATACCTCATCAAATGCATGTTCTATTCTGTAACTAAAAAAATCTAATGTGCAACAAACTAACTTCTTTTATTATATATAAAATAGACTAATTTTATATTTAGCTTACGTCGTAAAGCATAATATTAATGAATACTAATAAATAAAATCCGTCACGGATTGAGAGAGGTTCCAGATTCGAACGCCGGCTGAGATGATATTTTTCGCAATAAATTCTTTACAGTGATTTAAATAAAAGATGCTTATACTAGCATCAAAGTTAAATCGACTATCAATTTAATTACGGAGGAAGGAGATTTTACTGTTCCAACGGAAGCTTTGTTTTGAGTCTGACAAATACCTAATCGGCGCGCAGTTTACTATGTTGCAAATATGTGTATGAAATACACACATTAGATACAAATAAAATTAGGCTACCAAGGTCCAGCATAGACCGTAAATGGCATTTCTTCTAAAGTGATTTAAGAATCCTTTTAAAAAAGTTTTACTTTTTTATTTTATATTTTTTTTTATTTTTAATTTTCAATACTATTGTATATAAAAATAATTTTATTGCAAAAAAATACAGTTTAATTTAAAGTTTACCTGGCGATTTCAAACATTCCTACGGCATGTCGCACATACGCTGTAAGTAAACACTCGGTAGAAATTACAATGGTAAATCCTATAAGAGCTATTAAGTCGATATGCAATAAAATCGGAAGATAATATTCCTGTTGATCGGCAAAGTATTCTACAGTTAGTGGTATGTATTGCAACCGTGATTCGTTTCGCGGTGCTACGATATCGAGAAAATTTGGTATAAATTGACTCAACAAATACAAAAACAAACCGGAGTACAAGGCCACTGAAAGTACAAAATTGTAAATATACATATATAGAAATTGTAAATATATGGTTAATAAATTCCATATATTTCTTGTATTAATTAACTATGCAATTTTAAATAATTTGATAGAATAAATAAATCCGTCAAAAATATTTCAGATTAATGCGAAGTATAATAGAACGTTTATATCTCACGTGAAAAGAACAACGCATACAATCGTCCAAAATTAGAATGTTTCTTTATAATGTCAAGCTCGACATCAGTTTTTAACAAATTCCAATCGCTTATAACACTCTCCATGAGATTTTTTACCTGTAAATTTTTAAAGACTTTATTAATTTAACTCAAAATAACAAGCGCTAGCGACGCGGTCAATACAAGATATATTGTACAAATTTTATATCGTCTTGTATTAATAAATCTCATAATTGCTGTCAACTTACTGTTGCACTACCGAAGCAAAAAGAAATATATTTTAAGACAAACACCATGCAAGGTACTGCAAATGACAGAACCTTAAGAAGAAGATCCAGACTGTACTCAGTTGTGAGAAATTTCATAAACTAAAAATAATTATTGTTCGCCAAAATTGAACAAATTTGTTGTTAAATCTTAATACTACATAGACTCAGAAATGTTGAAAAAATAATAAAAACATTAATAAAAATATATTGGCTTATATAATATATATAAAAGTTATTACATCACATATAAAAATGTTTTTACTAAGTGTTTCTACTAAACTGCATTATGTGTATTTAATATAGGCTACGTTTACACCCAGCGACCTGATCGCGGCCTGTCCTATATCGTGACCCGAAGTAGGTCTGGTCATCATTCGTTTACACCGAAAGAAACATAAGAATTGACTGACCTGAAGCCAAGTCCGGTCGCCTATCAAGTATTTACAGCAAGCGACCTAAATAATTTAGGTCGAATTTTAAGTATAGGCCGCGGCCTAAGTTCACGGTGTACACGTAGCCATAAATATGTATATGTACACAGAAAAGAATAAAGTTGCATCAATTAAACGTCACGTCAAAGGCTGTAACAAACATAAACAGTTAATTCAATTGGATATTGTTTAAACGAAAACATCAGATAGTTGTTTCAATAATCCAAATATTTAGATCAAATAATATCCAATTGAATTAACTATTTATGTTTGTGGCAGCCCGTGACGTGACGTTTAATTGAATCAACTTCATTTTTTTTCTGTGTATATATTTTATTAATTAACTTTATTAATTAATTTCTATCAATAAATGATAAAATTTAATAAGTAAAAGTCTATAACAAATAATAAGTTAATATAATATAAGCAAGCATTAGATTTAAATATTGGTGTAATTGATACACTTAAAATTTATTTACCTGAATAATGATAGAAGACGTAAGAACAATAGAAGAAATTACCCACTGAACTTTTTTCATTTTCAAATTTTGATATGGCCACAAACCGACTGAAGACAAAAGAATACGATGTACGTTATAGTAGTAGTGTATGTTACCTATAAGATCCATATTCGTTCAATAGGCAAGAACGCTTCTTCATTCGCTACTCAAAATGAATTCTTATGATTATTCGTATATTTAAGTCTTTAGACTTTTTCAATTTCTACAATTGATATTGAATTGCAGTTATTGTTCAAAATTGCAACGCTATTAAAAAATGGTATAGCATCTTTATTTCCTTTTCTTTTATTGAATTTGTTCAATAATATAAGCCCGCTTTTGTAGTGTTCGAAGGCAGAGAGAAAGGAAGTTGCAATTATTTAAATTACTTAAATTACGGATTCCGTGGTCTAAGGCGACGAATATAGCGATGTTTTTTCCCTCCACTAAACCAACGCAAGCGCAATAGCGAATGGAACATCCATGCCATCCAAACACGATACATTCTCAATTTATTTGTTTTGAGAACAACATCTTTTCTTATAGCTCGATTTGGTTTTAAAATCTGACGGAGTCATTGATGAGAATATAAAGTGCATGAAGTAAAGTGCGCTTTATTTGTTCTAAAAGAAGTGGCAGATAATAATAGGTACTTGCTTTAATCGCAAATTAACAGCTAAATTTAATTTTTATGTATAGCTGTCATTTTTAATGCAATATGTGTGTATCACATTAAAATAAAAAACAGATTTACATGTTTACATAATATACAGAATCGCAGAAATAATTTTATTTTAGATAGACTATGTAATATAATTTTTAAACTTTTATCTTATTTCTGCAATCTATTTGACAGATGTCTAAGTCTAAATTATTGCATAAGTACTGTAAGTTAATGGTTCTACATTATTACCGCCGAATTTACATATTTTTTAAATTTAAACATCACACAAAGCACAATACTGTAAAATAAAACATTAATATATTTAACATTAAAAAAATAATTTAATATTATTATATTAATATTTCTGCTATCGATAAAGACCTCTAAAAATATAAAAATTATCAGATCACTGTTACATCTGTGCAAGTATAATAACTCGAGGATTTTTTAATAAATTTCAATTATTTTGTATATATATAGGTATATACATACACGAATGTTCTATTTTGTTGTAGAACTTTGCATAATATTGATATATGATAATTAAAGCAAAAATAAAAATGCCATATAAAAACAGAAAACAATTATTGTAGTAAAGGAAGGTGGGGCAAGATGGGGTACCGAGCTTTTTTTCACCACGTGGTGCTATCTATCGGATTTGTGTAGAATTTGATTATGCAAAAACCAGCCTTTATTTTGACAATTGCTGATTTCATTCCGATACGTTGTTTCGTCATTTTCATAACTCGCAAACAAGTTTGTGCACTGTGTTAAAATATTGCGACTTCATATTTGCTGTTTCAACTAGAAACATGAATATTATTTTAAACTCTCTCTTACACTGTCTTGTGGCATGGTTTTCTGAGTTCCCAAAACAGTCGATGTTTTTATTTTTAATGCACAAGTTTTGCGTTATTATGACATAATTTTAAAAAAGTTGCTTTGGAGTAAGACGGGGTAGGGCATGACGGGGTACTCTCGTGTGACTCACTACTGTGTCTCTTGATAACCATTATCCGACATATATTTCCAATTTTTTTCACAGTATTTTACTTACAATTAGTGAATTAGTTATTATTATTAAAGTGTAACCCGTAAGAGTAATAATACAAATAATAGACAAATATAAAAGTGTCATTGAATTCACGTTTTGTTCGTGTAATAAGTTTTAAATTGATATAAAAAATGCTATTTTTATATTACATTCTAATGTTAAAAATTATTCCATTTTAATGTTTTTTTAATGTCTTTTCAATTTTAATTACTTAATGCAATAGTAATATTGAACTACATATGGTATAATTAAAAGAGATATTACGAGAGTGCAAATTATTATTTATTAATATATGTAGTATTTAATATAGATAAAGAACAATCTATTAAATTAATAACGTATAAACCGTTTTAAATCCCCACCTTGATATTCTTAATTTACTATAAAATGTTCTAAAAGTTGTAACTATTATCTTCGTATAGAAATTACTATATCAGCCACTACGTTTCCACTCTTTTTACAAGTTTCATTGTTGCACAGAATAAATTATTGTGAAATAAGATAGCGACATGCTCACAAGCTGAGAAAATAAATTTATTATTTTGGGACAAACTGGAAGTGAGATTTATTGTCATATCTACGACACAAGTTACCGTGGTAAATTGTTCCAATGACACACAATACAGATTAGCCATAACCCATTTGCAGGATTTCATGCTTCTTTGCATCATGAACAATAATAATTTTTGCGTTTGCACAGACGTCGTATACCACTGTGTATCGTATCTAGAAATTTTCATAATATTTAATGTACTTCCCTGTACTATAGAAAAAAAGCTGTTCAACTCATTGCGCTTTGCGCGTTAAAGAATAATTGATAGAATGTCCTTATTAATTTTAAATATTTGTTTACTAACTTCACTAATTTTTTATATTTGCCAACAATATAATTAATAGCATTTGTAATAAAGTTTTGATATATTACAAAAATATAATTCTATTCTGAAATATTGAAGTTACATATATGTATATAACATTGACAAAAATGGATCACTTAAATCATTAATTAATCGACGATACTCACGCTTTTCTAAAAATGTCCATACTATTATCTATAACTTTTTGTCCCATATAATTACCTATAAACATATAATAAAAATGACCAATTACAAATATCGCGAACGGTGCAACATCTTCCTTTTGATCTAGTAGAGTGGCGACTTGAAAAAGCTGAAACGTATCAAAAGAGTTTTATATTTACATTCTCCATAATGCTAATCCGATATTAAAGTAAATATAAATATAATGAAAGTACTTTTTTATTATCATGTATTAACATATCGACTAATGGTGCGCAAATCAATAAATTAACTTTTTACTTACACGAAATAAGTTTATACTCAAAGAAGCTACGCCCAAAATAATTAGAATAGAGTAGGATAGCGAAAATGTAGATGTTAAACATTTAAAAAACCTTAAAATAAAAAAAAATTTTATCACGTCATTAAAAATATTTTAAATAATATATTTGCGTTTTATAACACAATACAATTGCTGTATTATAATCGTGATAAATCAATTAAAATTATGAAGATAAATATAAAGATATACCTATAACAATGGAAAACAATAAAAATACTTATAAATTAATAAATAAAGTGTTAAAAATTTAAACAAAAATTCTTTCTTACTTTAATTAATTAATAAAACCTATACACTGTCCGGCGAGAGATAGTTGACGGATCGGATGAAAATTTGTCCATTTCGCACAGATCTCCGCCCACAGAACATCTGTTTACGTATACGGTATGCCACACTCTAGAGATTTTACTCCCACTTTGCCCGCCTATGCGCAGACCGTCAAATATCGCCGAACAGAGTATAATTTAAAGACCTCTTTAAAATAATTAAAAAAGAGACAATTATGAATAAATCAAAACAAAACTTTGAAATTCTTAATAAAAGTAGTAGATTACCAACTCGAAAGTTCTTTGATGAATTTCTATAGCATCAATTAATTTGACACGAATTGTATTTTCTTTATTTAATGTTAATAATATGCTCTTATCCAATGCACACGTTATTCGATAACTATAATAAATGCAAAGATAAATATAATCAATAATCATATGTAATTATATATACTAGAATGATTCTTTTTATTCACACTTAAATCTTGATCATGTACAAAATATCTTACCTAACTATTTCAAACATGCCACAAATATGATAAATATATGCAAAAGTCAATGTCTCTGTAGCTACAATTGTTACAATTCCGATAATAATTGTTGTGATTATATGCAATAATATGGGATAAAAGTATTTTTGTTCATCAAGAAAATATTCCACTAGGACCGGAAGATTTCGCATGCGTGATTCGTTTAATGGTGCCACAATGTCAAGAATATCCGGCCAAAACGGCAATGAAACAAAAGCAACAGTGCTGGGATAAGTTAGGCCTGAAATAACAAAGTACCTTAAGAGCTATAAGAAATTACAAACAAACGTAATTCGTAAAAGAATATTTTGTATAATTTGTATTTTTTTGTTCAATATCCTACCCACAAATGCGTACATATATCTTCTTGCGGTCTTGGCATATTTCCGTATTATCTCAATTTCTTCTTCGTTTTGTAACGCATTCCAATCAATTCGAATACGTTCCATTAATTCTTTAATCTGCTTCATGCGTTAAGTTTATTGACATAAAACTCAAATAATGAATCGGCGAATCAATTTCATGTAACACCTTACCTTTTGAGATTGTATATAGAAAGTACTATATTTTAAAAGATAAACTGTGGAAGGAATAGCAAACGACAGATCATTCAACACAAACTCGAGATTGTATTCCATTGTAAATAGTTTCAACAACTGAAACCATAAGTTGTATACATATTGTCAAGCTAGCAAAACAGTTTCTTTTTTTATCAATGAAGAATACAAAGTGCATGTTTTCTTTGTACAAAAATTATAAAGAATTACCTTTATATAACATAACTCTTCAAATATTTTATTAAGCTTTAAAAAAATTAATTTATATGTATCTATAAATTTTTATTATTTTTATCGTAATTAAAAAATTCTTATTTAATATATACATATATTATGTTTGTTATATATTTGTAATAATAATTTATTTTTATTAGCTTATTATGTTATAAAAAATTTAAGAGACGTTATTGTATAACTCGCACAAAGTATAGGTATTACTTTAATAAAAAAAATATATACATATATATATTATATATATATTATATAATCTCTTATGTATGTTTCAATAAAATAATTCTATAAATGTTAAGAGAAAATATATCTTTTTAATTATCTGAAAAATCTTTATATACCTACATTTAAAAAAAACTAATAGCATTTTTACATTGCAAGTGACGTTCAAAAATAAAGCTTTCTATAACTAATACTTTGCATAAGTGCTATCGCGAAAATATTATAGTTAAAAAAAATGAAATAAAGTCAAGCAAATAAGTTATAAATGTGAACCGTCTAAGATGACGTATTATTATACAACATAGAGAATACGTTTTATGTAAGATTATAATCTAATAAAATATTGAGTATTAATATTCCATTTAGGTATAACATGTATTTATATAGTGAAAATTTTTGGTAAATTATACCTGAGCAATTATGAAAAATAGAATCGTAAAGATACAGAAAATCGCATAAATTCGCTTAAAGAATGAGTCACCATATGGCCATAGACCGAGTGATAATAAAAAAACTCGATATAGTTTATAGTAGTGATATCCAAGAAATTCCATTCCTTTTTGAAAAGTTCGTCGCGTGTGCGTGTTCAAAGTGCTTTGGTCTCTTTCACTTCAGCAGCATTCAACAGTACTCTTTATTAGATACTATTTTTCCTTTTGGGAGAACTTTCCTCTATAATAGTTCCAGATATTATCCAATATCGCAAATTCCAGTTTAATGTAATAGCTATAAGGCGAGAAAAATAACGCCAAAATGAAGGCAATATTCGCAGCATGAGAAAAGTTGCCGGTGCTAGCAATTATGTAAATTATACTTTTATACTACATATCATTCTATAGACTTTTACCAAAGTGTTTCTTGAATTATTCTATTTTATTTATTACCTTACGCAAGCGCAGTTACAGTTGTGCTCCATTTTACTTAGTCTGTCTGTTAGTATTATTCTGTTTGTCGTGCATTACGTTTCGTAATTTTATTCGTAAGATACAACATAGAATTCTATATATTGTCACATTATATCTATTATATTTTAGATAATATTATATTGATACTATATTAATTAATTAATATTATATTATATAAAATTGATAAAACAACGTGAATTACGAATATTTAAAATTATGATTAATACAACTTTCACATTTTATGGAATGGAAGTTAGGTAATAAAGAAATGAAGTAATTGTATATATGTATAAAAAATATTTGGTATGTAGAAGAAAAACAATATTTTTTGTGATGCCTTATAATATTTTGTAAAATTACAAAACTGTGTCATTATAAAGCCTTTCAGATTGTATCATACAACACAATTAATTAAAAAGTTTCTTTTCTTGTATAATAATATTGACTGTAAACAATTGTCGTTTACATCATCGCATTGAATAAAGTACCATAAAGTAAGACACGGATGAACTCATAGCCTAGAACAAGAAGAGTATCCGCAAAGAAGGTAACACACGTATGCCGAAAATAATATCACATGTTAAAAGACAAAAAATAATATTACCGTGGCAAAACCTTCCAGTGACGCGACATAAATACCACCTACGAGTAACATACAATTTTTCGAACTTCTTTGCATTACAAATAATATCAATTTCTGCGCATGCAACGGCATCATATGCCACTTAGAATTATATCTAAAAATATAATAACAATATATCACTATTAGTTATTGTTGTGTAACCTACATATATGTATATAATCATTATACATACAGGGTGTCCCAGAATTGATAGTAAAAAAAGAGGCATATTCTACAGGTCAAAAAAAGGTAAAATTGTCCTATAAACATATGTATGTCCGGAAACGTACCCCCTCTGAGCTACACTCTCCCAAAGTTTTCCGAAAAAAAAAAAAAATTTCTGTATATTGTCTAAACTTGGGCTTCGAATTTTACGAAAATCAGTACTCTATCCTTAATTCGAAGTCCAAGTTTAGACAATATATTATACAGAAAATTGTAGCTCAGAGGGGGTGCGTTTCCGGACATATGTTTATAGGAAAATTTTACCTTCTTTTTATCTGTAAAATATGCCTTCTTTTTACTATAAATTCGGCGACACCCGGTATAAAGTATAGTATATTAATACAGTCATTAACACGGTGTTTATTAAAAATAGTAAAATAAAAATTTTAATACATTACATACCTACATTGCAATTTTCATTTTTTTTAAATTTTATATTTAATTACTGTAATTATAACTATACAATGATATAAATATATTTTTATTGTGTATACACAAATAAAATAAAAAAAAAATTCTTAAATAAAAGAAAAAATATATTTTGCATGCCTACAGAGAATTACAAATAATATCATATTTATTATAGGTATCTATTATGCCTTTGTTTTTGTTAAGAACAGTTTTGCATATTAAGATAGCTATGATAGCAACGACTAATTTTAATTATTATAATATTATTAAAAACTTGACAATATTATAATTTATAATAAAAACTTTTGTGCGTAGTGTTATACAAACGAAAATTGTAGCATTTTCGGACACGGTGCAAAAAGAACTATAAAATGATTCAAATTATATGTTCAATAAATATTGATCTTTAACAACTTACGTTCTTGATAAAAAATCATTGCTATGATTCAACACATTTTGTCCCGAATAATTGACAAAAAAGAAATAAAATAAGTGAATAAACACATTTGTTACGGGAAAGATATTTTCAATAATTCCCTTTGCAGTTACAGCCTAAAAAATTTTTAAAATTTCAAATCTCTGCAGAGAACAAAATGCTTTACCAAATATATTTATATTAGTACTGAAAAAAAAGTTTTTAATATGCATATGTTTTTACAATTTTTATTCCATTAATGGAAATTATCAATTGCGCAATATCTTACTCACGCGACACAGACTAACAGTTAAAGATGCTACGCCGAGCAAAAGTAGAAAAAAATACATTACTACAAAAGTATTCTTCATGAATTCAAAAAACCTTTAACAATGAGAAAAAAGTGTTATGTAGCTCACTCAAGGATATTACGAGATTATTACACTGTTTATGACCAGTTTCAAAATAGGATAGATGAATACATCATATAGAATAGATGATTATATTATGAAAATCCGCGAAAAAATTACCACACAAGTTCAAATTTGAAGAAACTTATAAATGATATTTAAATCCTGAATAATGCGATGAAAAACTACCGACTCGATAGCTCGTCTGTGAATGTCGATGGCACTGATTATTCTAGCGCAAGCTACGCAACGTCTTCCAGAAACTGAATTTTCTCTTTTATAATCGTCCAGAACATGTTCGATACGGTAGCTGAAAGAATAAAATTATCTTAACAAAAGAAAGAATTATCATTCAGCTCAATGTTTTTTGACATAAAATTTAAAAATGTTGAACACATTTTTACACCGCGGTATTATTTAATACATTCGATTAATATATTCAAATACCAAATAACTCAAAAATAGTCATAATTTTTAAAATATGGAATTAATCTTGTAAGTACAATTTCAATGCAAGGATATATTATTTAAATCTATAATATATAGAGGATATAGATATATTGTATAAGCCTCAGTGGTGGACTTGGTAAAGACGCCCGTTACGGATTGTTAGGAAGGTTCAGGGGATCGATTACGGTTCTTGAAACGAGGTAAAAATTACAAAAGTGAGCAAATTTACTAAATTTCGACCAATAAAACCGTAGATACTCTAGCAAAATTTCTCGCACTTTTGTAATTTTTACCTCGTTTCAAAAACCGTAATAGGCTTCCAGGTTTGAACCCTGGCTAAGGTAATATTTTTTGCAATAAATTCTTTACAGTAATTTAAAAAGGATGCATGCTTATTAGCATCAAAAGTTAAATCGATTATGGATTTAAAGTATATGAATTTACTGTTCCAACAAAAAACTATGTTTTAAGACCAATAAATAATTTGCGCGTTTTTATTGACAATGAGTTGGGCAAAGTATACAAAATTCACATAGAAATATTATTATTAGGTTGCCAAGAGCCCGATCGAAAATGATATCTTCTCTAATTAATTGATATATTATTTGTTATAAGCGTTTAATTTTCAACATTAAAAATGTATCTTGTTATTAAATTTAGATATTCATTTCTATTGCAAAACTCGTATAAAATTAATAAAAAAATGTTAATTATTATTTAATTATATATTTAGATTTTACTAATAATTGCAATATGAAAAAATAAGATATATTTCAAAAATATAGAATGTCTATATTACTTCGTTACGTATCATTTTATTACCTAGCTATTTCAAACATTCCACATGCATGCTGTATGAATGCTACGTATATAGATGTGGTAGACATTAGTGTAATTTGAATCATAAAAATGCCCACGACCAAATGTAGAAGAATAGGATAAAAGTATTTATCGCTGTCAACAAAGTATTCCACTAAAATCAGTGGATGACGTGGACGGGTCTGGTTAAGCGGCGCCACAAGATCAAGAAGATTTGGTATAAAATGTATACAAGCGAAGAATATTGGAACGCTATAAGTCATTACTGTAATTATTAACACGAGATTAATATCTATTGATTGTTGAATAAAGATAAAAAGTAACAAACTAGAACATAAAGAACAAAGCCAACAATGCAAGTAACAAATGAGATAATTTAACAGGTCATTCTTAAGGATGTATATCCGTCATCTTGAAAATAGAGAGAAGTTGATAAAAATTTGTGAGATTGTTCTTTTAGTCTTCCTAATGTGCTGGAAAAAATTTGAAACAAATCCATTGAACGGTTGCTGAGTTATAACAATTTTAAGGATGTATTCGAGGTATTTCAAATATATGCAGAAATGGCTGTGAGATGTTTTTAAAAATGAAAAATACTCTGTGTAAAATTTAAAAGTGATTTACTTAACGATTTAAGTTTAAAGTTGATAAAATTAACATTATCCCTTATGGAGAATCGACATATTTTGCTGTAAATATAAATAAAAAAGAAAAATATTTCTAAAACTTTTTTTATATGTAACACATACATAATTGATGTTGTATTTTAAGTTTCAAAATTTTTTGCTAAAAGAAATTTTTTTTAATTGTTTAAACAATACTAATTATTTAAATGACAAAAAAACATACTCAAACTGTTAACGGTAATCCTTTCTAACATATAAAAAATTTTGAGTTGTTTGACATACATGCAAAGTCTTTATTTTAGTAATTTTGTATTAAAAATTTAACTTTTAGCAGGGACTGTACGGGTGATACATCCTTAACACATAGGTATAGTGAAAAACAAAAAATTTTCTTTAATTTTACTTAATTAAATTAGTTAATTTCTGAGACAATTAACTTTATATTCGTAAAAAATTCGTAATGAAAACGATACAAACTTCGGAAATTTAATTGTTTTAAGTATAAGTGTAAAATATTATTTATATAATATATTTCACACACTTGTGACATAGCATAATAAAGTTTCACCAATCTTACGTGCAAATAGTTGTGCGTAAAATGCTCCTATATAAGTATATTTCTTAATTATTTCATATTCCATTTTATTTTTTAACGTATTCCAATCGTATTTTATCATCCCCATTATCCTTTTCAGCTATAATTGCGCATAATGTACGTTACTTTTATGTTTGTAACAATACTTAGCTCTCTTAAATTACCGCAATCGTTCATTTCAAGCATTATGTCTACCGCAATTTTTTTAAAGATATTACTTACAACTTATTTATTTCTAAATATATTAATTTGAAATCCTATCATGATAATTTAATTATGTTACTTTATAATAACTTTACTATTTGTTAATATTGTACATAGATAAATTTATTTAAAGTAAGTTAAAGAGATTTCTTTGTAATCTTTCTAGTGTATTCGCATATAGTTTTTTAAAAACAAATAAATTCAAGTACAGTTTTAAAAATAATATGTCGAATGATATCGTAGTGAGTGTAATGAGTGTGACTTACCGATTTGATTTTCACGCAATATGCAACATATTTCAGGATGACAATAAAACAAGGAATCGTACATGATAAAATTTCAAGAAGAAGATCCAAATTGTACTTATATGTGACGAATGTGAATAACTGAAAGTCGCTCAATATAAAATATAATCTTATATTATAAACAATAGAAAGCAAAATTAAAATATAATATGGCTGTTATAGTATAATCCTTATTTATCGATATAATAATATTTGATGATACCTGAAATATTATGAGAGATATAAAACAAAGTAAACAAAAAATTCTTTGAATTTGGATATGCCACGCATTTTGGTACGGCCATAGCCCGATAGTTGATAACATCACCCGATTAAGTGTATAATACCGACTACCATCAAAGTCCATTTCTGTGAAACAACTGAAAGTACATTTTCAACTGCAACCAAGAGGGAAAAGGAAGATAATTACAATTGTTTCATTATGCATGACATTATTGCAGCGCGACAAAAAGATACGAGAATTACTTATGCAAGCCAAGGGGTGAAATAGGTAGCTGTGACGATTAGAGTGGTGTATTACCGTGAAATTGTAGTAAATAATATAATTATATAAATTACTGTTAGATCGCACCTGTTCTTCTTTTGTAAAACCAGTATAAATTCTTTCATATTTGTAACAGACGCAAGAGAGTGCACAAAATACGTTATTTCATTAGTTGATTACACACTTTTGTAATTCCTTCTTCGGACTCGTATGGTAGCACAAATACTTTTATATATGTCTTATGCCATTGAGTCTTTTGTTACAAAATAATACTAATCTAAATATTTTTCATGTCAATTCTTATATAAAAATAATTGATTTATTAATTTAAAAACAATTTAATATTGCAACTTAAGATAATAAAAGTAATACGTTAGATTTTGTTGATATTAACATTTTATTATTAATAGTAGATTTTTTTGTTTCTCTTCTAATTAACTAACAGGATAAGATTCTGTGTCCCAAATACAATTTAACATCACACAATCAAAATTATTATAAGCTAAAATTCAATTTACATCAATTTACAATAAACACTGTGACCTTGTGATGTCGTCGCTATCAACACCAGAAATTTTTTGTTCTTTCATTATTAATTACGTTTAGAGTAAGTACAATATTGCAAAGTAAGACAGTGATACAATCTGAATAATCTGAAAAATAGTTCTTTTTACTTTCACCTTTTTATTGTAATACAATTTGTTCTAAAACTGTTACTGAGAAAAATAAAATCTTCTATCGATGCAATTATAAAACCGTTAAATAAATACTGAACATATACGTATCTTTGATGATATTTGAAATATAATAAATAATAATTTTTATACATGCGAAGGATCGAGTTATGTAGGCAAATAATCTACAAACACATATTTTCATGTCGATATGCAGATGCGATGACGCAGATGTGACATATGTGGATATCTGTTTCATTATTCTTCTGGCTGTCAATTATCATAAATTGTTCGTACAAAAACTGCATTTATCATCACAAGTGCAATGTTTACCATGCAAATTATTTACATAACTCAAAATATTTACAAAAAAAATTGCTAGACACAAGTTTTTAAAATAAAAAGTAAAATAAAACAATACCAAAACAATTATGTATCAATTTAATAAAACATTGTAACTTGACAAATGTTAAATACAAATATAGCAGAAAGTAAAAGAAAATATAAATTGAAAATGTGAAAATAAGGATGGCAACGTGTAGTATAGATATTTATATAAAATTGTATAATTTGAAAATCATAGTGAGTTTAAACTATTAATTATTTTTCTAAAAGAATTTTTGTAATATAATAAAAACCATGGAGTAATTACATTGTTATATACTTTTATTTCTGTAATTAAGTAATCCAATCCTTTGGTTTGTTATTAGTAATACTATTCATCAGACGATTTTGTGACGATTGCATATTACTGCCGTATATATATGTATATATATTGCTTGATTATGTACGAATCGAGTACATAACCATACAATAAGACAATGACATACTAACAAGCTGAAACAAGAAATTTCTTTCATATTACTGATTTCTTTCTTATATTTTATTTCATAACATTACGCTTTCTTAAAATTTTTCTGTACTATATGTTTCTCCGCGATTTTTATATAGTAATACTTTTACACTTTTAGTCAATTTCATTACTATATGTATATTGGTATACTTTAATTTTAAAAAATTATACTATTTGTTCTTATAAAACAATGGAATAGAAGATGAATCTTGTAAAACAAGAAGAAAAATTACTTCAAAATACAAGTAGTTGACTCATATTATACATTTCTTGATTATATATACGTATGTATATATTTTCTATATGTACATAATATTACCGAGGCTAAACCTTCTAATGACATAACAAATAAGCCACCGACGATTATCTTGCTGTTCCTCATGCTTTGTCGTAATGCCATGAGTAATAATTTCTGGGCGTATAACGGTGCTGTGTACCATTGTGTGCTATATCTATAATATATTAATATATATGTATATAAATCATTATAAAGATTTCAAATTATTTGCTGCAGTTAGGATATTTTGTAATACAAAATACTTTTTTGTAAGGTAAAAATTAGCATGTTATTTATTAAGATCCACTCACATTTGTTGAAAAAAATACTCGCTATGGTCAATTATATCCTGCCCAAAATAGTTCATAAAAAAACCATAGCATATATGTGCGTATACATATAAGCCGGTTGCAATAGCTTCGAATATATTATGCAGCGTGACTGCCTCAAACAACTATATCATCAATAAATATAATATTGTCGGATCATTTATGATCTCTATACTTTGATGCAATTTTAAAAAGTTCATTCATAAAAAGTTTTACTCACACGAAACAAATTAACACTCGCCGAAGCCACACCAAACACAAATAGAACAAAATAAGACGTCGAAAATTTATGTTGTATATCCTCGATGAATCTTGAAAAGTTAAGGCAATAATGTATGTTACAAGTAAATAAAACATTATACTGTATAACGATAATATGCAATGTTAAATGTAACGAATACATATAATCTTGTTACTTTTAAAAATGTTATTAAAATTTTTTATTTTATCCTCAACGATTATAAGTATTTCAAAGTATGTCAAGTACTCACTCTAAACAATGTTGATGAGTGTTAAGAGCACTTAACAACTTAGTGCAAAGTCTGTATTTAGTTTTTGAGGGTGTCATTTTCGATGAGCATATGTCAAACGCACATGTTAAGCGATAGCTGTAAATACAATTATGTCTTTATTGAAAACATGCAAATTGCAATCGATAAGAAAAATATTAAAAAATAAACGTGCTAATTGATTATTATCTTCGATCTATTTTTCACAAAGTAGTAATGCTTATAACATAATGCTTATTTAAAATTAAATGTTGCAAAAATGAAACATAAAATATGGTATGTATAGAGAATTAGTAAGACTTTAGAAAGTTGCCCCTCTCTGATTTTGATGAAATTTCACAGGTATGTATAAGTACTTACTAAATGTAGTCAAAGCCACTAGTGCGAAGTTGCGGAAATGCTTATAGTTTCCGAGAAATTCTAATTATTTAGCATAATTAACGTTTTTCTAGATTTTGATATAAAAAACAATAATTAAAATTAAAAAATATTTTGCTGAAATGTTTTATTTTATTAGTGTATTAAAAAACTGTACGTACAGTGTTAACAAAATAAAAAAACAACATATAAAAAACTCATTTTCTTATATTTTTCGCACTGTAAGCACCTTCACGTGAAAAGTTGGAAACCCATATGTGGAGCCATACAATAATAGACCTCGTTTCGCACTGTAAGCAGGAGACGGCGTGGGGTGGACCTCGCTTCTCGTGGAAAGTTGGAAACCTGTATGGAACCGTACAATAATAGCCCTCGTTTCGCCTTATAAGCAGGGGACGGTGCTGGGTGGACCTCGCTTTACGTGGAAAGTTGAAAACCTGTGTGGAACCGTACGATAATAGCCCTCGTTTCGTTTTGTAAGCAGGGGGTAGTGTGGGGTAAACCTCGCTTTACATGGAAAGTTGAAAACCCATGTGCAACCGTACAGTAATACCTAAATTTTGTTTCATCCTGTAAGCAGGAAGCAGTGTGGGATAAACCTCGCTTCGCGTGGCAAGGTGGGAACCCTAAGTTACGTTCTATTTAAACTTCTTTTACTAATAACTTTTTAATAAGCAACGAGCGTCGATATTGAAAAATGTAATGAGAAAATAAGCATTTTTTATTTCTTGTTTTTTTCTCATAATGTTATTTTGACAACACATTACGTAACGTTTCCTAATACAATAATATAATAAAACATTTCAGCAAAATATTTTTGAATTTTAATTGTTTTTTATATCAAAATTTTGAAAAACGTTAATTAGGCCGAATAATTAAAATTTGTATTTCTCGAAAACTAGGCATCTCCGCAACTCCACATTAGTGGCTTTGATTACATTTAGTAAGTATTACCTGTTATCAAAATCGGAGGGGGGTAGCCTTCTCTAAAGTTAAGCCGAGAATTTCATTGTTTCACCTGATAAGTTCGAACAATGCACAAGAATGTTGTACAAATATCATGTACATGTTTTCCGTCGCCATAAGTACCGTCATACCGAGAAAAGCGGCTATTATAATCGCAAGTGAAATAAAGTAAAAATATCTCTCTTGATCGAGAAAGCATTCTATTTGTATTGGAAATTGTCGTTGACGAGGCTCATCTAATGGCATTATAAAGTCGAGAAAATCTGGTATAAATATAATTAAAATAAAGAGGAATGTCCCTGGGTAAACGATTACTGAAAACATTCAAATTTAACACATAATATTTACAATAATTAGTAATATATATATTTACGAGTTAATTTGTTTTCAGGCATCTCTGACAGATTCTTCTTTTAATTTAATTCTTTATTTATTTTTAAATAAAGTTTAAATCCTGTAAACGCGTTATTCGATAAGATATGAGAACCGTGTTTTATTTTACTTACATCCAGAAAAGATTGCATAAAATCTTGTTTTATATGCATATTTTTTAATTATTTTCAGTTCGTCTATGTTTTTTATCAATTTCCAATCGCATTGAATTTGATCAAGCAGATTCTTCACCTACGATTGTAAACAATAAGTGATTAAAATATTAAATAGGTATGTCATAGAATCACTTCTAAATCAACTTTTTAAAATTGATTCAGATGACTTACGTGATTGGAATTAAAATACACTGTATTATATTTCAGAAGATAAATCATACAAAGAATGCTAAATGAGAAGACTTCAATGAACAGCGACGTACTGTATTCGTGCGTGATAAATGTTGCCAACTAAAAACAGAATTCTTAATTCATTCTTTAAATTTTTTCTAAATCAAATATATAGTTTATTTTGTGCATATAGAAATCAAACATTAATGTAAATTGTATTATATAATTTATATATGTCTGTAAATCTATACCAAATTTACGTTATAATCAAGATATAACTTTTATATTCTTGTATATATACAGGGTGTCTCATTGAAATCTATCATACCTTTTATCTTTACAGTGTTAGATCAAATCATATCAAAAATGTATTTAGACGCAAAAGTTGTTCAGTATTGGGAGTCATCTGATGTGACGGCTCGATTTGACCTTAGGTCAAGTTCCATCAGTGATAATCATATTCGTTTATACAAACTTTTTTTGCTCATTTTTATGGGTAAAAGAATGCATCCCTGAAGTAGCGACCCACATTTATGTTACACCCTGTATACGGAGTGTAAAAAAAAGGTTGTCCGCTACTTTAAGGGTAAATAGTACACATCAAAATAATGAAAAAAGTTCCTATCAACATAGGTCGACCGCAAATGATCTCCTACCGAGTTATAGGTATTACCTACGACTTTTAAGCTTAAATTGTTGTTAAAATTATTAAATGAGTACAAACAATATTCAATGTAACTTTCAACATCTTCTTTAATTTTTGTACGTATATAGTAATCTTCCAAAAACGCTCTAAACGCTGTTAAATTCGTATTTTAAATTATATTCAATTTGAGATATTTTTAACCATTTCTATAGGTGGCCATACTGCTTTTATTCAATATGTCGTTAATTTAACTAAACCAATCGAGTTAAAATGATACTGTTTTGTGTTAAAATAATAAATTTCGACACACATGGTAGTTTCAAATAACAAAATGTTATTTAACTCAAGGTATATTGGTTTAAATTTTATCTTTTAATATTTAACAGTGAATAATTTACCATATCCTGTAATTTTCAACAAAGAATTTCAAACACATAATTAACACTTTTATATTTTTGTAACTCTCATAAGATTCTTATAATTTAAGTTAAGCTTAGCTACCTCTTACTCCATCCACATAAAACACGCATATAACATGTATTTTGTGTGTTTTTATTCTTACTTTTCCCATGATTTTTAAACTTTATTGTGTTTTGTTTTCACTTCTTTTTCAGATGTTTATGACACTATTACTCACAAAACCGTGTGTATGTACATGATGTGTAAATGCGAGCGTCCGCTGTACACTAAGCTCAGACCCATGAGTTCGCTAAGTCTAAATGACTGTGCGGATCAGTCATCCCTATAGGAATAATAGAATAGATGCAACGATCAGAGGCCTACCTGTAGTAGTATGCTTTGAGTAAGAATGAAGGATACGCAGAGCATTCGAACCATTCGACGTTCTGGCTTTTCATAGGGCCACAGACCGATCGACTCCATTAGATGTCGGGTGAAGTAGTACTCATTGTTGAAGAAATCCATTCCGATTGGTAGTTGCTGCGATTTTGTGCACGCAGATTTACAAAGATTACGCGATCCTACCGTTCTACCATTACCGGAATATTTTAATAGCTATTACAAACTTATTGCATGCATTTTCCGCGTTATGATGACGATAATACATGGCATTACGAAGAATCTGAGATACCAAGAGGACAATTTATAAATTAGCTTATTACCAAATAATCTTTAAAGCAAGATTGGATGAGTCATTCGACTATCGTGCACCGTAGACTACCAAGAAACTGATTGCAACGTAAAGCAACTAAATTACATGTTTGATGTAACCACTGGTGGCTTTCTCAGGGGTGGAACGGTAGCAGTTACAGAATTTTTACGCACGCGCGATGCGACAAAGAATTTCTTACCATCATGGTTGTTTGTGCAGGAGATCGTTGCGTGACGGTTTCTCTTCCAGAGAAATGTCTCGCAAATACGTTACGATACCGACAAGCTAGAGAAGATACGCGTGAAACCATTATTTTTGAAATTACTTTTACAAGTACGAAAGGGTGTTTGAAGACAATATCAACGATGCATGTGTGAAGGACATTCGGGTGTTGTGTTTCAGAAGACCATAAGTAAGAAAAATATATTTCATTGTGATAAATGATAATAAAAAATCTCGCGTGTCATGCTGAAGTAAGTTTTATTGCGTGATAGCATTCTTTAAAGTATAAAAAAGGGATTATAGATATAATAATCGTAGCCATTTTCGCCATATCGATATATAAATTATGTCCGAGTGGAATAGAGTAGCATAGAGTATGACAAAGACGAGTTAATAAGCTATAAAAAAATTTATATTATTTTGCATTATTCATGCTAAATACATTACACTTTATACATAGATATCCAAAATATTTATACTTATTCAAATATATTTATTCATAACAGAATGATTATTACCGTAGCAACTCCATCCAATGAGAATGTAAACATATGGCCAACATCGAACAAGATATTCTTTGAGGATCTGTGTAGTATAAATAATATTTTTTTTTGAATATGTGGAGACGCCCTGTACCATTGTACATTATAACTGTAGACATAAATAATTAATAAATATATAACGCATATTATATTTCACTTATTAGAATAAGTGGGCTATTCATTTTGAAATTAGCACTTACGTTTGTGCAAACACGTCGGCACTGTTGTCTATTAAGTTTTGACCAAAATAATTAACCCAAAACATATAACATAAATGAGCAAAGACGAATAGACTAAAATAGGTTATTTGGCTCGTGTGTTTTGATTCAATCGCTTTTAAGAGCTAAGATGAAGAAAAAAGCATGATTCTCGTTAATTAAAAAGAAGTTGCTGGAGATTATATTATAAGAACAAGTTTTACTCACTTCAAATAAATTAATGCTTAAAGAAGCTACTCCGAACACGCATAAAATAAAGTAGGAGATAGAAAAAGTAGAGCATAAACATTCGACGAATCTTGAATAAAAGAAAAAATCATAAACATGCACGCACGTGCGTATATGTACATATGTATACGTGTATGCGAATCTTACATGTATAAATAATTTTCATAAAAATTTAATATATATCTAATTTTCTTGCGGAACATCGATTTTAATTAGTTTATGGATACATGCTTTTAAATATAATCTAGCGTAAGTCGTTCAAATATAAGCAAAATTTTGAATATATTATCTGCACTGAAATATTCTTAATTAAATTAATACGTACTTTAAAGATCGTCTGTGAATCTTAATAGCTTTAGATAATTTAATACAGATGGTGCACTTTGATTTAAACATACTCATCTGTTGCAAACGATCGTCGAATGCGTTCAAGATACGATGGCTACAACAATGTTGCATAATTTATAATAATTCTGAAACTGACAATATAACAACGAAATAATGTGTAATAATGAATATCTTACCTAGTAAGCTTCAATAATCCGCAAGCATGTTGTATGCATATCATATACAACGTTTCGACGGTCAATAATATGGTTAAATCTATAAAAGAGATTACTAAAAAGTTTAAAATAATAAAGAGAAAATATTTTTCCTGGTCGAAAAAGGTTTCGATTACGATCGGCAATTGATGTCGCCGAGGCTCGTTCAATGGTGCCACAATATTAAGAATGTCCGGTACGAAAAACAATATAGTGAAAACCAGAATGCCAAAATATAGACAGACTAAAACCAATAAATAATAGTATACCTATATATTAATAATATATGAATAATGGATTAAGAAAAACATTGATTATTAATTAGCTATTTTAATAGATATTTAACATAATTTTTGTCTAATGTTTCCGTAAAATTTTTTAAAAGTAAACGATTATAAATGAGCTAGTGTGATAATATTGTAAAATATAATAATAGCAAGATACTATATATATATATATATTTTTTTTTTAAATTATAATAAAATAAAAATAACAAAAACTTGCAAATTCTCATAATATGAATTTTGTTCTTACATCCTGCAAAAATAGTATATACTCTCCCTTTATTCGCGTATTTTTGTATTATTTCTATTTCCTCTGCATCAGTTAGAGCATGCCAATCATATAGAACTTGTTCAAAAAGACACTTTACCTGTTAATTAAGTACCACAATTGCTTGCAATAGTTAATTCTACTATCAATGTATAATTCTATAATAATTTATTTTAATAAAATAAATATATTTTGATAACTGATAACGGAGACACTACTAAAAATGCAATCGGAATCAAGTAACTACCACTATATTTGAATAATATTCTACAATATTTTATTTGTATTATTGACCACTTTATGCTTTGTTATTATGAAAGATTTTATTGATTAACTCACTTGTTCCGATTTGAAATATAGCACACTATATTCTACAGTGCAGATAAGAATAACAAAAGAGAAGGAAAATACTTTTGTAAGAAGATCCCTACTGTATTCAATCGTAATAAAGCTCATCAACTGAAAGCAATATTGTTTAATATTTATTATCATTAACAATCATTTTTAGATTATTTTGAATCCTGATGTATACGTATGATCATTTAATGTACAATAATAATTTTAATTTTAATATTTAATATATTAATATTGTAAGCAATTTTTTATAAAAAATTTCTTTAAAAAATTAGATATGTATAACCTAAATAAACCTTATAAAGAATAAAAGAATAATAAATAATAATAATAATAGTACATTATAGAGTATTAGTATAGAGTAAGAACCAGAGAACACATACACATAAAATATATCTATTAAAGTTATGTACCTGTGCCATTATACCTTCTGCCAGGAAAAATGATACAAGAATCATTTTAATTCTTCTGGATCCTAACTTTTGATAAGGCCATAAACCAATTAACGACATCAGAAGGCGGTTGAGATTGAAATAGCGACTTTCAAACAAATTCATTTTGATTTGTATGTTGGAACTTTGGAACTACATGAGTATACAGAATAAAAATCCCCCTTATTTCTTCCTTTCTTAAAAACTGTTTTTTTTCTGGTTTGTTGGCTCTTAATGCATATCTAAGATAATGTCAGTATATTATCTGATACCTTTTAAATTGAAAAATTTTCTATACCTCACAAGGGGAAGTAAATAACGTGCAGATCAATTTCGTTAATAGGTCTCTTGACTTTACGCAGAAACATAGATAAATAACGTGACACTAAAGAAATGATATATAATGACAAATAATCGTCACATTAGGTATGAAAGGAAATGTATTCTGTGAAAAGAAAAAAATTTTCTTCCTTCCAGTTCGCGCAAACGCAGTGACGAGTCATCTTCGCAGCTTATTGAATAAGAGTACCATTCACGGTTGAACAGTCGGCCAGTACACATAGTCGTCATTTTTTCTCGAGGAATCGAATATTCAGATCGAGCGCCACCATAAGACGTTTACTTGATTTTTAATGAGTAAGTATTGATTAATATGTTGATTAACATCGAATAAACATGTACACATTACTAATTACTACCTAAATCGGGTAATCTATAAGTTTAGAATAACATATATTGCGAGAATTATTGCGTGTGTGAATACTGAATACAAGCAAATTACAGATTATGCATAACTTATAAATTACTTCTACTATTGTAAAAACATTCTCTAGGTATAAATATATCTTCTTTGTGATATCTGCAGATATCATTGTTATCATTCTAATTGAAAAAGCATATAAAAGAGTGATTCTTGCGTTTCTATTGTTAGTTCCAGATCATTATCTCAAAAAGTCTTTGAAAAAAAACTTGCCACGTGTTCTTAACAGAACATATACAAGGTGTAACAAAAAGGTTGTCTGCTACTTTAAGGGTGAATAGTATACATCAAAATAATGAAAAAAGTTCCTATCAACATAGGTCCGCAAATGATCTCCTACCAAGTTATAGGCATTACACTTTTGAGCTTAAATTCGGTTTATTAACGAACAGAATACGTTTTAAGTTGTCAAAATACGTATAAAAATTAAAGAAGATGTTGAAAGTTACATTGAATATTTTTTGTATTCATTTAATAATTTTAACAACAATTTAAGCTCAAAAATTGTAATTCCCATAACTCGGTAAGGGATCATTTGCGGATCTATATGATAGGAACTTTTTTCATTATTTTGATGTGTACTATTCACCCTTAAAGTAGCGGACAAGCTTTTTATTACACCCTGTATAATGCCAGGTACTTTACGTCATTCAAAATTGGCATCTGTATATTGCAGAAAATATGCGCTTCCTCAATTAAATATAATTATAAAATAAATATAATATAAGTTAACGTAAATACTAATTGTAGAGATACTCGAAAAATTTAAGCTGTTGATTTTTCGTTGGATTACTGCATTGGAATATTTTACCCGAGATCGGACTATTCGCGTGGTTAATCAGTTACAAATAAATAATGCAATTTTTAATTTTGGTATTGCGGATTACTTTTATTTATAATTTTGGAAATATAATATCTCGAATTTAATTTTAATTAATGCATAATTTGATATTTCATTGATTTTTACAGGGAGTGGTTTGGAACAATTTTTAATATCTCATAACTTTTGAAAAAGAGAAAAGAAATTTTTTTTATTAGAAAATAATACTTGCTTTCTGATGTAATCCCTTTTAGTTGTACTTGTTAGCCATTCACGGAAAAAAAGGATTTGCTACTATAGCAAAGAATTAGCTACTTAGCTACTATAAGGACAACTAACATTGTTTTGCAGCGCGAGCTGTATAATTTAGCAATAGTAGCTAAATAATTTAGCTACAGTAGCAAAACTTTTAGCTCTTACTGCAAAAAATGTTAGCTGTCCCTATAGTAGCAAATCCTTTTTTTCCGTGTTCTTTTTGAGCATCTCTTAAAAGAATCATTAAATTTTTGTTTCCAAAATTTGGTTAATTAATTCTGTTACTATATATATTCTTTAACAGCAACAGCTATTGTTTGCCACATATTCTTCAGCAACGGATAAATCTTAGCTAAATTTCAGATTTTAAATAATATTCTTTGTTATTTGCTATGCTCCTCAGCAGCGAACTTTTAGATTTATAAGATTAATTTTAAGAATTAGAATCCAAATGTTAAATTAGTATTTACATTATCTTTATTATTATTTCGCTTTAAATTTACAATTTAATAATTGTTTTAAGTGTTAAATTATCAGACTGATCGATTTTTCTGTTTTTGGGACGGTAAAAAAATTTGGTATTTGATTAATTGTTCGTTAATATACAAGGTGTTTCCTAAGTAAGTAGACAAACTTAAAGGGGATATTCCTTGGCTTAAAGGACAAGAAAATGCGGGTAATGTGGAATAGTGGGATAATATAAAATACTACGATATCTATTAGGTGTTACAACTTAGCGGACAGCAATGGAATTAATTACTAGCTGTTGAATCCTTAATCTAGCGTACAGAGCGGCAGTGTAGTAGGTGTTATATAGTTAGTACGTATATTTTAAGATTTTGTGTGTATCGCTACTTGCGTAAGGTTAGTTTATTTTACAATTTTTTTTTATTTTACAGTAAACTTTTATTTTACAGTCAATCTACTTCACAGATTCTTATAGTCGTTTTTCGTTACATGCAAAACTAACAATAGAGCTTCAGAGTAGTCTATTTAGCAAGTTTTATATGGTGTACATTTCCATTGTGTACGATAAAATGGCAATGTCAGATAATGCAAAATAGTTTGTATAACCCGTCACTTTTATATTCTATTGTTTCTTTCTTTCGCGCGAGAGTAATATTATTATAATATTCAGTCTAGGTATTATAATATCCGCTCGTGACAATAGCTATAATAAATTTAACATTTTATAAAACATTTTATAAAACAATATTTGCAATTAATATGATTTATAATTGGTATTAAATTATATTAATAAAATGTTACATAACGTTAACTTACGCATAACTAACCGCGTTTGACTCTCAAAGCTCATTTTTTCTTGTTACTCGTTAATTTTAATATCGAGAGTTTTTAATTAATTAACCATTTATTTGAATCAATATGATATTACAATAACAATTTTTATAAGAAATCCCTTCTACAGCTTAATTTAAACAGCAGGTATTTACAGGTATTCCGGTTTGACGATTTTTTGGGACGACAACGCCTATGCAAAACATCACATATCCACGCACTTAGAAGAGTACGTTGCACGCATAATGGGAAGGCGAAATGGGGAGCGACTCATTTTGTGATGTATGCATCTCTTCGTTGTGCGCTATAGCTGGCGCATAGCGCTGTTAGACGAGGCTTGGCATAATTTTGCAATACGTGTATCTCGCATATCTCAGCGTGCATCCTTCCTTCCGTTCCGCCCTTCGAGAGCTACGCTGCATACCTACCAAGCGCAACTTACTCAATGTCGACGAATAACGGGGATTGCACGTCGATACGTTGATTCGCGCGCATAACCGTATAGTTGGCAGACACAATGTTCATTCTTCCAAACGACTAAATCGGCACCGATTGACATCATCAAACGCACACAAGATGATGTCCAAATTGACCTCCAAATCAATTTACGGCAAATCACTTCAAAACGTAAGTAGAAAAATGCTCACGAAATGAAACATCCCGTATCATCAGAGATAAACGTTGATTGTGTATACGTATGCATATATACTTCATTATATACTTCGGCTATATTCCGATATTTACTGTCAGCAACTGTCTGTACTGAAAATCTATAGTATACGTGACGTAAAATATAGAAAAATATTGATTTTTAGTATTGACAGTAAATATCGAAATGCAGCCTTCATACATTCTTTATAATAATCTTTCAAATGTTATTATAAATAATATTAATGGTTAAAATACATTGTATTTCTATACTTGTATTTACATTAATTTAAAAATTGTTCCCTTTGTATACTAGATGTTATTAAATTCTTATGATTATTAGCAAGAAAATTCCATTGCTTGTATAAATAATTAATTTTTTATGGTTAAACACGAACGAAGAATCAATAAGTGGCATTTGACTCTTGTTGTAAATTTAGTAAAAATTCTCTTCTTCAGTTTGCGAATTTCTTAATAAACATATATAAATAAGATTCTGTCACATTCCTAGACCATGACGATATGGCGATAAAACCGGTTACGAGTAAACTTCGACGATTGTAACAAAAAGTAACAAAAGCCAAACTGTGTTAAGCATGAGTCTCTGAAAGCGAGAGCAATCGCTAAGAGAGTGGATTAAAGTAAATACTAAATTAATAATTTAATTATTAATATTATTTATATCTTTTTATTTACGTAATATTTAATGCGTGCATGTATTTTTACGTACATAATATTTTTTCAGATAAACATTTTAACATCATAAACAAGAATCTGTCATTATCAATTAACTCCGAGAATCCAGATTGGGCATCATGACGCATTTCTGTCTATATTTTTAGATTAATAAGAAAATAATATAAAGAAAATGTGAGGGAGTTCAAGAAAGAAAATATGGAAATACATCAAGTACGAGACTAGCAATAAACTTCTATATTAAATTTTATGCAAATAGATTATGAGATATTTATCATTTAAAGTAGACAGATAGACATAACTGTAATGCTATGTAACAGAAATAAGTACAAACTATAGCGCTTTTATAATTTTAATGCTCTCTCTTTCACATTTTTTCCTCTTTATAAGTTTGCTATACTATTATTATAACAAGTCAGCTCAGAACTGGACAATAAGACTTTTATAAAACAAACGGAAAGGTCCTCGAGCAGTTCAGTGTCATCAACACAATTTATAAAAGTGCGCATTTAATATACGTTTATTATTATATTTAATTCTTTCCGAGTTTTAGCAGAAAAGATTTATACATGACTGCAGTCGCTAACAAACGGCTTTTAGTTAAATGCTTTTTCGTCCTCTAATAAAAACTGCAAAATAAAATCGTATAATTTTTTAAACAACAACGATTTCCACTTAACAAAATTAAAAAATACGCAACTTGTAAATACGGATATATAAGTGAAGAGACCAAAAATGCGGCCAAAAATGTTTTCATATTATCGTGCTTGTACTAAAAACAAATATATGCGTTTATATATGTTAACGTAAATGCAAGTTACGTAAATCTATTCCAACTTATTAACATCGATGCTATGCTAAAAGCTTTAAAGCATGCATTGCATGACATCACTCTCACATTTTCTACCAGTAAAAAAAGTCAATAAAAAAATTTCAATAATTGTACACATAAAGATTACATGTAGTTCTAATATTGTTCTTTGTTACACAATGTTGCTTTTAGTAATCTTTCGCAATATAGCATTTTAAACTGATAGCAATAATATAAATTCTACTTTGTTGCATACAAGATATGTATCTTTCTTTTTCTTTAATTTTATACGGTTGTGCGTATTTTAACATTAAATGACGGTGACAGATACTAAATGCGGCTAGTACCTTAATTGTATTCCCCTTTTCGTACCTGCATCCTTAACGCATAATACGCGATGCGAGTCATCGTTTTGTACTTGGAGCAGTTAGGCCCCTTCGGATACAGTTTCCTTCCCGAATTTATCGTCCGTCCGAATCGCGAACAAGTCCATATAACCCGTCCATGATCACGGTTCCCACCTAGCCCGTGCAAAACCTGCGCACTCACCGCGCTGTTTTCATTCTTGTATAAATCTCATTGTAGGCAATATATATTGCACGATATTCCTTTGGTCTTCTCGCTCATATCGACCATTGGAATTTATCTCGCTGACCAGACGCGAATAACCGAGATGAATTGCCGTGCCGCCTTTTAATTTCATCCTTTATCGTTTTTATTGAACGTGCGTGAGATACAGGGTATTCCTGAGTCATCCTTATTCTTTTCAATTTCAGATGCTGATCACACAATAATAATTTTGGGACAATTCTATATACGTAATGAAAGGTAAGATATATTAATATTCGAATATCTGAATAAGTTTTTGTTTATGTGTATTTTTAATATTAACTGTTTAACATTTATAAATATAACTTATAATAATTTTATTAAATTGCATATAATATTTCTAAAATTGCAAATAGTAAAAAATATTAAAAAATCCTCTCTATAAATGTACAAATATATATTATAATGTAAATGATTGACTCAATTATTGTGACAAATTATTTAATTAAAAATTTTTGTATAAATCTCTGTATAAATATATTTTTTATGTGTGTATGTAAATAAATAACAAAACTAATTGTAAGTAAATTATAAAAGGATAAAACCGTAGAATCGTATCTAATATTCCTTGATGTAACTTTGCATTCCTTGCAGCCAAAACAATCCGAGAGACGAAAGAGTTTCAGAAACAGCCGCGAAACAATAGGCATAACTTCTAACACGGTTGACACGCCGGTTACCGCAAGCCGAAAGCAGCTAATACAGCAAGTTATCCACTTAGAAATCCAACGGAACATTGCGAGACTCGAGAGAAGAGTTTGAGGAGTTGGAGGGTGCAGGAGGCTGTTACCAACTTTGGATAAACCGAGCTAAGTTTCCTGGCTCGGTACTTACGAAACTGCCACGCGAAAACGTTCACGTTTATTCTTCTCGCACGCACCGACAGAGAAATACCGCAGGCATCGATTTATATAACGATTAAGTTAATTAAGTGCATAAATGTGTTGTTTATCAGAGCTCCCTTGAAGGTAACATGTCTTTAGAAACTACCAATTTTCGTACTCTGATGGCAAAAATGTTTAATAAAATAAATATACCTACTGACAAGTCTTATAAAAGAATTATTTATAAATAATTAAGGTAAGTCTGGGATAGACGCCCCCTCTGGGTAAGACGCCCCACCGTTGTCATTTAAACCGATATCAACGACATCCAGTGTTTAGTGTTAAAATAACAACGGTGGGGCGTCTTACCCAGAGGGTGCGTCTATCCCGGACTTACCCTATATTATATTTATTTATTCGTATATCTGTATACAATTGATTGTATCAAGTACAAGAAATATATATTTTTTACTTTATATATAGTTCACGATATCACGAGATTTAGTTCACGATTCATTATATTATTTCTTAATTTTTGTCAATAAGTATACATGACTACGTAAAGAGAAAACTGAAAATACAATTAACTAATCTTAACTATTTATCATACTCGTTATTGTAATATTGTACTATCGGTGAGTATTGCCATATTTGAAACAACTTAACAAAATCCATAGGAAAGTTTTTGTTTTTTCACAAATAATTTGTAAAAATATTTAAAAAGGATTATATATTGCTAATTGTAATTCTTTAAGCTTTATCGTTCGTCACACGAAGAGAATATTTGATATCGCAATAAAATATTTTATGTCGGAACTTTAAGCGGACAATTTGTGTCCTACAAAATGGTCCGTTGTGATATTTTATCGGGAAAATATTGGACCCAGTCAAGGATTTGAAATATTTCAGTGTGGTTCTGTTCTCTAAAGATAAGATTCTCGTTTTCCATCAAGGTCGCATATCCACGCAGTGACAAAGTGAACGTTTGCGATTTTCAAAGAATTATGTCGAGGTTTTTGTAAAAGTTGGTTTGAAAAAGTTTATTGTTTATTCTATGCTTTTCTCTCTTCTTTTACTCTTTTTCTTTCTCTTTCAACACTAATCTTCTTATGTTACTCTTATATCGTTATTAAAAAATTATATATTTACAGATATCTTGTTTGAAAGAAACACCTAATATTTTAATCTTGAAATCTGTTTCGAGATGTAGAAAGAGATAATTAAACTTCCGCTTTGGAATGTCTATAAAATAATGTTATTCCACTTCTTTATTAGATTTTATCTGAATAGGTCGCGCGCCAAGAGAAAATCGAAGGGTGTCTTCGACATCTCGTCAGGACGGGATCTTCTTCGAGCAAACACATTTCCGGCATGTTGTATAACGCAAAAGTAAAGGAAGGATGGGTGCAGAGGAGGAATAGTGTATGCAGACGCGAGCCTATATCAAAAGTTCGCTTCCGTTGGGGCCCGCGAAAAAGGAGACGATGACATGGCTGCGTCAGGTAAGTTGACTCAGGACGAAATTGGTTTCGATGCGTGTCGGCGAATGTCAAACTTTCATCATGATACCTTCACTTAGATAGACATCACTGTACTTTCGCAGTCATAAAAGGAGAAGCTACAAAAATTCTTCAATGAAATATGCACAGAAGAAATATTTGTGCTTACAAGTTTAAAACATAACTCGAAACTTGTTTTACTCTTATGTTAACATTATTTTTTACGTTATACAAAATGTTAATAAAAATGATATGATATATGATCATCCCTATTATATAAAATTTTGTTATTTTTGAAAAAAGATATTAAATTAGTTTACCTTCACGAAAGGAAACTATATTTCATAATTTTCTGAAAGGAATAAATTTAGCACGGAAAAAGATATAATAAAAGTATATAATTAAATCCTCTCGTGATCAACGTCAGTCAAATTCCATGAGACGATAAAAATGAATACTTGACAGATAATTTATTAAAAGTAATATATGCTAAGTCCGCCATATTATGAGTTTTATAAAAGTATATTTCCTTTAATATCTAATTTATTGATATATTAAATAAGATAAAATAGAATCATTCCTTCGATTTTTAAATGGCCCGTAAATCACAGTCTTTTTCATTTTTCGTTTTAATTATTTATTTTTATTCATAGAAATGCTGCTCTATGATATTTATTTTGATTGTTAAAAATATTGTTCTTGTATGTCAACTTTCAAAGTTCGGTGGTTATCTCACAATCAGTGCAAGTATGTCGCTGATAAATGTCACTGAGAAATATGCGCGGATATGAAAGTGTGCACAAATAAAAGTGATACTCACGATATCGAAGTCCAGATTCTCGGCAATCCAGTCGCGTCCTTGCTTAAATTCGTCGTGGAGACCCATGATATAAAGAGTATCAAGTCCATCGACGATAGTTGCGCCCATATTTGAAGCCCCGAAGATACTGGCACTGTGACCTCTCTTCGAGATTGGTCTTAATTCGTTTTTCCCCCATGCGTACCGCACGTAGTTGTCCCAGCCATGCTTCATCATCTGCGCCAAAAAAATGCAAAGAATTAATGCAAACTTTTCACTTTAAGAATAAAAATATCTACTGTTTCTTACAATTTACATAAAATAGTGTCAATTATCCGTCACACAATTGCTGTGTGTTTAATATTATATAAATAATATATCTTCTTTTTGAATTTTACTTTTTCTTTAACATAAAAATTTAAGCTGTTTAAAGACTTCGGCATTAGCTATACACAGAATTTCATATTAAGAATTAATACTAAAAATATAGATATATACCAAATAAAAGTCAATATCTCGAAATTTTGGAATCTCTCTTCTGATTAACGCTATGCACAGCCAAAGCATCAAGAATATCAAGTTTCCAGGATGATGGACGCTTCACGTGAGCTGTTCCGTGAATAACAAATATATTGCCCAGTCCGTTCGTTGACCGTTATTTCCGTTTCTCTTGATTTTTCGAGCCATTTGCCAGGCACCCGCGGTCATGGTCGCTTCATCACGTTTTTATGACGGCATAATTTAGGGACAATATAATATCGAAAAGACCTGGCCAGTGGCATTACCAGAAGGGTCTCTTTCTCTCTCTCTCTCTCTCTTTCTACGGCTGCGGTTGTAATAAAAAAGCGAAAATTAGAGAGCACGAAGAATCGCGCGCTAGATGACAGTAGAAGAGAAACGCGTGTCATTTTACAATTACCTACGCCCTAAATCATATTTAAATGTAAATCGGATTTATTTTCTGCGATTTTTTGCAACATATACCTAATCATATTAAATTATAGAAATAACATTAGGTTTGCATAATTATTTTAAGCTAATCCATTGAAATTGGTTGATACAACGACGAAATTCTCCAGTCTCGGACTATTGAAAGGGTGATAAGCTCGCGATAATCGCGCGAGGGTGGAAAGCGTTGAGAAGCGAGCTGTCGCAGTAAAGATGCAAAATTCCGTGGAGCTCGAAAGGCGATGATGTCGCGTTATTACGTTGGCTTAGAAAACGGGTTGGCGATGCAGAAAATTGCAGAGGACGATCGTACGGATTGGACGGCGGCATCACGCGTCGTTCAACGCCTTCCGCCATTATCCATGTAATCGTGGATAATTTGTTCCGTAGAAACCGCGGCGAATGCACGGCACATGTCGGATCTGTAGCCGGTAATCTGGTTAACATCCATGTTAGGATTAAACCATTAGCCTCGGTGTCGGTCGACGGATCGAAAGGGAATGGTGAGGAGCGACACGGGAGGGGAGAAGATGCAAGGCGGACAAGGAGAAGGCAAAACCTCGTGTCGGACGTGTGGCCTCGTTCAATTATTCTCTCTTTGTTACGTCACTTCCGTGGTAACCGGGTTCTCTCCCCGACTCATCCGGAAGACCGAGCTTCTTTTTCTTTCTCTTTTCGCTTTTGTAATCCAAGAGTAATCCATTAAAACCATTTAATGCGGTTAAGCAGTAAGCACCGGCTCGGAAAAAGCGGTGCACCAGTCGCGCGAAATACGCGCGCGAGATGTCAATTTTAATCGGCAATAAAATTATGCAAGATTTATTTTTACTTATTTATATTTGCGGGACTGAACGTATTCGATAAATATTGGGAGTATAATAATTAATAAATAAATACCTAATAAATAATTGTATCTATCGCGCGGTTGATCTTGACATCGTTTTTTCTAGTTTTTAATTCTTCTTTCTTCTGACGCGCCGTTTTGACAAAAATGCGAGAATTTATTATCAAACTCGTATGTAGTCCTGTATCCTAAATTTGCCTCTAATTAATTCAAGCTTATGGATAAATTCATTATTTTACGCGCATTACTCACGCGCAGACAAACCGCGGCAGGTTGGGGCATCGCAGACGATATGAATTCTGTAGAACACCCGCGGGAGCTCTCTCGCGTTTTGAGAGAGAGAAAATATCCTTTCAAATTGCCTATGCTCCACGCATTTCCATTAATAAACAAAATGCACGCTGGAAGGGAGGAAAAGCAGCGCGGCGCACAGTTTCAGCGAAAAGGGAATGGAGGGAGGGGGAGGGGAGGAAGAGGAGGCGAGGGGCTGCGGGGGCGATGCTCCGTCAGACGATTGAGTATGCATGGTACACAAACAAAGCAAAAGCTTCGGATACTCCAGGGGAGATGCACACAAATTGCGCATCGGTGCTCGGTCTGCATGTGCGCGGGTGTATTGCCGATACCGGGCACGTATAAGTGTACTTAACCGTGGCGCTTTTATTTCCTCTCTTTATTTCCCGCGGTTTTCAATTTACGTTATTTATTGCCCTCCACGACCGTCCCAGTCGTCCCGCCGCGTCGGCGTCCCACCGTGATTTTGTGAAAGCACCCCAAACCCTCCGCCTCCGTCAACATACTCACACATCCGCTCGCGCGCATATATACGGTATGTGCATCAAACGCGCGCGCTTTCTAGAACCAACACCACCAGGAATAGCGCGCCCCCGTATACACGATATCCTTTTTTACCTGCGGTACGGTGAGCCTGTACGAGGGTCAACGTCATGAAGCCTTTTAAAAACGGTTCGCGCACGTCATAAAAATCCAACCGCGCCCGTAGCGCACAGAGAAGCGAACGCATTTTACGCGTTGCACCTTTGAGGAAAAGTCAATCAAGGCAAGAAGGAAACCTAATATGTAACAGACAGAAAAGGTAAACAAACTAGTCCATGAAAAAGAAATAAAAGAAATTATGTAAAAGGGAGATTTATCTCGGTATAAATTTTTGTAAATTTTTAATCGTTTGTTCACCAGAGGGAGTTTATCACAAAAATAGGTATTTCGGGTGGAAACAGTTTAATATCTAATGACTTTTTCATTTGTTGATTTGTAAATTATGTTCATCGCGTAGTTCCAAGAATCGAGTGCAAACGCGTAATCTTCTATATTTTTTTATATCAGCCGATGCATCCGAGTCAGAGTGCTGCTCGTAATCATGGCAGAACGTGCTCAGTTATGATGCTCAATTGTTATTGGATCTCATTATGCAATTACTAAGATTTATGACGTATCTCCACGATTAAATGTGGTTACGTACCAAAGTTGTTCATGCGGAAGTTGCCGCGATCAGGCTGTCGAGAACGGAAGCTGAAAATTTATGTGTAGCAATCACTCTTCACGGATCATACGGGTTTTTATCCAACTAATAAATTTTTACACCGAATTTATCATCGTCGGAAACTTCACTGAAGTTCTAAGTTTCTCGTTACTTTATTATACGTTTATCAGATATATTTAAAGTCCTCCGAAAGCGAATATATGCAGCTCTCGCGCAAAGGCGCTACTGTATAATTGAAAGCAAGCGCACAGTAGAAAGAAATATAAATGCATATTCATGCAACGTGTTGCATGCACCTCGAGTTGAAAGCGTGAGAGCAAGCGACACCATGAGAACCACTACGTAAAGGACGTTGCAGGAAATTCTACTCATCTCGAGGGTCTCTTGGCACATATACAACTCAGCTCAATACAATGAGTTTAGGTACAAACGGCCCGAGATATGTATATGTCTGCTTCCAGAATGGTTGGCATAGCAGGAAGTAGATATAAAGGTTGCATGATAGATAAAGAAAGAAAGAGAAAGAGCGGGAAAGGGAGGGCAGAGGGGAAGGGCGCCAAGATGAAATGAGATGACAGAAGCGAAACCCCGAAATCCTACATCCAAAGGGATTGGCTCGTAACCCTTCAACGGGATTTAGAGTAATTATAGCTTTGTTTATTATTGTTAGGCGAGTTGCGCATTGTATAAGAGCTCTCAAACCAACGCGAATTAATCTTTGCTAATTGTAAGTGGAGCCGATGTGGAACTGGCATTCCCATTTCTCTTCCCTCGCGCCATTCTGCGAGATCCGCGGATGAAAGGTAGCTTCAGAAGAGCCTGTGCCTTCGCTCTCTCGCCTCCCCGTCCTGCTTCGCGAACTCCATACTTCTATCATTATCCTATTCTGCCTCCCTTAACTAGCATCTTTCATTAAAGGAAGCCGTCACCATTGTACTCAACTTGTACGACTCGATAGACAATGCGACTTTGTCGGACTCCCGCAGTTGCCGTTCACGCCGCTTGCTCTTGGATCCTCCCACGAAATTTCTAGATCTCTAAGTGCTAATTCGCGAGGAAGAGAATATGTCCTACAGACGCTATCGTAACGAAGCACCTGGAGCTTTGGATGAGTCAGCGAAAGAATGTTAGGATAGTATTATTATGGTTTGCATTGAACAAATAACCACGCAATATGACAAAATTGAAAATCTGGTGTGTTTTCATCGTAATATATTAAAAATATTCAGTCTTTTTTGTCCAGAAATAAAGGAAGATATAATTTATAAAACAAAGTTAAAAGAGTTGCAATAACACTTTTACATAATATACACACACACATATAATAGTAGCAAACTTAATATTATCTGGTAAAAATATATTCTTCTTTCATTCTCATAAGCTTAAAATACCATATTTTAAACCTTGATACTCTTAATTTTCTAATATTTATTTATACTATTATCCGTTCATAATTATTATTACAAAAAAGTTACTAAAATCTTTCGGCAGAGTATACATAACATAAGAGTGATAATTTCTAAAGTTAATAGATTAAATAGATGAGTAAAAATAATTAAAATTTAAAGATGCATCTATAAATGCTTTTTCTACTTGATTTATCACAAAATTCTGTAGACACTTAAATTCGCTTTTCTTAAAATATCCCGTGGTTGGCGAAAACGGCGATTATTTCAAGTTCGAGAGGGTGAAAATTTAATATCTGATATGCGCGATTAAACGAAGTGAAGATACGCCTTAAACGTGCGGGCATGAAAAATGCGCGAGTGTTTTAATCAGCGTCGGCTCCATGGCATGATAATGGGTGGTCACGCCTACTGCATTAGCTCGACTAAAAACAATTAGTCTGATTACTACCCACGTTTCTCCGTTCGGAATTATTCAAGAACCGCGACGTAGCGATTTCCCTCGTTTCATCTGAAATCACCGGTTGTGACGCCGTCAACGAGGTTGCGTAATGAGTTTAATGCCATCGCGTTTCTTGACCACAAAGAAAGGGAACACATACAAAATATCTACGATAAACCCGAAACATAAAACCAATTAATTTTAATTGAGGAACACTGGACGTTGTGTTGACACTTATTACATTAGTTAATTTTCTTGATTTATTTCAGATTTTAGTTTTATTCTAATAAGAAATGATGAAATATAGTTTAGTTATTTTTTAAATTGTTTAAATAAAACTCGGGAACATGAAAATATTTTTATAATAATGATCTAATTTTTAAATGCGAGCATTTTAAATAATACGTTATATTATTGTATTTTTCAGCGCTCTTTGTATTATGTAACTAAATAAGTGATATTTAAAAATAATCTCAATCTTTATTATTCTCACAATATCTTTATAATTTAAATTACATATTATTAATATTAGGGTAAGGTACGGATAGATGCCACACTTTTCAACAACTCCTTCTAAAATTGATGTTTTTAATAATATGCGGATGGTCTTATGCGCATATGATAAGATCACCTTCCATCTAAGTTTTACCCAACAATCACTACCCTGCTGTCACTAGCTGATGAACTAGAGCAAAAATTAAAAGGGTCCTAAATTGGGCGTCTATCCCACTAAGGTGGGATAGAGACCCTCTATACAGAGTCTGGCCATAAGCGATTTTGTCAAAATCCTGCGAAAGAGACGGATATACATTTTCTCTTTAAACTAGCCTCATCTAATACGCTGAAGCACATTTAGCAGCTGTAAAAGTGTTATAAGTATTGCAGCAATAGGTAGATAGCGAATAAGAGCAATATTATAGAGATAATGTATATCCTTCTCTCTCGCAGGATTTTGACAAAATCTCTTATGGCCAGACTCTGTATATAAAGGGTCTCTAGGGTGGGATAGATGCCCTTTGATGGGCGGATAGATGCCTTCAGCGGAAACAAATAAAACTAGCTTTGATATATTGAAATAAATTTTATTACAAACTTGAAAAATCAACATAAGACGTTTTTAAACTCTTCAACATTTCTTTAAACTCTATTCGCCTTCAGCGGAAATAAATAAAACTAGCTTTGATATATTGAAAATAATTTTATTATAAACTTGAAAAATCGACATAAGACATTTTTAATCTCTTAAACATTTCTTTGAACTCTATCCGCCTTCAGCGGAAACAAATAAAATTAGCTTTGATATATTAAAAAAAATTTTATTACAAACTTGAAAAATCAACATAAGACATTTTTAAACTCTTAAACATTTCTTTGAACTCTATCCACCTTCAGTGGAAACAAATAAAACTAGCTTCGATTTGTCGAAAAAAATATTAAAAACTTGAAAAATCAACATATAAGACATTTTTGAACTCTAAATAAAATTTTCTCCTTTTATGCAATAAAATTATCTCGGAACCTAAGTTCTTTAAATTAATTTCTCTTTCCTTCTCTCCCTTTATTCTCTTTTCTCATACTTTTTTCTAACATAACGTCTCAGCATCCTGTGTAAAAATACTTTAATTTACTATCAAAATAGCTAGTAGGCAAAATGTATTTTTTAAAAATTGTAATTCTACAGACAGTCGGCAAAGGCATCTATCCGTACCAATACCGGGAGCGTCTATCCTTTTGGGTACGGATAGATGTACTTCCTTGTTTTAAGAAAACTATTCGAAAGATGGGTTAGAACACGATTTAATTCAAACACTTGTTTGACATTTCACGTAGAAAAAAATGGTAGTATTTTTTAACCTGCTGGTTTTCTAGCTACTCGATAATTGCTTGTGACTTCGTGAAAATGTTTACTAGTATTATTTTCGTTATAAATTTCGGGAGCTCGCAACTAAGCGCGCGTACGGTCCTTTAACCTGATAACTTCATGACAAAGGTGTGGGGGGAGTAAACACTATACGCAATAATCAGGTTCGCCGCAGTTAGCTTCGTTTCGAAGCTATAATGAGGCGACTATCCGTCCGGGGCATCTCTCCGTACTTTACCCTATTACATAACATTTTACATGAAATGATGAAATAGTCTTATAATTACAAAAATTATTTCGTTTGTATATAATCATTGTTTTCTACGAATTTCTTAACGTTATTGAATTTTCATTCACGTGCTGTTTTTTGAGGCGCGAAAAACACATAATTAAACGCATATTGCAAGGTAAAGCATAAATGCTTAATTAAAATGTTATATTTTGTTTGGTAAATTATATCAATTCACTAGTCAATCGCTCTGTTTGGAATGATTACCTCCGCACAATATATAATCCATGAATAACTTGCAATTAAACGTTATCAAAGTATGAGTAATTTTGTACTGTGTGGAAATATTTATAATTACCACAACTGCAGCGTAACTACAAAAACTATTGATTACATGATTGTATTATGTTTTCTTATAACCAATTATTTTAACATTTGTAAATAAAATTATTTAATTCCATAAAAATGTACTCATTTATATCATTGATATTACATACTCACTTTTGTTCTGAAACCAAATATCATAATATTTATTTTATTAACTAGTTTTATTAATATTCATTTTATTAACTAGTTTTATTAATAATCACATTACACTATCTTTTTTCCAAGAAAAAATACTGGTTTCGCCGATTGATAATAGGTTAACAAAAAAAATTTTAATTTCTGTATTATCTCCTCTGGTTTTACGTTTTCCAAAATAGGCCATGTACAAAATATTAACAATGTACAATATTAGTATTAAAAGCATATCAAACGATAAAATACTAATATGCCAAATATTAACAGTTCTCTCACTCGTTTCCAGATAAGAAGATGAAATATCCATTTCATGACGCTGAATACGATCAAATTAATTAACCTGCCCATCGAAGTACGATCGGGCCTTCCTTTCCACGAGCACCTGCTCGTCATATGTTACTGCGAAGGACAAGAATCGATTAAACTCTAAATTGAGATGGCTGCGTTGGATCAACGTATTGTTAGTCATACTAGGTACGTCATGGAACATGACACATTCGTGCGCCGGTCAATCCAGTTTGACACTTCACTGGACAGTTATCTGTCATTCATATATTTTCTTTTTTTTTTGTGACAACTATCGGTTGCTCGGAGGTTAATTGATTGAGTTCCGTTTGTCCATATCTGGAACAAACTCAGTATGTCGCGATTAATCTCGCTACCGAGGATTAAAATCTTGCATAAAAAACATGTGTTTTTTTTTGCATTAAATGCACTTCCTCTATTTTAAAAAATTGACGAAGTTAATTTTCTTTCTTGCAAACATTACATTGTAATCTTATAAAGATACAATTTTGTAGAACTTTGAGAAGAAGACTTACTTAGACTTTATTACCTTAATCAAATTAAAGTAAATTTTGTAGTAAAAAATAATGTGTTAAGACATAATTACAATTCTGATTTAATTTAAATTATAACCGAATTTTAGAGCAATTTATTTGAATACTTCACACACACATTAGTCTAATAAAGTTACATATTATTATATTTTTTAAAATTTTGTTTTATCAGTCTCAGTTTATCGTATCGAATGGTTTTCCCTCATTTTTTTATACCTCTGACCCACTAATCCAAACGCGAATATTGATGTGGCAGAACGAACAAAGAACCCATCGGTTTTCCCTTACGAATCTCTTTAATTTCCGCCGCCATTTTCTGTGACGCCGCAGTGACAAACGACACGGCAGTAGTAAAAACTACCGTGAACAAAATGAGTTTTCGGAAAATGTAGGTCTGAATATGCGTTCAAATGCAGGAAATGGAAATTTTACCTTAAACCATACGTTTATCAAAGTAAAAGGTTGAATCATATTTAAACGTTACAATGCATGAAAAAATATATATACATGTTTTAAAAACTATATAATAATAATAAAAAAATATATTCAATACAAAACTAAGAATAATCTTATTGTAAAGCTTACCTCCTTGAGTCTACATCTCCTTTGCATAACGCCAGTTTACTCTTTTTTTAATTCTAGCATGCAAAACAAAAGTCAGGTGCGATCTTACCTCTTTAACTTTCTCACGGCGCTGATTGGTCACATCATCCAGAGGTGGATTAGGCGGTCTAATAACGTAAATGCCAGCAACAGACGCGGCTGGCGCTTCGACCACCGAAGGCTCGAATTGTTTATGTCTGATATCTAAACGTCGATCTTTATCTTTATCTTTATCTTTATCTTTATCTTTATCCTCGATTTCAGGCTCATCCTGCCCAGGAACCACGTTATCTTGTACCCAGGCTGGATTCAACTGTTCGTTACGTTCTTCCGGCGCGACGCCTCGATCGACGACACTCGCGAGATCGCGTCGTGTTATAAATGTTCCGGTTAAGAGAAGGATCAGGATCACGGACAGCAGTCCGCTGATCGCTAATCTTTGCATGAGCCTCATGTCGTCTAGACACTTGCCGCAGCTCGACCAGCCGCCTGGAGTCTCGGACTGGATTGCGCTCGTATTGGCAGAGCTATGAAGAGAATGTGAAAGATTCGTTGTCAAATGTATGAATCTTCATAACAGAGCTTACTGATGTAACGGCAACCAACGAATATACGAAAACCAGTACAACGTGTAAAACGCACAAGCTTTGTGCACACTCGTCTGCATATGTAAATAATAATTTAATTATAATTTTCAAATCCAAATAATAGTCTTAAAATATTAATTTTAGCAATATAATCTAAATTTGACAATATAATCTGAAATTTCACAGTCTAAATTTTTAAAATTATATATTAGAGATAAAATAAAATTATACAATCATCTCTGAATAACCGTAGTATTTTAAGTTTGTAAAGATTTGCCGAAATAAAAGAAAAATGTATAGATTTTTCTATAATAAAGGATATTTTTATCGTAAAATATAATAAATGATAAATACAATTATAATAATACAATTTTGAGCACTTTTAATGCTTTTTGGACTCAAATTTGTTTATAAAAAAAAATTTTATTCAAAGAAAAATTTTAAGTTTAATTATTTAAAGAACGCAATTAATTTCTGTTATAATCCGTCTTTCATGTCCAAATTTTATCGCGCCATTAAGCAATTTAATGTTAATATCGATCACGAAAATCAATTTTAAAAAAATGTTGATATGCCGTACATCAGAAATTACAAGTATAAATCACATCCACAGCAGCATCTCGTGGTACTTACTTGCGAACCACCTGTTAAACGTAATTCGAGCACGGCGGTGAATAAGTATGCGATTTTTGTTCCAAGTCCTTACAATAGGCTTTATCAGATTGTTCCTTGGAAATAACTAATTCGACGAAATTAAGCCTATTAGGCCTCGCGATTATCAGCAACTGTGAAGAAAAAGCATTGATCACGTTAACCGAAATCGCGAACGAATAAACAGGCATTATATATTCGACGATCGTCTGCAGTCAGTGTTATGTTTGAAATCGCCCGAAACTATTGCCGGCAAGTTCGTTGACTCGAGTTGCAAGGCTGATCCACTCAAGCGAAGGTAATTTTTCGGAGAGAACGATTACATCAAAGCTTCGCGAAAAAATATTAAAAGCGATACATACGCCAAGTGCTGCGAGGGATAGCGAGCGATATCGCCGATCGAGAAAGAAAGGCGAGCGAAGGTACGAAGAGGTGAGAATCAAAGAAGGCGAGATAGTTTGGAGATTCCGAAGTCTCTGCCGAAATGTGATCACTGCATTTTTTATCGAGCCCGAGGGATCGCGAACGGTTTCTTCGGTCCTCCCTGCATCGAGAACCTGCGTGCATTTTATCGCCCGCGGTCGCTGCAGGCGTTACACCTGCAGATCTCGATTTTCTTTTCTTTTTGCTACGCAACGTGCCTTTCAGCGCGGCCTAAAATCTTCCGACTTTGCCCTCTCATTTGTTATCTATTTCCCGGTCAAAAACAGTTAAAAACTGAGGGATTTACGAATTTTAAATTCTAAAAACAATTCTTGATCATACAATCATCGATGCATGTAATCGAGAATTGTTCGCAATCACTCAAAGGAATTTTATTATTGTGAATTACTCTTCTGAAAGACAAAAATTCTTATTTAATATATAGCATTTATTATTTTGTGATAAATGCTTGTGAATATTGAAATAGATATATAGTATTCTATTAAATGTATTATTAAAATATTATCGTTCGAAATTATATTATTCTCTAATTGTAATGTAGCAGAAATCGTATATTGCTCCGCAGAAATGAATTTTCGTAGCAGAAATACCCATTTTACATTCTGTTTGGGAATGGGTGTCTGAGAATAAGTATTCTAACGGCATTAATGTGGTAGCCACGCGACATACTAATAAGGCTAGAGGCGATCGTTTGTCGGATGTAATGTACTGTTAGAATCGAACGACACGATTTCGCTTCACTTCATTACTAAAACAGCAAATTAGGTAGAACAGATTCTACAAAATATTGCGCTTTAAATTATTCACAACGCCGCGAGTTTGTAGCACGATAACTGTCGATACTGCAAAATATTGAGGCAGAAAGTTTGAGATATCGAAGTTCAGGTACAGGTAGAGGTAGCGTTCCAACGTTGATTCAACTCGATCGTAAGCGATGGTCGAGATAGAAAAAAGAGAGCGAGACGGAAAGAGAAGAAACGACATAGAAAAAAAGGATGCAAAGGACGAAAGAAAGAAAGAAAAAAAGAGGAAGGGGCAAAAGAGAGAGAAGGAGACAGCGCGTGATGGCGAGAGAAGAAAAGAGAAGCGAAGGGGGAAGATAAATCGTCGAAGCTACACTCGGTGGCCAATAAATTGCGCGGCACAGCCCCGAGGTTACCAAGATTGCTACGTGTCACATTCTTGCGGAAAATTGGACCGATAGAAGTATCTTAAAGTCAGGCAAATATGCGTCGCGAATGGACACGTACGCGAACACGTCAGACCACCCACCCAATTGTGAAACTATAGCAAAAATAATGGATATTGCGTCTATTTCTCGAGCCTTCGGTAAATACAACGTGAGTCTACTTCTTCGGTCTTATCATACATTTGAAAGAGCATAAGGTTGCTTTTCCATTAATCATTGATATTACGTGCCAAAATAGTACAACGTCACATAAAGAAATATTGGAATGTAGAACTGCTTTATGGATGACTTTTTAAATTTTGCACTGTCCTGACCGATAAATCATTTAAACTTATATAAAGATTAATTAATAATATCTCTCTTATCTTTATCGCGCAAAGTGATAAATATTTATTCAAATGTAAATAAGAGGCTTTAGAGAACTCCTCAAGATGATATTATAAGAATGTGCGTGTATATAAAAATATACAATTTCTATTATCTTTCTATTGGTTTAACAATTTAATGAATTTTTTAGTTTAATAATAGCATATTTAAAATTTAATAACAAGAAAATTAAAAAATCTTATTCTTATCATTATGTATTCTTAAAAAAATTTATATTTTAAACATTTGCATTAAGTTTTTATTCCTTATTAAATTATTCGTTCATGATTTCCTGTTGGTATGTCCTGTGCTTGAAACGACGTAACCGTCTTTCGAGAGCTTCTTCGCTGGGATGTAGAACCCCGCTCTTTTGATCCTTTATTATTCCCGAAGGATAAGCGGTCGCCGATCGTAAAGGTCGTATCTCTTGGCACATCGAGTTCAATGAGGCACACGGAGATCCGCCACGACGAAGCGAAGGAGAATCGCACGCTACTACGGAAGAAGATGAAGAAGAAGAAAAGAACAAGTAGAAGAGTGAAATAAGAGACGCGAAAATAAGAGCGAGACGTCGAAAGGTTAGCGGGTGGTTCAACCAATCTTCCACTTCGTCCGAGGTTTTACGAAGGGGGTAACAAATAGGGGTAGCAGAGAGGAAGGACGATTGCCAAGAAGGCGGCGGGAGCACTCCAGGAGTTTACGAGAGGACCGGTGCATGAACACGTCAAGGTGGGGCCTGGGGCACACCAGTGGTTACCGTCCCGAATGCCCAGCACGTGTGTGAATTCGTATGCACGTGTGCGCCTAATATACGTATACACGGAGAGGCGGCGGGGACCTTGGAACCTGCCCAAGTCGAGTGTCGGGGCACACTGTACCTTCGCTCTGAATACCCGGCATTAAAGCCAACTATAACGCTCTTTGGATCTCGATTATCGGCGAGTCCACCTTTGAGAGCAAGATATACGACTCGGTTTGGAGATGCCGTTAAAGATCGTCCGATATTTAAACATTTTTAGAATATAAATTAATATATTTGACAGGTGTATTACTCACACTAAGTATCTTTAGATTCGATTTTATTACTGTGCTAAATTCTCTTTATAATATTATATTATTATAGAAAAGTTATAAACTATGATTTTATTCAAATTATTTAATATTTAGAGTGAAGAAGAAGAGAATGGAGAGAAGAAAAAGGGAGAGATAGATTTTTTATTAAAAAAAAAAATATTGTGATTTTCATCGGTTTGTTTATTTTTCTATGTTTATTAATTCCCGATTTAACCTATTAAGTCCTTGGAGACCCCTACGCGCTTTTCTGTTTTACATTTTTGTATAATTCAAATCCTAATTAAAATTTTTAGACTGCAATTGATATTTAGAGGTAAAAAGAATTGCTCTTTCCAAAAATATGGTCAGCAATATAGGGTGGAATATTTAAAAAAAAGATATAAAGGTTGAAAGCGGAGGTAAAAAAATTAAGTAACCCCTGCTTTTTCACTAAAAAATATTCAATTAATAAATGATTTCGTCTAGGTACCTTTTTGAGTAGATCGATAATTATTATTTTGAGTAAATCGATAATTATTATATGAATCATGTATAACAAGAATTTTATTTAAAAAATTAGACAAAATTATTTATTAGTTGAATATTTGTCAGTAAAACGGCAGAGGTCACTTACTTTTTATCTCACTTTCAACTTGTATATCTGTTGGATGAGGTAATCTCAATTTAAATCGAGCGCTAAAGAGTACGTGTTACCTCATCTATTGTCTACATAGATCGCGGGCAGATATATGGATACATGAAAATAAACACTTAAGTCCGAATTAATAGACCTTTCTCAGTTGTCAAGATCAGTCTGTCTTTGTCTTGCGTACGGTAAAATAGTATACGCGAGACAAAAACAGACTGATCTTGACAACTGAGAAACGTCTATTAATTCGGACCTTACAATTAGTGACTAAGCAAAGTCGAGAAAATTCTTCTGTATCACACGTGCGCTAGCGGTCAAACCGAGAACGTCGAAATTGATTTGTCTTGAGAAACAGTTTATATTTTTCATTTATGCTTAACAATTAAGCATTCGTTTTGTATCATTTATTTTGTATCACTAGAAGATTAAAGCTTTATTTTGTACTGCAATATAAATTATATGTGTACTCATCATTGTGCATTAAAACAACCAACAATATCTTTCTTTTTCAGATATCTCACCTCATCACCGACTGGACTTTCGAAAATAGTAACTATTTTTTCCTCTAAACAATAATTGCAGTCTAAAAATTTTAATTAGGACCCGTGTCACAAGGATTTAAAACAGAAAAGTGTGTAAGGGTCTCCTAAGACTTGATGGATTAAGACAGAAATTGGAAACATTTTTATTGATTATCTGAAAGATATAAGTACTTACTTATTTAAAGATAACTTTATTTCTTAAAATTAGAACAAATATAATAGGGGGATATAATAGAGATATAATAGATATATATAAATAGAGATATAATTGAGTATAGAGGTATAATAGAGATTGTTTACACAGGCATGGCTTGATTCTTCATTATGTGTGTAAGTAATTAAGAATCAGAGATCTAATTTATATTTAATTAACGACTTCAAAGTTAGCTAATTTTGATACAATTGATTTGGGCTGTAGTTGTAGCGAATAAGATGGACAGTTCTTTGGAATTGATACGAAACTGATAAGAAACGGATAATTGTTGACCTGTCTCGCGTACTGTAGTTTTCAGTTGCAAGAAGTTGTAGATTTTTTATGTAACTTTGACTATAATTCCTTCTCTTGCGAGTTCACTGCTTGCGTGACGTATCCAAGCATTTGTTCCCGGCGTACTTCGTAATTTACTCAGTGCGTTTGCATGTTTTATGGACGTTATATAAAACGTCGGAAATATACGGCGTCTCAAATATTTAAAGTTCGCTGGGGAATACGAGGCGAGACCTTCTCGCTCCCCTACCCTAGGTACGTTTGAAATTTCCACAGTCAATCTCTCTTTGCGCCTTCCTCGCCGTTTCGTATCTCGCCCGTCCCGCTTCGTCCCTCCTCACAAACCCGTCACGGCGTGCAAGTCTGCAGAAGCTCCGATGGAAGTTTGCTTTCGTAAGCGAACGTACCGCTTCTCTAACTAGCGCAAACGGAAACAGCTGAGAAGAGAGAGAGAGAGAAAGAGAGAGAGAGAGAGAGGGGGGGAGGGGAAAAAGGAAGAGAGTCCAGCCGGTGGTTCCTGAGTAGGATCGGTGGTGCATACTAGCAAATCATACCTAAACTCCGAGGTTTGATTCCGCCTCTCGCTTGATGCAGCCTGAGACTTTAGCCCGGAGGTATGTCTACTTAGTTTGCCAACTCATTACCCAATTATCGTTATAAGATCAGAAACCAGTCCGACTTCACAGCAAAGGCGAATCGGAGTAGTCGGGCGGAAATATAAAGCAATGCTAATTGCGCCCTTCCGATTCGAGAGGCCTCGTTATAGATGTGCGGCAAAGTGGATATTTAAAAATAAAGTTTGAGGCATAGCTGCTCCGCCACTTATTTTATATTCGGATAATCGCAACGACATCGTACGAGAATAGAGCGAGCGAGCGAGAGATAGGACCGCAAAACAATTTCTCATTTCGCACGACTATCCAAATGTGCGAGCTATTAATTAAATCAGCCACAGGCAGAATTAAGTTTTTATGACGTTAACCGACACGACGATTAAGCCCCAAATGAATGCGGAATTGTAATTAACGATCCTCGTCAGCGACCACTCTGCTGGCATTACATATTTATGCCTGTCCACAAATAGATGTGCGCCGCGCGCGTGCAGACTTGTGCGCACACAGGGAAAACGGGATGACCGGGAAGACAATGCGGGCACCGTGTTAATCCCAGGATACCGCGTGTTTATCGTGGTTCGTCCAAGCGCCTCGAGGCTGTAGTTGAGTGTCCTACGGTTCCTTCGTACCTCCGAGATATCAAGGGCCAGCTTTGTCAGTAGTGGTACCGAAGTCACCAACATCCGTGGCCACTAACTTACGTCGCACGATTAAGTCAAGGACTTCCCACTTCGTGCATCGAGTAACGCCGCGAGACATATATCTGCCGTTTCAAGCCTCGGGGATTTATGTATACAGCAGAGTCCACATTATTTTACTCGTTCAAAAATAATTCGACATATTTGGGGTACTATGTTGCCGACAGCATGCACATACTTCGTAACAATAACGTTATATTGATATCTCATTATCGGCACTGTAGCGATTTCGTTAAATGCCATTGTTCTGATTGGCGTTAATATCGTTAGTGACAGTTTATGTGGTTATTACATTGCACAATATTAAACTGATATCGAAATTACGTAAACAACCGTGTACGCCTCGCTAATTAGCTTATAATTTCCACTGCGTACGAGTATCGAATTTTTAACGAAATAATCACACATGATAACGGCGTGAATCGAATATTATCGGTAATCAAGCTTCAATTAATTATTACCGCACGCCACCGAGATTTTCATGCGAAGATAATGCAAAATACCAACGTTGTATTTTCATAAACGTCAAATAGCATTAGTAAAATATACGTCCATATTCTAATGTATAAATATTAGGATTGTATTTTATACATATGCGTATTTCGTAATTTATTTCGTTCTGAAATAAATTAAGCCTTATTACTGCATGGAAATTATTAGATACATTATCCTGGTATTTAATTGAGGAGATGAGAAGGATGAGGGGATGAAACTTGCAGAAGAAACTTTCCGCTAACAATCATATAATAGTTTGACAATTTCATCACGATCTAACATAAAGATACGATAGCTAACACGATAAATATAATTTGCTTTGAGGAAGACCAAGTTAGGTCAAAACGTAAGCTTATTTAATAAAACGGAATTCGTTAAAAATTAATTGGATATTCTTTTCGTCACCCTAACATTGCTCGAAAATTGGCCGTATTTTATTGTGTTAGCTGTTGTGTTGCTTTAGACAAGCAAAAATTTCTGTATTTGTTGTTAAAGATACGATAAATGATTTACAAGGTGTCTCGTCGACACGGGGTCATTGGCTCGTAAAGTTAGTTGATACAGTGCGATGTGCGACGCAAGTTGCCTTGGTTGGCTTCTATGTCTTACATACGGTTTCCGTCGGATGCGAATTCATCTTGAGTCGAGCAGAATTCAACCGCTGCCGTGCCCCGGTCGTTTCATTAAAAGCTAATCTTCTCATTGACCGAGGCACCTGAAGTCATTAAGTCTTCAAATTCGCGTAAATAGCTTTGACTATCATACCACAAATTACATTTAATTTAATGGCAGAAGCTGAAAAACAGTACTCTGTGTACAGTTTAATTCGATTTTATTTAAGTTCAGCAAATTTATATTCGTTAAATTTGGTTTAATTGAAAAATACGTTAATAAGTGAATATACAGTAATCATTCGGTAGAATAATTTTATTTTGAGACTTAATTCCCGTGCGGTAACAGCAGCACAAATATTCATCTTTGTAATTACAATAAATATACGACATGAAGCAGTAAATTTTGTTTTACAGTGCTGCGCATTCGAGATCAGTGATGCGTCACACAACCCAAGTAAAACGAACCGTTCGACATACATTATTCAATCAGGATACGATGGGGGAGTCGTGCGAATGACATTGGGGGAAAACAGTGGAACAAGTCGAGAATCAAATTTAATTTCGCACTCGTAGCGGAAGGGAAAAAAACTCGGACTCTGAGATACGTGTGTGAGATAAAATTGCCTGACTGAAAAAGTCCGTTATGCCAAGGGACAGTCGTTATTCCAGTCAGATTTCAATCATTGTAACTGTGAGTAGCAATTGAAAGAGTTACTTTGTCGAATCAAGAGCTACCAGTCGGTACAGATTAAAATGTGAAACATACACAGAAAAGAATTTATCTCTTTCCTCTAAATACAAAACAAGTATTTGCAGATTGTTGTTATACAATTAAAACATTATTTCTTTGTAATTGCCAACATTTGTTATTATTTTACAATGTTCTTAGAATATAGTTAAAATTCGGATGTTAAAGAATATTCATGTTTTTATAAATTTAGAAGATATAAATATAAAGATTATGTCTCACAGAACACAATAAGTTTCACGTAACAAATGATTTCAGACTTATCTCAACTAAAAGCGCAGACATCAAGGGTCCAATGGTACCTTCTCAAACAATGTTTTTGAGCACCATCAAGACGAATTCAATGTTGATATAAATACTGAATGAGAAGAAACATCGCCCAAGAGAAAGTACGATAAATTTTAATTTGGCTTTGATCCTGTCTGTGCAACCGAATCATCCAACCTGTTGTGTGATAATAATTTAGGTATATTCAAAAAGCGAATAATAATCTTTGTTTGATATTTCGAGAAAAAGCTGAATGAACTAGTTCGGTACATTCAAAATAAAGATATTATATAAATTTTTTGCATAAAATTTCTTAAATAAATTATTCTCAGTGAATTTATTAAACGCGACTATTCAATTAGTCATTATTTGAGCTCACGAGAAAGCTCACGGAAGACTGAAAACGATCAGTGGCGGATACCGCGAACGCACGCGACGAATTTAAATTTGGCACAGGTCGTTCGCCTGCCTCCATTCCTCACGTTACACTGCATGAGACATGAGACTATCCAACCTGTTGGCCTGAGACCGTCGGAGACATGAAACCTTCATTCAACTTTCGCGTTTCTTATTATACAATAAAAGATGATCTGACATGTCAGTTTACATTATGTACTGTCTATTTTGTTATTGTCTATTCAATTTACGTTTAAAATTATTTGCAAATTTATAAATTAAATATCATCCATTTAACTGAGTTCGAGATTATTTCTTAGTTGTCATCTAATTATGCGAGTTTTATTGAAAAAATCGTAAGAGAAAAATATTTGCCACAATATACATATAAATTGAGTACAGAAATATTTTACGCCTCTGTTTAAAATAACAAAATTACTATAGTCGTTAATATATCATTGAGAAATGTTTAAATTATTATATTATTATTTTTTCATACATTTATATTCACATGCAAAATTAAAAACCAAAATAAAAGATAGTTAAATCTGAGATCAAAATACAATACAAAACTAATATGTCTATCCACAAAAGTGTGGTTATTCGAATAAATCGAACAGAAATGCAATTTCAGTAGCGTAATATCAACTTTATAGTATAAATAAATTAAAATCTTAATAAGAAAAAAATTAGGTACTTAGTTTTTATCAACTATAATTTGCATTATTTAATCAATTAGGAGACTAGGAGACAGATGTATCTGGTTGGCAACTGCAATTGGAAGATCGCCAAGATATGAGGCTTTGCACCTCTGGATAATGGAAATCGAAGAATGCGATTCTTGAATAACAGTGAAAGATGCCTGGGCTTAAATTTATTAAACTCAATAACTCGTTAACCAACTCCAAGGTATTCGACAATTGGACGAATCATGTTCAATCAAACCTTTTATAACGAGTGTGTTAAAGATTTATGATCAAATAATATAGGTCGTCTATTTTTTAAAAAGAAAGAAAATTTGGTATTGTCTTATCTTTTCAGTATTTCAAAATATCATAATCTCGATCATAATTAGGTATTCTTACTTGCTATATTATACATATTATATTATATGTATACGTTATATTATATGCATATATTATAAGATGTTTTAAATATAGCATGACTTTAGCAATTATATAGATAAACAGTTAATATTAATTCATAAGATCTTTTCATGTCTTTAAGCCTATAAAAAAAGACTACGAATATATGCAATTTATATTGCGTTGGTGATTCATTTAACACATTATAATAGTTAAAGAAAGTTAATCGATTATTTAAATTAGGAATAGTCAGACTTAACATAGATTATGTATTGACATGATTATGTGTATACGTTAACATCTTAACAATCAATACTAATATTGTAAATAATATCAATTCACGATCAAATCAATTCTTTTAATTTACAAGAAATCTCAGCTAAAATATAGAGTCCACTCGCAGATTTACGTTTCGGAGAGGTACAAAGTCTCGCTTCCGCATAGGTGGAGGCGGTGGAGCACTGTCGCGTCATTATTAAAACAGTCCCAACGGCACTTAATCACCGAGTACAAAATCCGCAATACGAAATACACGAGCTTTTTCCAGCCGCAATTTCCGCTAGCGCTTTCGTACACTTGACTAACTTTCAAGCGTACTCACCACAATCAAATTATTACCTACTGACAAAGTAGATTACACACACATTTTGCAACAGTTTGGAGATATCTTTCTAATCGACGCATAATATATAAAGATCAATACCTATTAATATCGTCTGATAACATGGAGATTTTAATCAATCTGTTAAACTTTGTTTATTAAATACACAAAACTAATACGTATCAATGCACATAGATCATTTCTAGTAGTTAAATTTTTCCGTTCCAAGAAAAAACTTGATCTTTGCACGCTAATATTTATCGCTTTTATGTGCGATAAAATAAATCAGTACATCAAAATGCTTTCAAAAACTTATTTTCACGAGACGAGAAACAGCTATTCTTATACAAAAGTGAGGTGTCGTTTTTCATTGACATTCTTCGAAGTAAGAATAGAAAGATAGAAAATGCATTTCAGTATTGTCAAATGTCGAAGTATGACAAGAATAATAGACAAGTTGACGTTCTTCCATGCCAATGTCGTGACATAAATAACGTTACAAGCGTCGACGAGTCATAAATTCGTGCTTGCATGTCCCTTGACTTGCATGTCCCTCGTCTTGAGCTTTCACAGTTCTTTTTTATTTTATTCACAATCACTGCGTAGAATTTGTCAGAAGACTATCAACACTTTTTTAAAAAGATTTAACTTCGAATCTATTGACATGGTATAAAATGCGAGAAGATTATTTCAACAGAAGAAAACTCTGGAATTATCTTCTACTTACTTGTTTTTAAATGTAATATACAAGAAACCCGTTAAAAGTTTCACAGAAACAATTAACGAAGATTAAGAAACAGTTTATTGATTATATATGTATATATGTATATGTATATTGAACAATAATTGAACTATATATGTTATCAGGTTTTAAAATATTTCTTTGATAAATAAAGACGACAGAGAGAGTAATATTTTGAACTTCTTAATTATTATTTGTTTCTTTTTAAAACTCTTAGGAGATATTATTTACCGAAATAGCTCGCAGAAATGGAAAGGGTTGTTAAGAATTCACAAGAATTGTAGCGGGAGTCAATTACATGAAAGTATAATAACGAAAAGCTACAATGACTAATTAGACGAGTTCGAAGTCCCAGGTCGACGAGGATCTTAAGAAACTCATCGGGTCACAGAAGCATCTCAAGAAGCTTTATGTTAGATAAGAGAAGTTTCAAGATAAGAATACGAAGTACGTACCTCTTTTTCAAAATTATTATTAAACGAGAGATAATAAATGAGAAAATATAATTATAATGTAACAAAAAATAATGTATTCTTTTTTTATTACAGCCTCAAGCAGACCAATATTTTCGATTTTTTGTAAAAATTTTACAGAAAGATGTCAGGATTAAATATTTACCGAAATTCAGAATGTGTATGTGTGTGTACGTGTGTGTGTGCGGTTAAAAATCTGTATTCTCATAATATATATATTTTTATAAAAATAATTCATACTCCATAAATACGTGACAATTCTCCAAAAAATGTGTCAGTCTATAAAAAAGAAGTTAAACTATGTACATAAATAGATTTAATAATAATAAAGAAAATGTTTGAGTCTAGAAACTATTAAAAATATTGTAATTTATAACTTTTAAAAAATAATTTATCTTTAGAGAGTACCTAATATACATATATTATTATAATAGAGATAAAACATTACAATTTAGAAAATTTTAAAGTATTCAGAAATATATTTTCATGCGGTAGGATTAAAACTATAGATTGCAATTTTTCTCTTTAAATTATGTTGAATCGTGATTTGTGAATTTATAATAATCATTTCATAATAAATGCATTTATGTTTATTAACAAATACGCTAATTGCAACTATGTTGTTAAAGCCAATTTTAGTAATAAATATCGTTAGTAATAAATATCAGGTATCTTAAAATTCAAGAGTCTTGTTTCCTTCTTATTACTTTCGCTGCATTTTACTTACTCGCATGTTTAATCGCTTCATAATTAAAAAGATTCCGGAGAATAAGTATACTCACTTTAAAGCACATTCTAGAAATTGCAAAGAGAGGAATTTTGCAAGTTTTAAATAAGCTATGCTCTCCAACTTTTATCCATCCTTTGCTCATTCATATAATATTTAATAAGTCTGATTTAATTCACGAATCGGGAGCAATTTTAAAGAGGTTCCTGTTAGCGTCGACGACGTTCGCATGAAAGCATTCCATCGGAATTTCAAAGGTACAAGGTACAAGAATCTCACGGTATCTCCAAGGGCTTCGCGGTCACGCTCCAGGTGGTGCTTTCGATCCGCGTTTCCGAAACGATAAAGATTCGCCGGAGATTACAAAAATTCCTGAGCGTGTAAGGGTACAAACGATCGGCGGCATATCGAATCCAGGAGCGACGGCATCCTCCGCATCCCACTCGACGTATCCGATTGGCTCGAAGGGACACCGAAGGAACCGCGAAGCGTTCGTTGTACCCACAAGCTCAACGGACACTCGACTTGCATCAGACGTGCTCTATGACCATGTCGACCCCGGTACCCTCGTAATCGCTATCGAAGCGATTTATCTTGATCCGCGTGCGAAATAAAAGAAGGGCGAATGCGAGGATGAGGAGAGCGAAGGGAAAGAATTCGCGGAGCGGTTCGTGAGATCATTGAACCGGCGCGACGCAGCGTCTCGACAACGATCGATTCGGCTCGAATTGGACATAGTAATTGTGCTTTGCTTATTTCGAATTAACCCAATTTTTCTATTTTGCAAAAAGCGCGACAAAATCTCTCCCAAAGAGAATTAAACCAGTAAATAAAATAGATTATATTATATCTTTTAACAGTAATTTTAACAATAAAATCTCAATTATATTTGATTATTTGTCAGTAATATTCTGTCTCATTATTATATAAAAATATTATAAAATTGATTGTATTATTGATAATAATGAGACCCTTCGTTTTCTGCACTTTTGTGCGATTGAGTATTATTCATCTAGTGTGAACAGATATGTGTTCGACAAATGTGAATAAAAATGATAGAAAAATGCATCAGATTATAATTTATGGTTGGAGAAAGAATCAAAATGCACAGCGTTTTTGTTAAAAAACTGCAATCGCATCCTTTATGCGCTTCACAAATTGGAATAAAGGAGTTCCTCTGGAGAGAAATACGGGATGACGCTTGTTTTGATCGCGAGATGGAAGAGAAAGTAGGTCACAAATGATATGATGACATCCGGTTTCATGAAGTCGAACCGTAGTGTTTTCATACTAACATTCTCAAAGATTTATGGAGAGAATTTATTTCGCGCAAAATGCAACATTATATTGTCTCGATAAGTCTGAACACATTGCTTCTAATGTTCTAATTTTAAAAGCTCCATCAGGAGAAAGTAAATATTTATCAATTAATTGTAAATATTAAATAACCTGTTCATATTACTTAGAATTAATGTTTATATTCTATAAAATATTAAATTTACAACCAACATAAAACATGTGTGAATATATCTATCAACTAATAAATCAGCTAATGAAAAGGAAAATTTCAATAATTACAATCCTTTCAAACATTGTTTTAGGTATTTGATAAATTAATCATTTAATGTAAAGAAAAAATTTTTTGTGTGCAATTTACTATTATCTTTACGTATAAAATAAAGAATTAAAAATATTTTGTTATATATGATATTTATATATAATATTTGTGCATTGCATATTTCCTATGTGATTAAAAATTCATCTAAAAGTTATTTCCGAATATATTATATATGTAGATAACAGTCTAGTAATTCTATTCATAAGAAAGATCTGAGAATGGAATATTGCTAATTATCTGGCTAATGTTTATTAAAAAGATTTTGATTTAAAAAACTATTATCTGTTGATAACATTAAATTAGCGAGTTACATAGTCTTTAAAAAAATTTAATTAGGGAAAAATAGGACTAATAAATTTTAATGAGTTAATTTTGTTTTTGCACATTATTGTGTAAAAAAACTTAAATAACATGCCTATGTAAAGCTCAGTCATTTGGATTAAAGTGCTAATTAGCCCATGTTAATTGACCAATAAAATCGATTCTAAGCTCTAACGCAAGACAAATATGTAAAGATTAATTTTGTTTGTAATAATTGCATTAAGCGGTCGTAATAAATGTAATAAGATGTCGATTAAATTTAATAAAATAAAAATTTATAAGTGTAATTAAGTTACCATAACTTTAAGACGTCGGCATTATCATTTTCATTGAAGTTTTCTTTTTCTAACAAAATATTCTATTTTATTTATTTATTTCGGAAACTTTTAGTAAATATTTATTATATCCATATTTATTATATATTTAACTTACAATTAGATACATCTTTAGAATAATTTTAACATTTTTATTAGTAAATGCTTATCCAATTTAGGATAGATAGCATAGCAGTCAAGAGAAAGTTATGTGCGGTTAATTATAAGTAAGTGACTATTGATCAAAGCTATCGAAGTTACGATTAGCTTTCAATACAAGAAACACGGCTAAAGGCGATGTCTGCCCATATTCCAACACCACAAATTATCTACAGACCATATCGTATTACGTATCCGACATTTTACGAGCAAACTTGCGACCCCGAGTTTCCAGCAACATGCTGCTTCCATCACATAGTTGTGGTCATGATACCCGAATCGAATGTGGCTTGTATGCGGCTCATGTGTGCGATGCGCACGTTGCATACTTTGAAACTAGAATTCGTGAAACGTTTTCGAACTTACTCGGTAACCGTAAAATTTTGGGCGAAAATATTTCATATTTTATCGCGGTGCTACATTCTTAGTTTTCTTTTTCAAAAAAGAATAAACATGTTCGATTACTTCTAAATAAAAGATTTTTGTCATGTACTAAAAAATATTTTTAGTTTATCAGAAATTTATTAACAAATGTTTATCTATTAACATTAAACACAAAATAAAAAGTTAAAAATAAGAATATGAATTAGATAAAATAAAAATAAAAAAGTGTGTACTGCACAAGAGAAGTTTAATAGATTTGTTGCACACGTATGTTTTTACTATTGTTATAATAGCATTCTTAATTTTTGTATGTACGTGTATATATACATTTATACTGTTGGTCGCCTTTTTTTTTATCACGTAGGAAGATATCACAAAAATTTTTTAAAAATTCAGTGCAGCATGTATATTTCAATGAATATCACCAAAGAATCTTGCATATCGCGCGCCAGGGATAGCTTGCCGTTATTATTATGTCCGCCGTGTCGACAATTCTCAAAAACAAACTCCGAGGAATGCGGCATTTTATCTAGTACCTCGTGTTCAAATGGCACGTGCAACCACATTATACGTTCGTATATGCAAAACACATCTTCCCAGATGCGCATACATGTTCGAAAAAAATCGATTTATGTCATATTTGTGGTTTTGATGCGGGACTATACTTCGATATTTGCGCAAAAAGCATAGTGCTATCGTGCTTTCAAGTGCCCACTAATATCACGGGATAACGTGCCTATAAATTTTTAATTTCCAACGTGATATAAAAAAAGACTTGCGATCGACGTTCTTACATTCTCCGATATTAGACTTCCGCATAATTAAATAGCATGCCTGACCGTGGCACATGTATCTGGTCCACATTCTATAATTATATAATCGTCGCACTGTTTCTAGTAACGTTCGTTCCGCATATACCGGTTTTTCAAACGATTATCGGCTAACTTACTCTGACAGCGATCTAAGTTGGCCATTGCGGTTCGGCGTGTCGAACGAACGTGAACGAGCCGTTCGTTATAAATACCTTGGCAAAACGGTGCCATTAATCAACCCCGTTCTTCGTCGCGCACGAGAATGCTAGACGTTCTGGTAGACCGCTTTGCCGGGCGTATTCGCTAATAAATGTTTCACGGTGACATGTACACCGGCGACGTTCTCTGCGGTTCAACGCCACTGCCGTTCTACAGTAAGCGGAACGTCCGTCCAAGCTCATCCCGCTTACTCCTTCGTTTACCAATGTACAGCGACTATCGGCTCCTCAATCCATAATGTCAAAGGACAAAAGTCTACGCACGAAGGTGACTATATCTGATGTAATCCGATGCTGATGTATTGACACCTTTCGATTAGGATAAATATCTAAGAACCTTATAAATAAAAAATATTTTTAAGTTTTCCGGTATTTATTACATAATATAAAAAGCGCTGTCTTATAATAAGCTTCTCTCTAAAAAACAAATGGATTTTTATATTAAAACGTCCTAATCGTATATTGTACTTATATGTCTTTATGTATTTTTAAGATTTGTAATATTGTTACATTGTGCATTTTTATTTAATGTGTAAATATTTTCTGTGTGAAGTCAATACAACGCATTGGTGGTTCATAGTGTTACCAGTTCCGCAAATGTTCGTTAAACAAGGAAAATTTGTCGAACATCAGATTTCGTATTTTCGTCGCGTTTCGAGTCTCTATTTCATCCCAATATTACAAACGCGCGGACCCGTTCTCCCGACAGGATACATAATCTGCAATTGTATTATACGATGTACGCGTTTTCCGCCGTATAGCTATACGGATTAAATTAATTTAGTAGCGTGCAACGTTGGAAACTGCAAACGCATCGACCACGTCGCATGGGAATTGCTGGAAGTTTTCGGTACTGCGTTTTCGTCGGCGCTCCCACAAATTCTCTCCTTCTCACTCCCACTTATGCTCAACCTTTCTTCATCCTTTCCTCCCTCTCTGTTCTTTATAACTATGCGACATGTTGTATGCATCTCTTGCTACCGGACGACACGTGGATTAAATTAATTTTCCGGCGAGCGTTCTAGCTACTCGCGCAAAAGCGGCGTTAATGCTGGCGTGGCAGGTGGTTGGGCAAAATGATTTCCGTGTGGAAACTGTAACCAGAGCCATGCTCTTAAATTAAGAACCGAGATTAAAAAGTGAGTCGTACCCTACGCGCCTGTGAAGTCGTAAGTCAGATCATATTTATGAGACTCTTAAATTTAAGTTTTGTTCATTAAATCTGTTTTTTTTTTATTACTAAAGGCGAGCATATACATAAAATAAGTAGTAAATATTATACGCTATTTTTTAATAACTCTTAAAGTAAATGGTCCGTAATAACTCGAGCAAACTTGATATCTGCGTAATTACTTCATTGATCTATATTCTATTTGATCTCAAACGTTTCTAATGTATCTAAGTTAGAATAACATATAAAATATAATGTAATTCATAATTTAAAGTATAATTTTATTAACTTATGACATCTTAATTTTATTGATTAATTTTATGGTTATTCTTATATAATTAATTCGTCAGTTAAAATCGCATTCTGTAATATGCGCGCGCGCGCGCGTTACATTATTTAATAATGCAATTAAATAATATACTTATATAATTTTACCTCTCTACATTTATACAGTGTGTTTTTTTCTCTTTCGAGTTAAAATGCGCATAATGCGAATATTAATGCAAAATAAAAAAATATAAATTTTTTATTTGAAATAAAAAATTATTCTCACGATTACAAGTAGGTATAATCACGTCAATTAATTACACCTGTAACTAAATTCCACCTAACAATAAAGCAGAGATCAAGCTTTGGCGTTTGATTTCGCGCGTTAGTACGCTAATGTATTCCCTATTAGCGTTCCCGACCAAATTATTACCAGGCATCGATCATAGAAATTTGACACTTATATGCACCGAAATTTCGCTAACACCACCATGGTCCTGTGCTCGAGAATGATCGATTGCCCTTTACCGTGATTGATCCAGAGCTACCGACTACCGTGTAACGTTCGACGCAGGATGAAGGGTCGCACCCTTCTCTCGGAGCATAAAGGAACCTTAGTCGCACGCAATCGATCGCAGCAATTGGAAAATCATGACTGACCAATCAGATAAGATCGGTGGGATAATCAATCAAGACCTTGTTTGGTTTAAGTACGACTAATTCTTTTTTTAGTAATTATGTGAGATGATAATTGAGACGAACAAATTGTAAATTAAAAAAGTAATAGATTTCCTTTGCTTTTAATGTTCCATTCTAATATACATATAAAGCGTAAAAAATATTATTCTACAATGTTTCACACAATCTTTGTTTATCTATTTTCTCTAATATATAAATATATGATATATATGTATACAAGGTGAGGCACTCGAAGTGTTACTAAATTAAAACACTGCAACTTTTAAACAAACAATATATTTTGGTCTTTAAGAAGCAAAATATAATTTAGAAATAAATATGTTTTCCTGATTTAAGGCTATTTTTTGATGTGACCACCTTTAATGACGGCGTTGAGTCGGTCGATGAATGAGTTGCACGCAGCACGTAGGTGCCCAGATATAAATCCGATAAACTACTCTGTGTGGAGGATTTTGGAAGCGAAGATATGCACCAAAAAATACAAAATCATTGATGGACTAAAGGCAGCTCTCCGCTGAGAATGGAAAGCTATTCCGCAGGCCCACCTACGTGCTGCGTGCAACTCATTCATCGACCGACTCAACGCCGTCTTTGGAGCTATAAAGATGGCCACATCAAAAAATAGCCTTAAATCAGGAAAATATATTCACTTCTCAATTATATTTTGCTTCTTGAAGACCAAAATATATATTCGTTTAAAAGTTGCAATGTTTTAATTTAGTAACACTTCGAGTGCCCTACCCTGTAAATATCGTTAGCGCGTAATTATGTTCCGGTAATTATGTTCGAATATAATTATCAGTCACATTATGTAGCGAAAAAATATTGTATCGATCAGGAAATGTTTCAATGTAATAAAAGGCTAAAATTTAAACAGATTTCTGATTGATTGGAGAGCCAAAATTCGTATCCATTACATGCGATGCTCTCGGAAATTTTCCAGGCATTACGTCGTCTTTGATCGTCGATGATTACCGGAATCGACAGGATCGATTGGTTGACATATCGTTGTTGGTTGATAAGACATGCACGATATAATTTCGCTGTACCAGCCGGAGTAAATATAGTTATAATCAACCGCCGCGCTGGCTTTTTCGAGGTTGGTATAATAAGCCCGAGTTCTTCGACGAAGAAAGACCGGGTGGATGAAAGCGCCGTAAGAGAATCTGCGAGAATTCTTCAAGATCGATGTACGATACCGTAGACGAAGGGCCTATTTTTCAAGGCTTTCGATATTGCATCGCCGCTCGTCAATAAACTCGAAAAAAATTTCCATAAACCTAAGGAACGTAATTATATCTACGATCTTTATATTCTCGGCACAATTATTACGAGATTATTAAACTAATTTGTGTGTAATAATATGGTCGGTATTTTTTAGTCTTTGCTTCTTATAATAATTAAATTCTTTTCAAGGCATATATTATTAAGAAAAATTAAATTTATAAAACCTCCGATAATTTGTCCGATTAGTTCGGATACGAATAACATAGTTATTATAGCCTATTACGTATTTATTGAATCGTTGTACTTTATAGCCTACTTTGGTTCACGCGCTCTTGACATACGACGAGAGCAGACGGTGTTACTTAATAGGAAAGATCAAGGCTCTGCGGTCTCCTTAATTTGAATCAACGGCGCGCGGCGGTCACGTTGTGGCAGGCATCCAGTTTGGTCACCAAACCTCAAGTAGTCAAGCCCATCAAAGTGCATGCCAACACGCGTTCTCCTAAACCTATATCAAATCTGTGTGCCTCCGTATATGCATATCGATGCATGTTGCTACCTCTGTCGCCTTGAATATGTCGCGCAATACATTCCCGTCCAAACTTCACCGACAACTTCGCTTATACGTCTACGCTACTAATCAAGTTCTACGGTTGCTCGCTCCCGTCGGACTCATCTTTCGTCTCTCCTGTTACAACGAGCGCTTAAAGTACTTCAGCTACAGAGAACGGTCACTTACGAAGCAAAATACCTGTACTAACCGCTTACTCTCGAGACTCAGAGGACTTATAGAGCTGTTTTTAGCGGTATAAAGTGTCCCTTACAACTTCCTAGCAGTTAAGACTAGCGGTCTCCGGTTACCGAAATATGCATAATGCATGGGAAGCTCCGATCCTTCTTTGCTCTTCGGGTAGGTTATGAACGTTGTCACAGATTATCGTATTCAGCACAGTTGCGGGCGCAAGAAAGTACAACCTTCGACGATTTTATCAGTTTACATCTAATTGAGTAATAAATCCGTGTAGGGGAGCTAACGCAGTACGAATCAATATCTTATCTTATCTCTCGATTAAATAAAGCTTAATATTTAAGATATATACACTGAAAAAAGAGTCTAGTTATAATAACCCAGGCTTGGTGAAATAGTTTCAACTAAACGGTTTAGTGATTATGACGAAATAATTTGGTTAATGTTAACAAATTTGGTTAATGTTAACAAATTTGTTAACATTAACCAAATTATTTTGTCATAATCACTAAACCGTTTAGTTGAAACTATTTCACCAAGCCTGGGTTATTATAACTAAACCCTTTTTTCAGTGTATTGGTTCAAGTAATAAATATTGATGATTTTTTTTTTACAAGAAAATATATCGATATTTTTCTGTAAAAAAAATCATCTATACGAACAAATTTTGAAAAGAAGTATAATGCGATGTCAAACATTCTTAGACAAATGAGTGTTTATTGGAATTTTGCTCGATACAGTACAAAGCAAGATAACCAACCACTCCGCCGTGCTTGCTTTCATCCAAACCCCTCACATTCATCGCTCTTCCAGACAGTCCTTTTCCTGCTTATGGCGAGCGCGACTGCCTCGGATATTTCCATTTACCTTTTACTCTGGCAAACAAGAAGGGATCCTCGTGGCTGTTCAAACGAGATCTCCAATAGCTCGTGGAAATTGGGTAGACATTGGAAATGAATCGAAAGAGCAAATAACGCGGAGCAAGGGGTGGCGCGCTCTTCGGTGAAGTGGCGAACCGATGAGTGGCGTCGGGACTTGGTCGTAGCCTTTGTGTCAGCGACGGTAGACGGGGGTTTGAAACAGCGAGGAGTTGAAGCGCACTCCGATGTACGTACGGAACACGATTTTACGGCACTCACGAGGGATGCTCGGAACGCCCTCGATAATCCCACGAGCGCTCTTGATCTGCTTGATCCGTTCCCACTGTGCACTGTCTCTATCCTCCCACTCTATTGCCATGAGATGTTTAAATGGTCCTGACGAATTATACGCGATAAATTACGTTTGGCGATAGTTTAATATTTAGCAATATCCTTGAATGTAATTCGACGAGTCGATTAGCGAGCGGAACTTCGAACTTTCGAAGGTAAACTTCCGATCAATATGTATATTTAACGATCGTACCATGTTATATATATTTAACGCGGCAGTAAAGCTCACAAGTTGTAGCGGTGCTTTTTAACATTGCTTACGCGGAAAGGTTACGGAAGTACTTGCTAACAAGTCCAAAGTTTCTACATGGGAGAAGGAGGCGTGTGCTCGAGCAGGAATATACGTCTGGAATTAATAATGCGCCGCTAAAGCTTTACCCATATAATACGCGGCTAAGTACGGCAGGTGCGCGACTCACCGCGTATATATTTAGGTTAGTCGAGCTAGCACCACTACCAGCATTATCAGCGCATTCGTCGTTGATACCACTCACATGAGAATTATACGTTAATACCTTAAATTACATTATCAGTTATTTTATATGAGAGAAAGCTCTGCGATAATTGATCGCGGCGGTTTTAAATATGCTGGAAAGTAGTATAATTGTGCTCGTTATATCCAAAATTTTTTTATCTTCTATTTGTGTTAGCCTTCTATTATATTTTGCTTTTATCCATTTAACAGCGAAATATCTGTTTCCTTACTAATCAGTTCTGTACGTATGTGTGTCATATTTTGTGTTTTTTCTTCTTAATAAAATGTAGCTAATTTTTTAATACTTAAGTATTTAATTATTTACTAATACATTATTTACATTACATTTTCAACATATTATTTTTCAAAGAATTTCTCATATGACGGATACAAGATAGTGCTACTTCCTATCATAATTACATCACCATATCATATTACTGGCCGCAACAGAGATAGGATGTCATCAGTGGTAACAAGATAACTATGCAATGCTGTACATAAATTGTTTAATATAGAATGTAAAGTAATTCCAACTATTCTATCTTTATTCTAAAGTAAACCTGTTCTACTCACACAACGAATTGTCCACCTATAGGTACTATCCGGCGAAATTGAATTTTTCCCATCTGTCGCAAGAGACGAAGACGAAAGTGTAAAGTGGAATATTCGTGCAGGTTATTTCCGTGTTTTGCATCCAGAAGCGTAAAGCGGTATAGTGTAGAAAAGGCACTATTTCAATGCAAGCGCTAATCGAATAGAGAAACAAAGTTTGTAACGGATGATGGTGATTATTCAGTGCCACATGCAATATTAAATTAGCCATCATTACCGTGTTACAAGGGATGAAAGTGCATAATTCATATTGACGGATAACAACGGCAAGTGAGAAAATCAATGCAGATACTTTGCGATAGGACTGTAAGAAATAGTACTGAAATATTTAAGTCAATCCGATATTAGGTAGATATTATTAATTTCGAGATAATTTTTAATCGATGCGTAAAATCAGTTTAAGTAATTGTTATAAAAAAACAGCTTCTCTCAAAAATTTGTACCATTATTTTTGAATATTGTAACGAAATCATTAATCTTCTCAATTCCATTAAATAAAATTCGTAAAGGTCGACAATTTGTATGATATAAAAATATATGTTAATCGCACGGATATAACAATATCAATTTTCGAAACATTTCAATGTAAATGAGATAATAATACTAATGCATAATAATACTTAAAAAATAATCAGATTACGACAATTACCTATTCTTAAATATCAGATTTTACGAATAATTATTCTTTTTTTCGAGTATATACAATAATATGCGTGATATAGTAATTACGTCAATTAATTTACGTGGCTAATTCTTCAATTCTTGTACTAATAAAAGTGATGTTTTGCTTTGAAGCTTATTTAATCACCGTTTGCGTAGAGAATAATCGATGAGAACGTACGGCATATGTATAGGTAATAATTAACAAAGACAAATTGCACGCAGGAGATTACGGTAATGCATCTACTTTCTTCATTGCATATCTAATAATTCACGAAATTGTTATATTTTTAATAATGATACTAATATGCGATGGAAAAATCTATAAATATAAAATCTCATAAATTATGCAGACACTTGAATCATGGTAAGCATTCAACTGATCTCGGTTGAAAATTGGGAGAGGTATTTGGAATACAAAGGAAAAAATTATAAGCTACAAATTGACACGGTAATATAGAGACCTTAGACAATTAGCCATTAGTTAACTAATCGAAAAGTAAATGAAATAAAGAAAATAAATTCTGGTAAGATTATCGAGCGAAAATCGAAGATAGGAAGCAATCGCATTCATGGCACAGATATGAAGAATTCCAGGGATCCGCAGAGTAGGAAATTCAGAACTAGAGAGATAGACATAGACGAGATCGTCTTTCCACGATATGTTCTTTTCCGTGATAATTCAAATCGCATAAAATCATTATTAAATTCCGTGAGAAGAATCTTTCTAATAAATCAATGGAATATAAAATTGTTCAAACATCTAATCGAATCATGACTTAATTCGTTTTGTCTCTGATTTAATCTTATTTTAATTATTTCTTAATTGAAAATATTGATCCAATTTAATTTATCACAATATATGTAAAACCATTCAAAAAAACTAAAACAATTTTAATTTCAAAATTTGATCTCAACAAAAGAAATAGATTAACTAGTATTGACAGACATATGACTTTTAATTATCCGATTACTCTCTCCACTTTTTAATTAATCAATTTAAATTAAATATCACATATTATGATTTCTAGGAAGAAATCGATTCAAATTAATTCAAAAAGACATATTAAATGCTTAAAATAATAAACTTAATTTTTATTCTAAACAAATAATAATTTAATTAATTCTTTCATTCTTACAGTAACAACATAGTTACTATATGCATTATATTTAGAATTATAAAATAAAATATTATTGCCATTTATATTTTTATATCTGTGAATATACATATATTAGTTCTTTTAGTCTAATATATAGATGTAGTTATATGTATAAAAACTTTAGTCTTGTATACATAGCATATATCTTGATACTATACATTTAAAAAACTTCTCGGCTACGATTTGGTGATAAGAGTAATTTATTATAAATACAATAAAAACTTATAAAATATATTATAATTTTCTTGAAATATTTCAAGAAAATTGTAATATATTTTATAAGTTCTTATTGTAATTATAATAACTCTTATCACCAAATCGTAGCCGAGAAGTTATTATAACTTTGCAATGCAAAGTTATTGTACGCAGTTGCAATACAAATAATACGTAAGAAATTAAATATTTTCAATATGTAAAAATATTATTGCTATTAATTGCTATTTATTTATTATATAATATATACAAAAATACAAATATTTTTTTATAACTGTTAAATAATTTGAAAATGAAAAGGTTAAAAAATAACAAATCGACTAAAAAGTAGGTAATAATAAAAATTTAAGAAAATTAATTTATTGAAAAAATAACGTATGCCATAAAAGGGAGAAAACGGAAATAAAGCGGACGCAGCAAGTTGTATATATAAATATACAATATACATATGTATATGTATACGAAGAGGGTTGCTCCCTCAGCACTTCGTACATCTTTGAACGCGGAAATCGAGGTACATAAGGTGATTAGCATTTTACTGTTCGTCGAGTACTATCCTACAAAAAAAATACAGTAACTTAATTGGATAAGATATAAACCTTTGATAAGATATAAACCCATTATTCTCGACAAGAGCATTTTCTCTTTTTGTTTTTCTTATATATGTATATCTCATATCTCCTAAGTTAACAGAATTTCAGCACCGTCTTTAACATATTTCAATCACTAATATTCATATATTAGAAATAAGATTTTTATATATTCTCAGTAAAAATTTCACTTCTCAACAACGGTATTTTTAGTTTTACTATCGTTTCCAGTTAACAAAGCTCACACTTTTTGTTCACTGAGTTCTCTGTAAGTATGGTTTTCACTTTTAATTTTCATATTATCCACAAATATTAACTTCAACTCTTATTATCTTAAAATTAAGCATACCTCTCGAAGAGCTTTTCGACTTCTATTCGCTTTGACTCGCATAAAGAGAAATGTGGAATTGAAGGGGTTAGTAGAACTTAATTGGACAAAGTGCGGCGCGTTCTGCAAGATTTTGCATAATGCGGGTAGAGCAAAACACACTTGTTATGAAAATAAGAAAACAAATCGCTGACGCTGGAAACCCGTTTTCCCTAACATCTCGAGATGCCCGTGAATTTTAATACAACCCGCGAGTCTCCTCTGTACTTAACAAACTTTGCCGCGGAATAATTTCTAAAGTACTTCAAGCAGCTTCTCGTCTTTTAATTAATATAACGATTGCAGCGATGCATCCTTAAATATTTATTACTCGAATCTAGCGTGCGAGCTTAAGCACGAGCTATAATGTGAAAGCTCACAGAACGGATATGACGTGCGAAATTAATTTTTTGCTAGTTTTTATTATTATGTATGCACTCTGGACGGGTGTTTATTCGATGTACAATGCGAACGTGACTATCCATCTCGGGGCGCAATTTCTTGCCTAGTGTTCGTTCGCTCGCTTCCTCGCTCGCTCGTTCAGTATTTGCTCCCGCGGCGAAGGAAAATGCGAGCGTCGCATTTGCACGTTAAATCGGATAAAACGAGCGCTCGATTTACCACGGAAGTAACGCGCCATTTCAGTCATTTTGCGACACATCCTCGTTACACAATATTCCAGTAAAATGTAAAACTTGGTTAAATTTTCAAAATGTTCAAGTAACTTATAAATATTATTTTTTATTTCATGTAAGGTAGGGGGCCCGAATTTCGTCCACGCGCCTAATTTCGCCACTTTCATTTTCTCGGTCCTGGCGCTAAAAGCGCTATCGGCGCCAGCACGTGTGTATAGAGGAAGGCAAATAGAGCCACTTATGAAAGTTAAGTGATCAAGGAAGCTTCCGTACTGGTTTTACGGAGATTTTTTGTTTTCTTGGTAGGCCGAGTTCTTGCAATGTCGCATTATTATTAGTCCTTTACGCCTAGTGTAAGCGTTATTTTTATATTCTCTGTATGTAATTGGTTTAGGTATGTGGTCAATAGAAGGATGTGTGAATTGCGTGCCGTTAGATTAACTTGTTGAGAAGGTATAGGAGCCGCGATGTTAATTTGAGGGTTTTTCGTCCCCCTTCATGTTTCTAAATTCGAGTGAAATTTATTTGTGATACATGCTTGGAAGGCTAAATACTCATCTTAAAAAAATAATGATAAGGTTATTAATTTTTTTTCAAGTAAACTTAATATTCTTTCTGAGTTTTGCTAAATTTATGTTTTTAATTTTCTTTCACTACATTCGACTAATTATGTTCACTTTTGTAAAGACTTTTAGTAAATAATATAAATAAAATTGAAAATTAAAAAACAAATTAGAAAAATCGTAATTACCTCATTTTTTTCGGAATTAAGTATGGGGACAAAATTAGGACCACTTTTTTTGGATTCGCCAAAAGTCCGTACGTTTGAAATTAATTTTCTTGGGTACTAACAATTGATTATACAGGAGATTTGGCTTGGTTTCCAGGTAAAGGAATGTTGACCGAAGATAATGTCAAAATTTGGAGTTCTTATGTCATTTAATACAGTCTCCAGGTACGAAAATGTGACTTGGTGATGAAATTTGGGCCCCCTACCTTATTATATATTAAAATTATATAAACTTTGTTTTTGTTTCATTGCAGTATAACTGAGATAAAATTGTATATTAATAAATATATTACGGCGTATTTTTCGGAGAATTTTAATATACTAGAAAATTCGTAAGTAATATTAAAATAATTGATAGAAAAAAGCATAAGATCAAAACGTTACTTTACGTATCGTCGACTCAACGATAATTCTGACGAGTTAATTTCAAGTCTCTCTAATTACAACATCGTCAATGCTCTCGAAAACTTGGACGGTTAAATACAGAGGTAGGTAAATGCGACGAGTTTGACAGACGAATGGTGCAGCTTAACATTTTCTTTTCGTTATGTAAACTAGTTGGCTCCTTTAGCTCTAGAAACGGAGCGCTGTGTCGTAAAGTACCGTACCTCTCGTTAGGAAAGAGAAAATGGAGCAAAGTAAAGGATGGCGCGTGGAAAGCGCAGCTTTTAAACCCGTAAGAGTATTCTTTATTACATAGTGTACACACAGTATGTCGTTTTCGCTAGAGAATTGTCTTCGTAGAATATACTTACATTCTTGCATGATCAGTTTCTTAATAAAAATCTCTCTAAATGTTTTATATTTCATATTTTCCTTATAAATAATAAATCGCGATAAAAGATGGAAATACTACAAAAAGAAATTTGAAACGATTTAATAAAGGTGTATAATATTTTAAATGCATTCAGCTATATCTAAACGATTTATATTTTTCACAGTATTTTTTATCAAATTTTTGCTAAAAATACGTCGTTTTAAAATTGATTAAAGAATAAAAATATAACAGATTTTGAACAATTTATATATTACATTCTATTAGATTAATCTTAAAATTGCATAAAGTTACGAAGTTGTATTGTATACGATATTCGCTCTGCAGTGTACCGAGAAAAAACCGAGTCCGTAATTATAATTGAGAAAAACTAGTAATTGAATTTGTAACTTATCAAGCATGTTATTTGTATTAACTTTGCATAAAAAATGTAAGCTCGACGTTTACGCGTCAGCAAAAAACAGTTTTATCCAACTATATACAAAAATAAAAAAATACACTATCTGATAGCTGTCTATCATTGTGCTTGTTATGTTATACGATACAAGAAAACCGATATTAAAGAGATAGATGGTTTAAATGATCTATGTAGCTAAATTGAAATGGTTTACTGTTATAAAACCACAAAATGCAATCCCCTGAGAGATATCGAATGCCATTATTAAAATAGAACATAAACCTTTTACACAGTATTTTTGTAATTAGTTTTATCGTCGATCATCGAGCAACAAATATGCAACAAATATGTAACGTATTTTAGATTTATATTTATAACTTCTATCTATGCTTTTATGTATAAATAAAGTTTTAATATTATTTGAATATTTAAAATAATAAATTTTAGAAATATTTTTTAGAAATATAATTATAAAGTTTTCATATACACATATATATTTTTATTTTATACAAATAGAAACTTGACATAAAAATTTGATGGAACATTGTAAATAGTATAGGATACATTTAAGATTGCATTACTTTATATTATTCCAATTGAGTAAACGTAGGTATATGGATAATGCAAGTAATAATTTAATGTCTCGATATTATTTTCCTATTATTAAATTATTTAACCAGATAGAATATTGTACGTTACTCAAGTGTTTCATTAGAGTTTGACCCCTTTAGAATAGATAATCAAAGAAGACGTAACCTTGCGATCGGTGACCCGATTCACTTGGCAAAAGATATGAAGCTGCGGCGCTTTGGGGCTTCGATGGCCCACTTCTCAAACTTGCCGAGGCGATAGGGCAGTTTAGTCTATGTCGACAATGAACCGGTGGTAAAAGCAGACATTGTTATGAGGAACAATGAGTTTGAACAATTCTGACCGATAAAAGTTCTGTTTTGATACGCATGTCAAACTATGTAGACATTTTTTATCAACATATTTAGTAAAAAAAACACGTTTAGTAATAAGCACAGTTTTGTATTCAAACGTCAGACGCTATCTCAGAAAATTAAAAACTAAAATAATTGAGATCTGTTCTTAGTTTTATCCATATTCGCTTCTCCATTAAATAGATTTTTCTTCATAAAGATGTTTATATATTGCGTCAAATGCTTGCTTAATTATAATGGGACTTTGTAGTCTATCGTCCATAAAACAGTTTAGTCGATAGAATTACATTACTGGATGATAACAGAATTACATCGATAATAGGAGCGAACGTAAACAGAAAACTTACCGCTTTCGATAAAAATTAAGCGTATTGGTGTTAATCGTGACGAAATTGTCATCCGGTCCGGTGAAAGCCAGTTTAAATGACGAATCGCTCGTCAGATACGCGAAGCGATGCTGATTGCACGAAGCTGCCTGCACGAGAATGCAGTGCAAGTGATTCGCGGAACAATCGATCGCGGCGCATATATTCTCCTGCCAATACGTCGATAAATCATCCTGACAGGACGAGAGAAAAGTTTTTAGGGAAGATGAAGGAACCACCAGTGTGGTCTTAGACGAGCAAAAACGGCTCGGATTTGCCGAGCTCGCTTGTATGCGACTTTGATCTTTTTTTTTTCTAAAACTTCGCCTCAAGACAAAAGGAAAGTGTAAATCAAGTATCGTGATTGTGAGAATTCTGTGCAAACACGATTTAGATTACACACACACACATTTCAAATATTTTAAATACATTCAGATATATCATCCGTATATCTCGCCAGACTTGGCAAATATTTGATTAATTTGGACAGTTTCGTTAACTATCGCTGTTATCGTATGCATTCTAGCGTAACTTTCGTCGCGATACAATGTCGCTGTCTCGGTCGTTGTAACCTAATTTATCATATAGCGTACTTTAATCATGATGACGAGTAGAAATTTTCGTAGTTGATCAAAGAAAAAACAATGTAACGCGCGATTCCACGGCTCGTTAGTCCTATGAAGGAGATAAATCGGTTAGACTCTCGGACATTCTTCTAGGCCTGAACGATTATCTCGGGAGAGGGAAGACGTAAAAACATACCCGTCCAGATCAACCCGGAGAAGATTCCGATGAAAGTTTTCTCGGTGAACTTTCATTACGTACGTCGTAATTCCTTCCCGTTGCCACCGGTGCCTCTATTCCGTCGTCGCGAGGACGTGAAAAGTATGATTGGAAAAGTTCGTAAGATGAAACCGAGTATTCCTATCGATTTTCGGACAGCATCCTAGCATACGATTAATCGGTGACTTTAAGTACTCGGTAAATCTCCGAAAGAGACAACTCTCTTAATGAGTCGCTGATCGTTCGATTTATCGTAAAATGCCGGTGAAAGTAACGAGTCCCGTAAGTAAAAGAAGTGCTTTTTGCAAAGTTTCATCACTAATTTTAGTCATAATTATCAAAAATTGCTCTGCCGATCGGCTTGTCAGTTACCAAGCCGTTAATCTTTTGGACATTCGCAAAGTATTGCTTGTGAGACCATTAATCTTTGAATATCTCTTTTACATTTTGCTAACAAATGAACTAAGAGTGATAAATGATAGCATAGAACTAGCTGTTCTACTAAAAAGTAATAACAAGAATCATCGCATAACAGACGCATAATTAAATATAGGTAATTATGCGTCTTGTGTCTTGTAGATACAATGGCATAAATAAAGTAAGAAAAAAGAGACCATTAATGAAAAGAGATGTCCCATATTCCTAACAAATAATCTTTTATTGTAAGCTCATTATTATTAAAGCCATGTGTTGGCGTATGGAAAATACATTTTCTTGCTCGCGAGCGTACAAAGAGCACGTAGCGTGCCAGAGGCGCAGCATCCGCGTAGTACGGTCAAGGTAAAGACGCGCGCGCGATTTATTTACGATCCACCTTTATGTCTCTCAGATAGTACGCACGTAGCTCGCTATACGACATGAATGGCAATTCGCTGCTGAACGGATCATTCAAACAGCGCGTTGCAAAATTCGCTTGCACTCTTCGATGACCGAGCGGTGCACGTCGCCGCGTCGCGTCGCGTCGCATCGCGTCACGTTATAACGTTTCACTGCATGCTTGTACTCGGCGCAAGAACAAGTACCGGAGATCGTCGTCGACTATACGGTCGCGCGATTTCCGACCGTTTGCATTCCGCATCTCCTCCACGTGTACTCGGTGAATAGCGTTTCGCACGCGCAGGTTGAATGCAAAGAACTCAACCTGCAGTAGTGGAAGACGTAGAGAAATTGCAAAATCACATACCGACGTTGGTGTCTGTTAAGAACAAACTTGATTCGCCGGACTGCATTATGCAAACGTTGTACTACGTTACTTAAAAACTTCTCGCGGTCATTAAATTTCATCCCTATATATAGAGAAATCGACAAGAAAGTACACACGTCGCAGGCTATCTATTTCCTTACTTCAATCATTGTAACATGTTGATATAATTAATGCAAAAAAATATAGCGGATACGCTGTCCTTGGTATTGATAAATTTGCTAAATATCTTTTTACAGTTTATGCCATCCGTTATTGGAACATCGCGAAATCTTATCATAGTTATGTGACACAAATACCTTGCGCCATGACATGTGAACCCACGTATACCATAAAGTTTGTAAATAACAGTTGCAAACGTCGGTTATGCAAACAGGGATTTGAACGACGCGACGACGATGCGCAAAATCAAGCTGCGCTTTCGAGACGTGAGATACTGGAATACATTACGCGATGATCTGCGTTGACCTTTCACGTGCCAGTAGCTCACGCTGTCTGGCATGATTGCCAGGGACAGTGGCCAAACAGAACGGTAATTCTATTGTTGATGATTGCTCGATAATATGCGGCGATCAAGTGGTATTCGCTAGTTATACGAATTTTTGCAATGCGGAATCAACAAGTTATTATCAGGAGCGAGGCAATACAATTATTTTATCCAAATCACGTTTACTTAGCGTAGAATAATCAAACAATAAATCTTTAGGAAAGACACACATAAACATACACAGAAAAAAGTGTCAAATCAAGACTTATATACTCGTATGTACGCAACAATCTTTAATCTCTAGATGCGATTATATTAGCCTTAAATAAAGAAAATCTACTTAAATGGTCATTTCTATATAGTTCAACCAAGAGAAAAAAGTTAAAATACGAGTACTTATATAAAATACGCGAGATATATAAGTTTTGATTTGATACTTCTTTCTTTTTCTATGTACCTTCATTGATACGTGTAATTTGAATTATGTCAAAATCTACGTTTCGCGCAACCTGCGGAAAAAATCAGCGAATTTTAACAGTCACGAGAACTACGCTATTCCCATAAAGTCTTCGTCGGTTCACGCGGACAAGTAAGAGTGACGTTGTGAGCATAAAAAATTCTCACAGCTGAGACATTTTGTACACTTACACGTTATTTCGTTCACCCAACCCTCAAACACCTCACGGGCCTGCCCATTATTTTTTCAGGCGTGCTAATGCTTCGCTCGTAAGGTGATCCGACGTGACATCACGCTACGACGCCCCAGGCGTAACGTGGATTTCCGTCGCGACGCTTTATTCTCTTACGCAGCAGTTTACTCGCTTTCCCGAAACGGCCAACCGTCGCGCCTCTCTCCCTTGATTGCAGCTATCGAGGTAACTCCTTGCATAATGCATATCGGCCTAACACCGAGGAGATGGAGAGGAAAGAGGGATAGAGCGAGAAAGAGAGAGATAGAGAAAGAGAGACAGAGTCGGAGCGGCGCGCACCTATATAAAGGTGCGCCGCGCTGTATAAGAGTGCAATTTAAATTTTCGGACTGACTCACCGCAGAGCGGGAACTTTTTCAATGTATATAGTTTTTAAAAGCACCCGCGTCCTGCCCTGCATAATGCAAAGTAGCATCGTATCATCCGCACCGTTTTAGGCGCGCGCGGCGGCGACTATATCTGCCGGTTCGTGAATTTGTACGAACGTATAGGATATACACGGCGGGGTCAGGTTTGTATATCGGGGGTCACCATTTAGCGCGACGTTTTCCTTTTTTCCGTCGCCTCCCGTCGCGAGACGCTTTAAAACCGAGCGTTTAGATTTACGACTCCGACCCTCCGACTGTGCCGTTGCAATTTCGTGCTCCTCTTTTTTTCGCAGACCGATTCGGTGAAAGGATACAGGACCGCATTAGATTCGCGCATTAGACTTTCATATTCGCCACGAGCAAGTGTCCCGGTTCCTCTCCCGTTTTCCATCGTGAATAGAAATGCCGGCTTGGAAAAACGACCGATAAATGCCGAATTACGACCGCGGGGCGCGGAATTTCCGAGCGCGTGCGTCACGTTTTCCGCGTATCGCGAAAAGCGTAGACAACGAAAGCTCGCGGAGTGAAATATATCACGAGAGCACACCGATTTGCCTCTCAAATTATACCGTTTGATATACTTCTGCAAAAAAAGTCTTCGAATTGACCAAAAAATATCGTCGCGCCGTGGACGAAAACATTTTTCAACGGTATGCGAAAGCAGGTCAAAGTATACTTATAAAATCGCGAGAAGACAAACAAATGAGAAAAGTATTTCAATTGATTGTCGCAATCTACTGTGTTATGATTGGTAATCACAAACGTGCGCGAGAATATGAAGAAGTATCGTAGAATTGGATAATTCATTATCGTAAAATTATCAATTATAACTCGTTTTAATATTAATTACAATTCGCAATTGTGGAAGTGAGTCAGAAGGAGATAATATAAACAAAATTAAATGAATAAATTGACATTCCACTTAATTAACATTCATCGAAGCCATTAAAATTCTACAACATTATGGTTTGAATACAGTTGGAGTATCGCGATACTTCCCTATAAATAAATAAAATATACCAAAATCTAATAGAGCAGATATAAATACTTTAAAGGTATCAAAATTAACTTCCACTATAGATAGTAAAAAGAGTATGTATTCTTTCCACAAATACTCTTTCAAATAAACTATTTATGTTCATTTCTATCAATGCAGATTAACTTTAAGTTCAGTTTAACTTGCTTTCTATCTTTTTGTAATTTTAAGAATTAGAAAAAGATAAACAGTAAGTTAACTGAGATTAAAGTTGATCTACATTAATAGAACCTAGTAGAAATGGACATTATTCTTTTAACTATTTAAATAAACTGTTCATTCTTTTATTCTTATTCAAATATCTAAAGTTAGTCAATGTAATTCTTGCTATACACGCCTAATCGTGATAATAATGCAAACAATAAATTATTTATTAATAGTAATACTCAAATAAAAATATATAAATTTCGTAAAATGGTTAAAAAGAGCTTCGTATTAATTAAATATTAATTTACGAGATTCATTACACTAACGAGCGTTTGGCGTGGCGTAATACTGCGAGTACAACAACAAAAGCACGCTCGTATACGTTCTGATGGAGGCCTAGGAAGGATAATTCACCGAATAGCGCTTTCAACACAGATTTGACATCTGAAAATACGGTTCCCCGCAAATGACTACCTCGTTATCGCCGTGCTATTAATAGACCTGAACGGCCTTGGTCAACATTCTTCGAGGTCGTCGGCTTCGACCGGCACCCTCATGTATCGTGCAGATGTTTTCTCGATTGAACTGAAATTCTCAATTATACAGAAATCACCAATGGGATTTTCGATGAGGATTTCGTGCGATGTGGGCAGGCAAATGACACACGCTTTTTCAGGATTAACCTTGCTCATGTAATATTGACCATGGGTTACGTTAGAATTCGTGCACTTTGTTTCACGACTTTAAAGCGGTGAGAAAAAACAGGAAATTGGCATAATAGCGAAAATTGGAGTTCACATTATCTCTGGCTTTTTTTATTTCTAAAATCGATTAAGATGTTACTAAAGTAAAAATTCATCGAATGTTAAGAGGAATAAATTTCTGTTTATTATACGCGTAATATGTTAATTCGACAAAGTGTCTTAAGTTTTAATTGGCGCACTTTTTAATAATAATAATAATAATAAAACAGCTCGTAAAACAGGTACTTTTTTCTCTTTTAAACGCACAGAAAATATATAGAAGTTTTTTAAACTAAAAAATCCTGACGAAAAAATGAAAGAAATTAAATCAAACTCCATACAAAAGAGTCGACCATAATATGTCGTTGGTTCCTGATTTCTTTCTGCAGAGCGGTTGGTTGAATTAGGATTTAATAATCTTACAGAAGATCGCTAAGTGAACAACCGAGTGTCAAAGATTGAATTTCGTCAGTGGTCATTTTATTAGGTACTACAGTCAGAAAATTGCCGTGCTTGTCTTTTTCGGTCAAGCATCGTTGAATCGAAAAATCGCTGAAAAATCCTTGGATCTCATTCGCTTTTCGGATCTGACGTGCGTGCGAATCGACGGTGGATCAGCCTCGCGAATTCACGTACGCGAATTCTACGCGCGCGGTTCGGAAAAACATTTCGCGATCTTTGACAATTTCGTTAACGACACTTCGACTGCAGACAACGCGACCGCGTTAAGATAAAATGCAGTAGCGGATACGAATTCCTCGTACGAGCGGCTTTAGATAAACATCATTACGTAATTGATATTGCTCCAATTTATCGGAATTACCGAGTAACACGCGCAAACCAACTGTCAATTTGTGTCGTAATGTGATAACAGAAAGGCGATACCAGCCTGTAAGCTACTGCGTTCTATCTTATCGTGACATATATATATATATATAAAAGAGAGAATCCGTGTCTTCGGATTTCAATATTACCGATTTCCGGACGACGAAGAAGGAGGTCCTCTCGTCTCAATCCCGGCGAAATCTCGTAATATCACAGGTTTTATCACAGAACGATGGGCAGTATAAGATTCGGTAGGACATCAAGGTATCCCATTCGAGGCAAGAAATCGATTGTTCTCGGTGTATCGCAGGTCTTTCCTCGCTGCAAATTTGCGAGCTCGTGCAAACGATAATCCTGTCCGGTCCGGGAGGAGGGTTCGCTGAAACGGCCAGCGGTTACAGCGGGTCTTCGCTGATCCTCGCGTTAAAGTATACTCGTACGTACAACGAGGCGACACGAGGCGACAAGGTCGACGATCGGCGTCGTTCCAGCATGTGTCTGTCCACTTGTCGAGGTGTCACGAGGTATTGTCTCTATCGGAGCGACGTCGCCGGCTTCGATTTTCTTCCGCTCTGCTCCTTTCGCGACGGCACGCGACGCCGAACGGATCCCCGGGTATTTCGCGTGCGAAACAACCGGCACGGCACGATCGCGCTACTCCGGCCGAGTGCAGATCCCGTCTCAAAAGGTCACGCGGAGCTGTTGCATGTGAGCCGTCGAGAGTCGTGCGTCGATCCGCCGGCCGATTATTAACCGCGGCGGTTTCGCGCCGTTTCAGCGTCGAAACTGGAGCGCGTTCACGATTAGCCGCGTCCGATTGTATCACGGACGTGTCCGCGGCCGGGCGCCGCAATAACAGCGGCGATAATTGTCGACTATCAACGATCAGGGTGTATCGTGTCGAAACGCTGCACCCCGATGAACGAGAACGGACGGACGCAGCCCGAGCGGAGGAAGCAGCGTGGCGGTTAATAAAAAAAAAACCGGGGAAAAAACCGGTGACAAGCGGCTGTGACACGCGCTGCCACGTCACTCCATTCGCGTGTAATCGTCGGCGTGAACTCGCTGGCGCGGACGTGCGTGTGTATGTGCGTATTGTGCGTGAAGTTAGCCGTGAATGGCGCGTATAAGTCACACACGGCGCGGCGGCGGCGGCGGTCCTTCCGCGCTTCTGCGAACTCGAGACGGTTCTCCTGCGGAGCGACGAATGCTAATTGACGAGAGTCACGAGCTCAAAAAAGATCTCGCGCGCGCCACGAAAATAGGCCGTCCGTCGATTCTCTCGTTTTGACTTTTCCCTTGTTGAATCCCGTTATACGAGGGAAACGCGACGAACGCCGTCGAAATCGAAGCGGAGCCTCCTTCACACACCCCGGGACACGTTGGGCGCGAGCGCGTGGAATGTCGGGAACGCTCGGAATGTCGCGGGGCAACTCTCTCGGATGCGTCTCGCGATCCCGTCTTTTTCCGCAAACGGAGTACGGACTCTGCTACCGCTTTCGCCGCGCCGTATAAATTCTCGCCTCTCAACTCACCCGCGCACTTGCACTCAATGGCACTCGCGATTATTTTCGTCGCACACTTCGGTCGCTCCTTCACACGGCGCTCCGCGCGCGACGCGAATGTGGGAGCAGCCGCCCGCGCCGCCGGGTGACGGATTAAAAAACGAAATCGAATTAAATGCTGTACGCGCGCGATCGCGTCCGCTGGAGCACTGACGGCGCGCGTTCCGAACTCCACTCCACAAGCAACTGCGGCCCGACTTCGGTCGGAGTAGTTCGGCGGCGCCGTTCGCCCGCCGAATGGACCCGAGGCGTCACGAAGCGCCCGTCCATCCGCCGCAACATGCGGCCCGACGCGGACCGCGGACGCCCCGACGACACTCCGGTCTCGACCTCGGGTCGAGGCTGATCGAGGCGGAGCGGAGCGCCAAGTGAGAGATCGTAGATCGGGACCTTGAAGGACAAGCGTCGCTCATTACAGAAATGGTCCACATTAACCGCGATATTAGGTAATCCTCCTAACGTATTTCGGAATGCGGTCCAAATGTCCAGAGCGCGATTCCATCTCGGTCCATCTGACGCTTCGAAGCGTTCCAACGGAGTTATTAATACGTCATAAATTTTCCCAACTCGCTCAATACGCTCCAATCAGAGAGGTACTGCGCGAGCTGAAGCGTAAACATTCGAAAATTTATCTTCGTAAACAGTCCACAACGTTGCGTCAGTGGACTGTTTTGCGAGAGCTTTAAAGAATAAGAGCACATGGAGTAGTTATGAACGACCAGCCGGACTGTATGACTACGTAATTCGGATTATCTCGGCGCGGCGGTCTAATATTTACCATAAATCTCGAATAACAATCCCACACTACTCATTACATCCCGCAATGCAAATTGACGAGACGCGCTATCGATAAATGTTATTCATCATTAAAGCAACTATTTTTGCAAAAATTGTTTACGAATCTTTAGATCCACGTCGGGAAGTGGAAACGGTAATAACGCGCACGATGCGATACTCAAATTACGCCGTTCCGAATCCGTTTCTCGAGTTGCGCAACGTCTTCATGCACGATGGTCGTCAATTATCGTCGTTGCATGCGCTTCGCGTTGAATTAAAACGGGCACGGCGCGGCCTGGGTGCGTGATGGAAATCATTTTCACGCCAGCAGACCCAAGATTTTCGTGTGCTTCGTGCTTGGGATTCAGTAGTTCAGTACATGTCGTACAGTCTCAGCAGCATGCCTGTAAAGGGAACGTACGTGGGTATCGAATTCGCGCTACGGGTTCATCAGAATCTAGTTAACTCCTCGCGGTCTGCCGAACTTCGATCTAATAACAAAGCGCACGCGAGCCTATCTAATAACCATCACGATTACATCTTCATTAAGGGCCGTCCGTGCGTCGAGATGTATATCGCGTATATCTATACCTCACATTGTTATATGTCGCCTACGCAAATATCCATCATAAATGTTTGCACACATAATAAACATTACGTTCAATAATGGTACGAAAAGACTATATGATTAATCGAACACATCATTAGTTTCTTTTTCTCCTTTACAGAAAGCAAGATTTTATAGCGTATACGATTACACGTAGCACGATTAGAAAATATAATAGTTTTATCTTTGTAAAATACGTTTTTTTACATTAATTTGATTATTCTGTTTGTTTTCATGTATCGCGACTCGGACATTCAGTAGGTATTACATATTCATTAAGATTTTCATATCAATGCATTGATTGAGTTCATTATAAGAAACCCCTCCTTTTATTTTTACGAAATACGTGATACATCTCGTATATTCTTTATAAACCACGTTCGTTCATTCGCTTTTAACCTTCCACCGAAATTTCTGCAGAATTCTAGTACATATACGAAAAAGACTGAGGCGAAATTTTATTACACACATAAATCCTGCTTCGCGTTGGCGTTCGGCAATTTCGGACTTGCATGATTTTGTTTTTCGTCGGTGCTTATTTTCCACGACGGAAGAGTTTAATTGCCCGCAACTCGGACTGCATAAGACACGCGATCGTTTCAGGGAGAAAAATATTATCAAAAGCGCTATATATCCACAAGTCCTCCGAACGAGATTACAAAATCCAAGTGACCGGATGTACGCTCGCTTTACATTTTCATTAAAGCCCTGATTGCCAACGCGGACTTCTTGGGCGTTGTTGAAAGCCTGTCACCGTGTAATAAAGCACTTGGAAAGCCCCCCTTTCTTTTTGCAAACCGCCGACACATTCCAACTTTGATCTTCTTTTCAGCAACGCGACTTTATTCTCCATCTTCTCTTCGCTCCCCTGACGGTCCATCGACCTCGTTCCCTCGCACGAGTTTTCCCCGAACCTGTCACCCGAACGACCCCACCCTCCTTTCGCTCCTCCTCATAAAAAATACAATATTTTCCTTTCATTTGATCCGACAACTTCCCCTTTCGTCTCCTATCCGCCGGTCTCTCCCGTGTCTGCCCGGCTCTTTGTGTGCCTGGCGGATCTGTAAGTTTAATTCGACGCGGAAGTCCAGGCGAGTCTGCGCCACAACCGCTCGCTCTGGGCGACTTGATTGCTTTGTCCTCTGAGACTCTAATATGAATTACAAACCTGCTCCTTGACTTCTCCACTCTCGTTCCCTCCTCATCCTCACCCGAACCGTTATCTCAACGTATTTCCCTGCCGATTGCGCGTTCGCGTAGAGAAATGGGACAGTTATAAGGACATCGCGTTTTGTTGCCAAAAACGTGAATTAAGATGGAAGATAATCTATTTAATGATATAAATAGCATGTGTGCTTTTGAAGAATATCACAAAGAACGTATCTGCATCCACTTCGTCGGCGTAAAACTGCAAGCATAATAAAAATACATCTTCGTGATCGACACTTATGTTTCTGCAACGCAATCGCCATTTGCAGTGTACACGCTGCACGGAAACGATAAAAAAAAGGCTCCTGACGCGTTCGGACGTGCGCGTGTCCCTTTTACGAGTTCCGCAATGTCACGGAAACGCATCTCCGGATGCGAGCGATAAAAAAAAAAACGTACCATTCACGATGATCGTATTTTTCTGCAGACGAAGACGCAGAAGGCAAACAAAAAAACTCATCGCACTTTCGAGCAATAAAATTTCTATGTTCGGTTTTTATAAACTCTTAGCTCCTCGCATGAATATTACGGGGCGCGAAAGCCCATAATATTCTGGCCTATAAATTTCAAAAGATCGCTATCATTAAAAGAAAGTTTAATAGCGCGAAGAGAGATACCAAAACGATAAAGTACAGGCATACAGCACGACACCTCGCACGACACAAAAAAAAATTGACAGAAATTTAAGACAATTGGAACGCAATTTTCGAAATATCTATCCTTTTCTACGAGAAATTGCGATTTATAAGAATCGTTACAGAGGTAGACACTAGGAAATCTGATATTCCTATATCAAACTTTCATAGAAGATCTGCGGAAAATCTATTTAGGATGGAACAGAAAAAGCCCTTCATAGATATGCGATTACGATGTGAAGGAAACGGATATGCAAAAGAGAAGCGGCCTGTAAACGAAAATCTATAGAAATATGGAACTATGAAATCGCTATTCTCTACTTTCTAGTACTCCCAGTGATGAATCGCTATGAGGACAAAAATATTCGTCGATATTTGAGAAAATTGTAATTTTTGTTTTCCTTATCAATTGTGCCCCCAATAGTGTTAAGGCTCCTGGATAGTCACCGCAGCCATATTGAATTCTTGCTATCGAGGCGAGAAAAATACTGGAAAACACCTTATTTTGTTGTGCATGCCATTTTCAAATAAAAAGACATTTCGATAAAAAAAATCACTATAGATCGTTTCAGAACACTTCCAAAATTGGCCGAAAACTATCCTTTTCCCTCGACAATAAATAAACAGCCATAAAACAAAACCTAAACATACGGGAAAACAAGCCTTTTGGCGACTATCGAAAGGAGTGGAAAATGTTCCTTCCGCATATGTATTCCTTGCAAATCTTACTTTTCGGCCAATTTTATGAGTTTCACGAATACGTTAAACGATAGAGCACAAGTACAGAGCTAATAATAAGGAAATAGCATGCACAACAAAATAGGGTTGTCAACATGTCACTTTCCATGCCTTATGGTTATTTTCACGCCTTAAGCGGCGTTTACACACGCAATTATTAGTGGCACCAACTGACTGGCATTCATTGGCGCCAGAAATCGTTACTATTAAACTGGCAAACTCATAAAGCAAGGTTTGCACATGCAAAGATTACTGGCGCCAGGAGTATCCCCTACATGGCGCCAATGAATATTTTTCTGTAGAGGATACTCCTGGCGTCAGTAATCTTTGCATGTGAAAACGCCGCTTTAAAATATTTTAACTTTCGATTTCCTGGCACCAGTGACCGCCAGTAAACGCCACACTACTAGCGCCAGTTTGTATTAAGTGTTTACACTTGCATTTTTACTGGCGCTAGTCGAATGGCGCCACTAATCATTGCGTGTGTAAACGTCAACGCGAAGTTCTCGGCTGAGTATCCAGAAGCTTTAAGTGATAGAGAATTTGCAGCTTTTGTAGACGTTATAGGTATGTATACATATTATAAATCTAATTTCTAAAAATATAAATGTTACATAATTGTTTTAATATTTTAATTATACAAAAATGCTCATTTACGACATATTTATCTGTTATATTTATCATATTTGAAAGCAGATTTTCTAGTGTCTCAATTTTAAACAAAAGTTGTAATTAATAATTTAGTCTTTTTTGCATTTTAATACGGATTATGTTAAATAATATATAATAATACCTAATAATAAAATACTCGTAAAATAATTTGGGTTTCATCTTATTGTAAATATAATCACGCATTTATTCTATTGCATTGAAGCAATTTTTATGCGGATAATAAGTATTAATTGATTGAAAGAATTACACATCAAATGTACGTGCTTATAACATTCTTAATTTGACGTGAATCGAAGATTCAAATTCACACGTGAAACGTCCATCAAATACAATTTGAAAATTCATCTCTTTAGATAGACGATTCGTAACGTAAACGCGATCGTACTTTGAGCGCTTATAGGATCTACTTGGCAATACGTGGATTCGATAAATCAACAGCTAATCGCGCTTCTCGTATGGAAAATGCCGTTTCTGAATATCGCGAGAAACAATCGAATAAATAAATAATGTTTAGAATAACGATCGCATAAAATTGTTGTCCTAAATGTCAAATTTATTTATTAGTTAATCGCGTATATGCGCAAATATTTTATCAAATATTTTGCTACGGCTTTACGGCTTTTACCTCTACACTGGGTGTGTACATATTGATTTACTGGACCGCACACACTATACGCTATATAACACAATAGGCTTCTAAAGCTTTTCAAAAGTAGTACAAACTTTGCCTTTATTCATGCAGATATACAAGTAAATTTTAGAATGCTTATAATATTTAAATATTATTGCATTTACAAGCAGAGTAAATAAGAACATTTCAGTAAATAAATTAGCAGTCATATTGAAAAAAAAACTAAAACATGGCATGTTTAATGAACTAATGATATAACTGACAAATATCGTGGAATTTAGACGATCGTATATTTTTAGTACATTTTTAGTACCTTTGATTGCTGCATGAGTTGCGTCGTCTGTAAAAGTCAGATATTCGTATCACGTTCGCGAACCTGACGAGTAAAATGGTTTATCTAAAGGTACAGGTCAAGCGCGTCATAAAAATTTTCCGTTGGTTAAAAACTTGCTGGAGCAGGGCGGGAAGAGGGGGAGGGTGAGCGTATACGTTTTCCTCCGTATTCACGAAATGTGACGATTCAAGTTCGCACAAACTGTTTACGATTAGCTGGGGTCGCATCGCGATTCAGTGAAAAATCAAGAAGTAATTAGTTAACATTTTAGCAGAAAGTATCATAATCTTGACAACAATTGTCACGAGGCTGTTAAAAGATCCGAGGCCATAGATAATCAAATAAGCGGGCGCGATAATGGTGCAATAAGACGATACCTACACGATCTCATGGAAGTTTGAGATAATTGAAGAAAACTGCGAAGTTCACAAGGGAGAATGCTATCGCTGATCGTAACGCGTTTCCGCCGCGTGTCGCGAAATTGGTAACAGCTGGCTGGAATACGTATTTTCATGGTATTCTCAGTTTATATGTATTGTAATTAACAATAAGATCCCTTTTGCTATATTCATGTTGCAATGAAACTGCAGTAAAATACAATAGATATTCATGTAACTTATGAGAGTTTTATAATACACATACGAATTTATAAAGATTTGTCTATCAAAGAGTATTGCTATATGCGAGACGATGTGTTGGCCTGTATTAAACTTTCATTTTCCACGGGCATCGAGCAACAATGTGAGGAAGAGGGCTCTTTGTAAGATCGTTCGCTCACAAAGGCAACAGAGAACACAATGGACCCTCTAAGTTCTGTAAGATACGTTAGAAGGGCGGCTCCATGTACGGGAGGACCACCTTCGACGGGATGTTTGTCATAAAAGCGTATGTCGTAAATGTTGATAAAGTTCGATACAGAAAAGATCAAACTTACCCTTATTATGTTAACAGCATTGTATGTGTCAGTGCACGCGCACTTTCCCCCAAGAAAATTTTATATAAGTTCTTCTAATATAATTTTATATAAAGATTCTGTCAGTATCTTATCTCTTCAATCACTTATTCCACAATTTTCATAATTGTTTTTCACAAAGCCAGCGATTTTCGATGCATTAAAATATTTTTAAAATTTATTATTGCGTTTTTCTCCCACTTTCATCATTGAATCCAATGTTTAATATAGAATTTCCTACCCTTCAACTTCTCCCTAAGTAATAAAAATATTGTAAAAATATGCAAATTACGCAGTATTTTTCAAGCAAACGATTGTTTAGAGATTTATGAATACAGTTCTTGAGCAGAAAATAAATCTCGATGTGTTTCTACCAATATTTTTTAGCAATTTTTGAAAAATAGATTTTATGGTAGATATAGGTAAACGTGCAGTGTGTTCTAAACCGGAGATCAATTTATAGCCCTTTATCAACAATGAACTCAAAACTGAGATCACGACAGTGTCATTTCTTGAGATGAATACCGCCATAATCCATGAAAGTGGATTTTTCTTGAAGGAAATTCGATCGCGTTGGATTCTAAAACGCCCGAGTAACCCATATGATGGTGGCGGTCGCTGTGTAAACTCGGAACAGAAATACGACAGCTAAAAGGACGACACCCTGTGCTGAGTCATGGCCACTGGAACTACCGGAGTCCCAGATCGCACCAGCTCAGCAAACCATCGAGAGTCGAAGCGCCTGATTCTAAACTATCGACTTTTTCGGATCTGTATCTAAGATGGATCTCAGTCTACTGAGACTGATTGAAACACGAGAGAAACCACGATCATAACATTCTCAACTGCATATTGCGTAAAACGGTATTATTGGAAGAACGATCGTTCAATTTTTCTATTGTATAAGAAACTTTACTGTCTCATTATATTGAGAATATCGTAAGTCTGTTTATTCGACTATTGCAGATAATTACAGAAATAAAGGAAAAAAAGTAATGCAAATTGCATTGCATTACGGGATATTACTAACAATAAGAGGAAATTTCTACTATTGCATAAATTTAACTTTCTCTCTCTTTCTCTCCTGTCCTGTCTCTCTCTTTCTCCCCTCCCCCCTTTCCCTCACTCTCTCAGCCTTTTCCTCTTTCCACAATTCGTGTTCAAATAAATTTGTAAAGACATCAAATCCATTTACCAGGTAGCTTTAACAAAAATAAGCTTGACACATTGCCGCTTGCGTATAAAACGGGAAATATAATAATAATGGCCGTAATTTACAGTGTGTTTGCTGTTCTCACGTTCTAAGCGGCTGGAATATTTAGTAATTATTCTTTCCCCATGAGACAGTAAATGATGCTTCGTTATCGGTTTTCCAAGCAGCGCGTCGAGAAAAGATGAATCCTCTATGGAGGTCGAAGGAGCGCCTTGTCATTCCACGGCCATTAATAAATCATGGTACGAAGTCTCGTTTTCCCAACGCGCTGTCGAAAGGTAGAGTAAAGGGAAAACGACTCCGAAAGAGGACCCGTACGCTACGTCAAACTAAGAGTGATATAAAAAAAGAAACATACCCTATATGCACAGCGATCGAACCGAAAGATATCTATTTTCGCATACCTACATGTTTTCCATCGATATCGCAACGAAAATACGAGTGCGCTTTGTTACACGATTTACATGTTCACCGTACGCGTTCGTCAAGCGACAGAAAATGTTTTTGATTTTATCCATAACGGACGTTATGCCGTCACAGAAGAAGTATCGCTCTTTTTATATGTTTTAAACAAATCCGACTTTTCTATTAATAATAAATCATTTGTACACTCTCAAATGCATAGTTTGCGCGCGCGATGCGCATTTCAGTCTGTGTGTGATAAATAATAAAATATTTTTTATTTAAGCGCTCATATATTCTACATATTAAATCATCGCTTGTCATTTTTATTTTTGAAATAGAATTCGATATAAACACATCAATCATTCGTGATAATGATGCCCGTCTAAAATAACGATCTATTTATCAGAGATCAACGTCAAAAGCACGAATTAATTCAAAATACTGCGTATATATAAGTCAATCAACGTAACCGTGTTAATACGGAATATTCCGAATAATATGAAAAACTGAAATGACAAGAACAATCTAACGAATGATATAAATATCAGGCGAGGGTAATTAGGCTGGGTATCAAAAGACCCTCTTTGTTTGTTGAACGATTACTTGGAACAATTACTATGGATTATGGAATAAGCTGCTCAAACTCTATGTATCGAGATATTTTCTTATATACCTATTCCTATATATAATGTAACGCTTTTGCCTTCAAATATTTTTTTATGAAACACTGTGATGTTATAAAACGTCCGTCATTATATTATTATATCATTTTTTAGCACATTTGTAAAGTAAAATTAATTATACGTTTTAAACTATCAGTCCCCTCATTTACATTATTTACACTTCTGTGCAGACTAAAATCTAACAGTAATCTATAACAGTAATATGTGAAAAATATGCATTATAATTTCAATGGTCACTAATCAACGCCACGTAAATACGATCACATTTACTCAAGTATTATAATCCTAAATAGGTATTGTAATAAGGGTGAAGATTACTCTAATATACCCGTTTCTTTTTGTGTGAAGTTCGTTGTACCTAATTATTTTGTTTAACACGCAAAACAAAATATATATTTGTTGAAAATTCACGGTGAACCGAATAGAGAGCAATTAATCCGGGTAGCGAAAACGTTGGATGACAGCTCGGATGTCAATGAAAGTAAATGGCACGTTCCAGCCCATCGTTACGGCATTGTAGTACATGTCAATATAGAGATACATGTGGAGCAGAAAAGCGGATCAGGTGCATAAAAATATTTTTGCGGCGTTTTAAATGGATGTTATTCCAGGATGCGCACTTGCTGGACAATCGAAACTGTATTTTTACTGTATTTCTTTTGCTGCATGATCCTGCGTGAGCGAAGACACGATATTTTTTTTTTAATGAAATTGGGCAACAAGTGGCGAGAACGAAAGTCACCGGATGGGATCATATTGAAATGCCAACTGACACGAGAGCTATGCTCCACGGTGGGAAAGAAAAAAAAACTGCGTAATCGTTTCACCATCTGTACCATTATACTTATTGTTGAAGAAAAGCTCTTTTGAAAATATGACCGACTTTTTGCTAAATGATGTGAGATTCTATTGATTGTTGCGACAGATTTAACGCGCATTTATCATTCCGGCCAGTGACACGCAACTCTCCTCGATAATGGCTCCTCACTTGAAATATTCGAAAACTGCTCGTCCCAAATAGATTTCCTGCGAATAAAGGCGATCAAGCGGCGCACCTTTCGTATTTCGTCTGAAAATAGCTTCGGTCGCGTTTGTATAAGCTATAGCTAGGGTAATGTTATCGATTACGAAAGCACAATGCAATTTGAGGTATTACTCGCGAAGCTGCGCTTTTATTGGCAACCGACACGAAGCGACGTAGAAACGAACGAGTAACCCAAAAAACCACAAATGTACTATATGTGCAGAGATACTATATCGTTTCGTAATAAAATTTTCAAACGATGAAAAAATAAATTTCTTATACAATTTTATTATATAATAAAAGTCGTAAGAGAGTTATAATATACTTAAATTGTAAGATAAAGAGAACACAGTGATTTTATTAGTAATCATATTTTAGAATAGAATTAGAATATTTTTTAATAATTAAACGTCTTTGTTTAACTAAATTTATTTGTAAGCAATATTGTTAATGCAATTGTGACAAACATGAAGCCATACGATCGCCATAAACCGCGAATGTAATCAGAGTTATAGATAAATCCGCTTTGCCGGCGACAATAAATTTCCGAAATCCACCTACGGCCGTATTGCGCGGATTCTGTGGTAAGATATAGCGAAACGCGTAGGGGAAATTTGGCCTGGGGACGTACCCACTAATCCTTCCGTGGTAATCGACGATTTCCGCCCCTAAATTGTCCCACTGCCGTGGAACTGCATAGTTAAGGGGCTCCTACGAAATTAACTTTAGATCGGACCGTACCAAGCCGTCGGCGCTTTTATTCTTCGACAGCGGTAGCAGAGAAATAATTATTTCGATTATATCAACAAATTGCTGGTTCTTTCGACGGAAGAACATCGTTACACCCGTGCTGAAACTATATAGGTATATTCGCAAAACTGGTATTATTCGCGGGATCTCTCCTCGTTGTCTCGAAAATAAAAATGAGATATTCAACTATACCTTAAAGGATTATATGCTGGATTAAAGAATGTTTCTTTAACAAATTTTTAACGAATCCTTATATATTTAAATGTTTGAATATATTACATGTACATATATCAAATTCTATATTTCATATGCGCGTACGGTTTTCCTCAAGATGGATCGAACACGCACGTTTATCCACGTAATGAAACGCCTTGGGCCGATAGGAAATGGCGCCTTGGTAAACACTAATAAGCACTCGCTTATACATATACGTGTTACTGTCTACGCGAGACCAATACATCCATACACACAACACACACAACAAAATAGTTTCCATTTTCGACCGAAATATACGGTATCCAATTTCAATTAGAAGTTTGCTTCGCTCGGTCGAGAAGCCGCGGTCGACAAAGTATTTAATCGAAGAACGCAACTCAAGAGGAAGGTAATATCTCCATCGATCTCGGATGATTTTGTTCTGAGAACAACACTAATTGGTAAATAATGAGACTTGAGACGATGAGGTTTATATCTAATAACAGAAGTCATTATTCTTCTATTGCAAATTATCTGTGTTGCACTGCGATTTAACAAAAAACGGCACGTTTTAATCATGAATGATTGAGTTTGAGTTTCGTTTAGCTCGTGCAATCGCAACAAATAAAGACTTTAATCAGAAATCCATCATGATAGACTAAAAAGCTAATAATGCGAAATCATTATGAGCTAATATTCGCACTCTAAAACTAACAGAATGTAATTGTCGTTAATTGTGCCGACAATTTATTGCGCTTTTGAAATATATGCTCCATTTTCTTTTTGTCAAATTGTCATGTACAGGTAAAATTTCATTTATGTAATATTTGGTTTGTATAATTCTAAAATTCAATTTACGGTAATTATACATAAATTAACATGTATGAACTGTATGCGAAAATTATTAATTTCTCTTCGATTATTGTAAAGCGTTCTTCCACAAATATACATATATTATGTAGTAATTTAAATATTTGATTACTATTTATCGTTGCAATTTATTCAACAGAAACGATGAAAAACCGAGCAATATAAACAAATCGCGATTCAAGTAGGATACTCATCTAAAGCAATCAAGTTGGATGTTGATTCTACTTTAAAAATCCTTCGAAAATCCTTTTTCTTCGACATTAGAACGGACTCATTCAACTATTTCCTTGGTAAAAATCTTTTAAAACTCCGGATATCTGTAAAATTGCGTTTCTCTTTCTTTATGCAATTCACCTCATTGTACTCGATTGAATCATTAATATAATCCATACTCATACGGGAATTTAATAAACGGTAATATTTCTCTCGTAATATTCCAGATTATAAATAAAATATAAATATTTTACTTATTTATTATTTTATTTATTTTCTGTATAATATATAATATATATAATTATCTAATTGTTTAATTATAATTGATAAATTTCATAAAATTATAGTAACATATGATGCATACTTATGTTAGTACTTGTATATTTGAAAAAGTCATGATTTCAAAAACTAATAAAAAGTAGGTAATTATGTTAAACTAAACTAAAGCAATTAAATTTAAACAAATTTGTTAGTTTAAAGATTAGATTTTGGTTAGTTAACCTAATTAAAATATACAAAGCGTAGAGTTTGTAGCATAGTGGTGCCTCGATGATGCAGTAGTTTACGTTTAAAGCATTGGTGCACGATTTGCGCAATGCCGAGTTTACCTTTAACAATGTGTAAATTTCGTAGGTAGTTAATGCACGTTACATGCAACGTCACTAAGGTATACGAACACAATGACCGTGCTTCTCGTTGTATGCTCGATATTACCGCGGTCCATTATATCGCGTCCGACTCCGCCTAGGCAACCGTGGAGGTTGATGAAACCGTAGAGCGACGTGTTACTTTCGTACCATCAGAAGTGTTTATCTCTTCATCTGGCTTCATCAGCCCAGATCAGAGCTTGCGCACCGTGAAAGCTCCTAATCGCGATCGCTACGAGACAAGCGCAATCTCGATTTAATTATCTAGTGACGTGAAGAAAGCGTCAAGGGTAAACGAGATCACCGTTTCATCTCCGAATCCGTTTCATTTTCGGATTCCTGATTTTTCTCCTTCATTCTGCTGATCGTCAAGTTTTCCCCTCACAAGGGAAATATATCTAACCGAAAAGCGATACAAAAGAAGTCTCCTCTCTTTTCTTCGGCTCTAAAGTTCCTCAGCTTAAAGTTTGCTTACTTGCTTAATTTCATTTACAGACGAGTTAGAAAACTAAAGCAATCCCATGGATAACGTGACTTTTTTCATTATTATTTAGTTACTATTGTTAACATTATTATATAACACAAAAAATACATAAATGTTTAAAATGTGTCATGTTAAAAGCTGGCCCCTTAGAAACGACATTTGGGAAAGGGTCGCAAATTGTTTGTCGGCCAAGAGGAAGTTTGCGTCCGTTAGTTTGCGCCTGGCTACCAATAAATGATTTTCCGGCGGTACTGGTAACCGCAGGAAGGAAAGCCACGTTGCGCGGAGACACGTGGCAATTTCGGAGCGACAACCGCACCATTTTCGCCCTGCGACACCTGTACAAACGGAAGCAGCTTATTCTCCGCGTAGAAGTTTGCGGTTTCCGCGCGCACGAGCCACTGTTTGCTGGAACAACACGAGTGACGACTATTTAAGGGGACAAAGAGCGGAATCCGATGCATCGCAGGAGTAAATTTTCGTAATACCGGGCCTCTCAACGCTCGCAAAATATTAGTCGAGATTGTTTTCAAACGATTCCCGACCCTCTCACGAGGAAGACACTCGTCGCGAGGGAGTAAACACTCTAACGTCCCACGAACAAACGTTCCGGAAACGGCACAAGACAAAGGGCCGCGTTGTGCAAACATTCTTGTCCGTTTTCTTCTTCAACTCACTCGTAAGTCAAAGAAAGATAGACATTTTCCGAATGACGGTAGTAAATCGAAAAAAAGCTTCTTTGGTTGAATTATTAACAACGTGAATAATGCCGGCAAACAAGAGCTTAATTCAATTAAAAATGTAATGTAAGAAGGAATATTTACACAAATCAGAGCTTGTTAATCTAAAAATAAAATAAACGATCCAGAAATTAAAGTAGGTACTTTGCTTTACTTTTTTTATATTATGTTAATTCGCGTTTCTAATTAAAATAATTTGGATAACCGTATTCACGCGTTGTGTCAAATATAAATAAAATAAAATATAATCAGAATTTATGTCAATCAATTTTGCACGTTCATTTATAAAATATCAAAATGTGTAGCTCTTGAAATATTGACGCAAATATTTACCAAATAAAAGAAAAAGTATATATTAATAATTTACAATAATAAGATACAAAACAAGTATCATGAATAGACATAAAAAATATAAGAGATAAAAGAAATTGTCAGTAACTTGCTCACCATAAAGAATGAATTATTATTGTTGACAATATAGGATATTGACAATATGCGATATCAATCTAAAGTAATTTAGCATTGCCTATATAACACCATCAAAGCGATTGAGAAGTTTACGCTCGAAAGTTCTCAAAATACGCTCAAGCAGATCTTTTGTAGCTCGAGAAAATTATAGTCGCAATCTAAAATTCTTCGCGGCTAATTACCTAAATTTATTAAATTCCGATTGTTATCGCACGAGAGTGGAAAATGGAGAGTGTCAGGGAGCCGGTATGTAATTTTCATGCATGCGGGGAGACGCGAGCGCCGCGCGCCGGTTTAATGGACGGCGCAACGTACAACGGCCGTATCCGGTTTCTGCGGTACGCAAGAAGATCGAGGGATAAGGTAGCTCAATAATAAAATAATGGCACTTGCACGCGATCTGCGAGATATACGCGCTTGTTTTACGTTGCATGCACGAACATATTGTGGCTCTGCCATTGTAGGGATTATTTTTTTCGATTCAGATACCTATATGTAGACCCTGTTATCGGGTACGATCGCAGTTATTGGACTTCAAATTTCTTCGACTCGCTCAAAAAGACTTGCCCGAGATCGATAAGAATCTTGATCTTAACTATTATCAGCAACTGGCAGAATATTATCAGTCATATAAACGTAATAACGTACGCAAAAGACCGAAATTTTAAAACTTTGTAATAATTATTTCAAATAGATTATAGTTAATATATCATTGCATTATACAAAGTAAAAGGACAGTTAGTGTTTTTTGTACGTAAATAAATTAATTTTTATTAAACAATATTCAAACCTATATAATATTTTTGGAGAAACGCAAACAATCAAGTTATCAATAAACACAAATATATAGGCTATAAAATATTAGAATAAATCTGGCTTGTTCATTATAAGAATAAAAATAATAATCACTAATGTTTTTGATTACATAAATCAATTAAAATATGTTAATTTCTGACAGTAAGATATCTTCTGATTATCTTTTATTTACGTTTGTGAAATACATATAAAACCTCTAAATAATGCTTTCGTTTATATAAATTTTTAATGTCGGAAACACAGAAAGAAAAACCAACTTCAGATCCTCAAACGCTGTTAAAAAATATTTGGGAAAGGAAAAATAAAGTAGGTAATATAACTAAATTAACAATTTTTCCTGACTGATTGTAAGGTAGATAATGTATTTTTATTTCAAAGAGGAAAAGTACGTAAACATCTCTCTACTTTTTACCACACCTGATATATGAACACCATAAAAAATATGAGTTAAAATTTTATATTCTAAAAATGTGTTGGCATTTTGTCGTAATTTTATTCTATTTATTTCTTTTTACCTTGTTTTTTACAATTAGCTAAACAATAAACTCCAAAATTAAACTCATTATACCTAATCTATTTGACATATATAAAAATTAAACGATAAAAAATTTAATAAAATTATTAATGTTATATCATCATATAATGTTCTCAATTTCGTTTCCTGCAAAAATCTTACTTGCGCTTGATAATTCGTATATTAAATGTTCAATAAATTAGAGAGGTGTGTATTTGTACTAATCTGCCCTAGCTAGAGAGCCTCTAGGAAAAAGAGCGCCAACGGGTTATGTGACCAGTCACTCTGTGATTTGCTGGTCACATGACCCGTTGGCGCCTCTCTCTCCTAGAGACTTTTTAGCCCTAGCCTATCTCAATCTAAGGTAAATCTTTATACAATATCTATTAATAAATATTTATAAAATATCATGTTTATCTATCTTTCTACGCTCTTTAATTTGATACAAACATTCATATACATATTCTATATACAGAGTGTCTGCAGGTAATCACCGTGCCACCTCTCATAGGAGCGTATTAAACTGAATATAGAAAAGTCCTTTACTGTTTTGCAGGTTTCTCAAATTCTTAATAAAAAATTAATTAATAAAAATACGCGAATTAGTACGCGTCAGTGCGAATCGGCGAGAAGAGATAGTCCAGCGTCACACGCGACGATTACGTTTGCTACGCACGCGGCGAGGCGTTGGGGGGAATGTGCTGAGTGTGCATCTAGCAAGAACAAATAATACGTAACACTGGGCTGTCTCTTGTCACTGAATCGCGCGGATGCACGCTTATTTGTAGATCTTTATTAATTAATTTTTCACTAATTATTAAAAAGATAAAAATAAATAATGAGTTATTAATTAATAAAGATCTGCGAAACAGCATGCGTTCGCACGATTCGGCGAGAAGCGATTGCTCAGCGTTTACGTTGCTACGCGCGCAGTAAAGCATTAGGAGCGTTTTATAAACAACAACGTAAGCAACAATGGCTATGCACGAATGTCGCACGTGTATAGCCGTTGTTAATTTACACAGTGCTTCTCCCAATGCCTCGCCATGCGCTTAGCAACGTAAACGCTGGGCTATCTCTTCTCGTCGAATCGCGCGAGCGTACGCTGATTCGCAGATCGTTATTAATTAACAACTCATTATTTATTGCTATTATATTAATCGCAAAACGAGCGTATATACATGCGCTCAGCGAAGATGTTTGCTATAGCACACGGGCGCATATACGCACTTATATACTATAACAAATATACTAGTAAATTGGCATAATCGAAAGATCACAATTATACTTCCTGTTATGCGTTGCGTGATCACTCAATACCGACGCGGAAAAGAGCTCTCTCACAGCACTTATCTACTACTGAGTTCCGGCCACACAGAGTGCTCAGCGTTGCCCTACTCCTATCACTCAAAGGATTAATCACATGCAATGCGCTTTTTATTGTTGCACATTGAGACAGAAGTCTAACACGAAAGAAAAGAACAAATATTTATGATCCGCTCGACAAATGTGAATCTCCGCAAATTAACACATAAAATAAAATGTAGAACAAACCGCGCGCAAAATATTACTTACATAATTAATATAGCCATTACATTTACAATCATTTATTGCGACAGTTGATTAAACACGCGAATTAACAGTAACTAGTTGTAAGAAATAATCTCGTTTGGCATCTTCTTATACTTGCAATCGCAAATTGCGAAAGTTAGTTAATCGCGCAAATTATTCGTTAAGAGAATTACATGTTTAAAGTCTTTGAGTACCTTTGCAATCGCGTTTTAAAGGATAATACGGTGACAAACAAAGTGACTTGTGCCCCTAGCTACTCTCTCGAGTTTTGTCGCGTGAATGACAACGGTGCACGACGGCCTTGCGTACATCGTAATGTGATGCTACCAAAACAATACCAAGGCCAAGCCATTCGGTTTGTTATCCGTCTCGAAATATTCAACGAATAAAATAGATTCACCGAATATATTTTATTTTTCACGTCCCCCCCCCCCCCCCTAAAATTATTATTAAACATTTAATATATTACGGCTTTCTGTATCATAAATTACGTGATACGACAATTTATAAGTTGCTTTGCGCTCTAAGAAAATGCAAAGCATTTGACTCGGTGAAAAATTCGAAGCACATTGCAGGATACACTCGCAACAATCCCAATAATTATTGCCAATAATTCGTAATTTTTATTTTCTATCAAAATTCGATTCTAATCAATAAACCGTGCAAAGCATCCGTTTCGATAAATCACCGTCGTATTAATATGTTTATAAATCATTAATCGCGTAGGTTAATTAACAAACCGATATTTGGTAAAAGAATTATCGCATTTCGAGTGGTAATGCGAACATACACGAAGTGGCCATTATTTTTGCTCGTTCAAGGTTCGCTACAATACAAATGACAACACGGCGGGCAGCGGTTTACTGCATAGATAACAATACACGCCAGTCAATCTAGCTTTCAACGAAATATTTAAATAAACGTAAATACTCTATTTCCTTCATTTCCTCCATTTAAATATCAATATAACACATCTTCCTGTTAGTTGCGCAAATATTTTGATCCAATAATTTATATATTATTCCGCGTTATTAATCTCAAAATAATAGACAAATTAAATTTAAATCAAAAGTTTAAAGCACGCGCATATAACCAGTTCCAAACATTGAAACGGAGATACTTATCATCCGTAAATATCGTACAATTACAATTTATCATTCTCATCCTTTATCATTCTGATTCCTGCTTTAAATCAATAAACCGAATGAAATATCTACTTGATAAATCGTCGTTTCAGTATACATATATATTTATGAATTCTTAATCACGCGAACTAATAAACATATATTACAATAACTGCGAGGTACCATGGGATTTTATACTTTTTTAAATAATTGTCGTAATCGCGACATTTCGAGAAATAATAAAATGACGCACCAAGCGATACAACAAACAAACTATTATTATTTGAACTCTAATTGATAGGCAGAATTTGCTACAATGTAGTTAATATGTATATAAATGTATATTATTAACAGTGTTTAACTCAAAGTATTAAATTGTTTCTTTTAATAACATAACAGTTTGACAATGGTTAGATATTAAAGATCCACAGCGCACCAACTATGTTTTACTCTCATTGCTCTTAATTTATTTAAAGTTTAAATAAATTAAGAGCAATGAGAGTAAAACACAGTTGTGTTGTAGATTTTTAATTACATATAATAAATTTCAAAAACAAATGTCTCGACTCAACTTCGAGTCATCTTCAGCGATATAATGCCATTATAGGAATAAAATAAAAATCCTCATTGTCTCAAACAGAAAGAATGAGCACCTCCAGATTCCTATTTTTAAAGGTTGCTTTATTTCACACGGAGATGGTAAACCGTGAAACAAAAGTTGGCTTATGTAATTAGTCTGTAAATGGATAAATTTAATAATAAATATGGATATATAATGGATATACCAACGTGTGATAAATTAACAAAAAGAATCGAGAAGTGAAAAAGAAAGAAACTCCAAAGGTCCAAATAAATTAGAACTATACATTCTAAACAATGGATCAAATTCGAATCGCAAAAATTAAAATTGCAGAGTTGATCATTACAATGTTACAATATGTTAACATAGTAAAAAAACAGTCTTTAAATAAATGTGAAATAATAAACGGACAGAGATTGACTAAAGTCGAAAATAATAGTGTCGATCAATATACGTTAAAATCCATTTATATTATTTAAAGACTAAAGTTTATCTTTAGTCAAAGAACTATGTAATTTGGTTTATTATTATTACTTTAAATTATTATTCTAGAGACAAGAAAAATTTTATAATTTAAATAAATTAAAAAATAAGATGAAATACAAGGAATATATATGTATATGTAACTATTTTTTAAGCTTAATCTTATTCTTTACACTGAACTTATAATATTATACAATTTCTTTATTCTCAAAACCTAAATAGTTAGGAAAAGAATAATAATAAAGTAATTTTCCAATACTTTTCCGAGTAAAAGGCTATAACATTTTACATTAATTAAAAAAATATCTTATATTATAACTTATTATGATAATATTGTATAATATGAGAATTTTTTTCACTTATCGTTGTCAGCGCAGTGCTTGCATACTTTAATAGATTATATACTTACATAATTGTCATACGATAACAAATTCCCCAATACCTACATAATTAACAGAGACCGGATCGAGGCGGTCAGTAATTAACAACAAATGCATTTTTAGGTCTTCATGCGTGCACGTTGGTTTCGTAAAGCCGATATATTTCGGCATATTGCTCGTGGCTCTGGTTATTACGATAAATTGAATATATAAAGGCACCTGCTGCCACGCGCCTCGATATAGCACCAACTCGGTGCAGCTTCATGCATGATATGCGAGTAGTTCCACGTTTCTCGTAAATGTAACGTTACCCAGCAAAGCTTTCGCCTCGAAACGGCCCTATTAAACATTCCATTCTTCTTTCCTGCACGTCGCGTCCGCCTTTCTCCCTCTTATTTACTAAAATCCTTTTCTTCTCTTTCTCGGTATTCCACGTGATCCGTTTTTCGTTTCGCAGCAATTACGACGATCGTTCGTGATATAAAGCCGAAACTCAATAAAAAAATATAATTAACTTTCTCTCACGTCTACATTTTAGCTCTATCATAAACTATGCGGATTTAATTTGTGATTGTATATAAAGTGTGATTGTATATATAGACAAATAATTGTATATAAAAAAGTAGCGTTTAATTATTACGTGCTCAAAATATAGCTTCAGCAGAGTCGGGTGCAATTCGATGCAAATTGATTAATTTCTGCGCATTTTTGTATCAAGAACAAAAAACAGGACTTGTCCAACGGTTATATTATATTTTAGGATTTATTTTCAGTAACATCTCGCAGTTTTTTTACATTTCATGAGCAATAAAAAAGTAGAGTGAGATTCACAATCAATATAATAATAACGTAGAGTATATGTATAAAGCATCGCAGACTTCCTAATCCTGTTGATTTATTTTTAAAATAAGCACCACTGCATGATCAATATTAGATAATTATAGTGAAACATTTTATATTAAGGAGTTTATAAAATTTAAAAAAGAAATGCATGCTTATTTCGATAGCCATACATTGATTTGATTAGTCTTGTACGCATGGCACATCTGGTTCGATCTTATCGCGACTATATAGCACATCCGCTGCAAATTGCATCTCAGGGAACATCTTAGCCGTGTAATTAAGTAATTAACGATCTTGATGTGCCTGGTGCCGTCTATAGACAACTAGCAACTAGTTTTACGCTCACCAACTTGTGATTTCTAGCATAAGCGAGAGCACTTTAATTGGAAACCTTACGACACATGCCATCCGGTACATCCGCGGGTATCATTAGGAAAGTACTGAAGTCACAAGGTAGTTGCTGCTACCTCTACATTTCCACGCACTTTCAGACCTTATTACTACCGTTATTGGCTCACTGATTACCTACGTTAGCTTGTTTATTTTCATTTATATATAAATTGTAAAATTTTCGCAAAACAATGTTTCGAAATAAGAAATGCCAGATATTTTTTATAAAGAAAATATAAACAGTACTTTCTATGTATCAATATTAACAAAATTTTACCAACAGTGTAATTAAAAATTAAGTCGCAAAATATATTTTTGTTAAAAACATATTTCAAAATTAGGTATGTTACGAGTTTATTTGAGATTTTACTATCTATTAACTTTTCTATTACGCTATTTAATCTTTAATTTCTTAATAGCTTCTTTACTTATTAAAATAAATAAGTTTTTATTTGTGCGCAAGAGATAAATTAAATTACTGCTACTAAGATTTTAATTCAAGAAAATACCGTTCCTCTCTTTTAATGCTTTCAATCCTGTGTTGAAACAAAAGACTCACAAAGTTATTTCACAGATCATTAAAATTGCAATATATGATAACATTTATGCATTAAAAGAAATAAAATGTGCATGTTTTTATTATTATCTAATACTATTTACTCTTTGAAATTCTTTAAAACTGGCTCAATTGTACGCTTTATTCTTTCCATTATATTCGTTACACGCATGTGCCTTCTACAAAACTTTTTACTTCAACATCGTTTCTTATCTCAACAAAATGTTACTACGTTACAAATATTTAATTTTAAAAATATATTTATGTAGCAGATTTCTCAATCGTTTTCAAGTTCGTGAGTTATTTCTATTGAATCTTTCGAGCATCCTAGTTATGCCTGCTTCTGCTTTCTTGATATATCACGAGCACGCGCGAGAAACATTTTTCTGCAGGCACAAATACTCTTACGATTCAAAGTAAACAGTATAGAAAATAAAATGGCTCGCGGGGGTTTGTACGAAAAGACTTTTTGCCGGGCGTTCTCCCGCTGCTCACATCCTGCTACGTGGATTTTGCGACGGATTTTCAGTTCTGGCTCGCGGAGAGTTGGTTCAAAGGTCCCCGCATTTGCTCACCCCATGCAATTCCGTCGCGCTATTCCCTGCACCATGCCAAAAGGGAGAAAGAAGGAAAGAGACACAGAGAGAGAGAGAGGGAAATACCGCTGAACGTTGAGCGACCACTTGTTGCTACTTCGATCCAACTCGGCCGCTTGCATTTACCCTTTTGTCTCTCCTTGCGTTATTCTCAAGAGAGAGGAAGCAAAGAAGAAGAAAAGGATAGATGGATGAAGGAAAAAGCGTGAGAAATGAAATGAGAGATTATTAACCTACGCACCCGGATATCTATATCATTATAACTCGTGATATCTGATATACTTAATATTGCTCGATAATTTCAGCGTTTTTCATTGGTATTTTCATACGATTTTTGATGATTCAAAATACTAATGTATTAATACAATATTTATCTGAAAGAGATAAGTTATAGATATGGAGAAATTTGTAATAAAAAACTTCCGAATTTAGACTTAAATTTACGTACTAAACTCATCTTGTGTAGTATTATCATTACAACGGTAATTTAGCCTGTAAAAAAAGTCATAATTTTTACAATTATAGAATTATAACAATTTAAATCATAGAATAGGAACAGTTTATAGAATTTTAATTTCATAAGAAATACATAGATTAGAATAAAATACATTATAAATTAGAGCTTGTATAAAATTTGACATTTTATCAGAAAAAAGATATGTAATATTATATCACGTGAAAAATGCGATACAGTAAAAAGTAAATATCTTTTTATTTCTTTTCTAAAAATATAGCACACATAAATAAATTTCTTTCAATTCCGAGTACTTGATATACGTCAAGAAGACATGTTTTCGTATGATAATCGTATAGCCAAACTGGATGGACGCATACAACGCGTCGATGCAAGAGCATATTCGTATCTAATAGTGGTGCAGCGGACCGAAATCGATGGTGAAGCAATTTGCCGGGCGTTTACGCGACGTATTAATGCAATTTGCATGGCTGTATGGTTCGAACGGCTCGACGAGCTTCATGGTACGAGTCAGTACACCCGATTTCGTGTAGACCGTTTTTATCGAAGTTTCGATATGATTTGACAGCGTGCAAGTATGAACTACCACGACATTTATGTCTTTCTCGCGACCCGTCGAAAAGCATCCTATAAGATTTTTCCTATAAATGCCCAACAGTAAAATAGAACATTATGAAAGGCGCATAGACGATAACATAAAATTTTCACGATAAGAAAAGAAATCCAAATGCTGTCAAGTCATAAAACATATAACTTTAATTATCGCCTTAAGTCACATACGCTTTCATACGAGTCGCTATTACGAGAACATCTTCATAAACGAGCGCCGAACGAATCGTGATTAATAAATTACTATCTTTTAACGAGTGGTCAATTTTTTAATTACTCGCTCAGCTTCATTAAATAATTTACGAGCTAGCAAGAACAGGACATAAATCGTACCGATTTCACGAACAAACGTTTATCATGATGCAGGTAAATGCTCTAAACATCATCAAAGCTAAAATTAAATTATAAAAGTTATGTAAACGCATCATAAAAATAACAACTATTAATAGTAGAGAGAGGAGGAAGGGAGAGAAAGACTCAAATTTTATTATATAATAGTAATAAGCGCAATAAATAATTATTAAATGTAAAGTACCTATACATATTGTACATTAAAATTGTCTTGGAGTCAAATATTCTATAAATACAGAAAGATAATTCTTAGTTTATATCATAAATCTAAAATCAAATCTTAAGATAAATCTGCAAAAAATAACTAATAAATTCCGTTGTTATTCTTATTCTACATTATCGATGCTCTCTTCACTCTTTCGAAGCCAAAGCTTTGATTAATTCTTTTCTACATTGTACGAAACTTATTTCATAGCATCAAATTTCTTGAAGTTCTCTTAAGGGAATCCTGCACTGGCAGGCGAATTCCAACGATGTCGATAATGTCGATCAAAATGTATTTTCGCACAGCTGCCATTTTTTATTGGATTTATAGAATTAAAAATCCTTTTCCAGGATTAAAGTATACACGCAAACGGACACGGGACTTGACAACTTTACGTTAAGAAAAAAAAAAATTTTTTATATATAAAAGGATTTTTAATTCTATAAATCCAATAAAAAATGGCAGCTGTGAGAAAATCACATTTCGATCGACATTATCGACATCGTTGGAATTCGCCTGCCAGTGCAGGATCCCCTTAAAGTAAATTGTAATAGAAAAAGATTTTCCTTGCAATACAAATTTAAAGCTTTTAAAATGTTGAATTACACCAGACATAATAAAAAGGGAGAACTTATTTAAATGACAATTTACTTACAACTTTCTTTTGGCGTTCTCCAGAATCAAGATATAATATCGAATTCTAAGTCTGCGAAGAGTAGTTTTCTTTTATAAGAGACATCCAGTTTATTAATATTTTCATGAAAACGCGAGAAAATATGGAAATTAGTGCAGATCTGACAGAAAAACAGCAATTTTTAATTATAAAAATCCATAATTTTTTAGATCAATATTTTTCACTTAAAAATTCATTGAACCAAGCTGCGAGTTAAAACAAGTCTGTAGGTATTAAAAGATGGCAGATAAACAAAACAAATACGAAAATATCTTTGGTAGTTCACTAATTATAAAAAAACCAATAAAATATTAGGAAATAATTTTGAATAATATTTATGCGTATGTACATGCTAACAGCTTCTTTAAAATATTAAACCAAGAAGATATATATGAAAATACAAGTCATATTTTTGTCTTCTATAGTTTAGAAACGTGTTAACCACTCGTAAAATCTTCATGTTTCGTGAAAGAATTTTTTCGTCTTCTTTGCTATCAGAGTCAGGAATGTACAGCAATGTTCAGAAATGCTGAATAAGATTTGCATGAAATAAAATCAATATAAAATTAAAATTATTTCTCACATAAAATATTTTATGATACATAAATAAGCGTATGTAAATACGCTGAAATTTATGTATGAATTTATTAAGTTAATTATATCAGCATAAATTCGTTATATCACATCTCTGTTTTTCGCAATTTTACAAGCAGTTTAATATTTTTTGATATCATCACATAGTCATTAATTTGTATTCAATTGTAAAAAACAATACAACTAATACAGTAAGCATTCATTATATGATTACTCTAACTTTGATTGTACTTGAAAATGACTGTACTTGCAAATAATACAAAGGAATAGCCTTTAGTACACCTTCCTAAGACCACGTATACGTTTCGAAAGGCTCGCAAACCTAACCATTACTTATGCTTTTTACTGCAAATAAATTGTCTGGGTAAAACCTCCAAGAACTTTTCTTGCCTGTGCGCTAGCTGTTATTACGACTGCCGTTTGAAGCGACAACTTCTTCAATTTTCAAGGATACTTATTTTGTATCTTTTGCATTATATGGAGGAATAAACAAGAAGAAATCATTTGCCTTCTCAAAAAATACTTGTTAGGTTTTTAAGGAATTTTATATACATAGAAAATAATTATGATCACTATGGTTATATTAATATACAAGAAAGTTACATTTTTTTAGATTCAATAATCAGCATTAGATCTAAAATTAAATTGGTTTATTATCTCTTAGAATGTTTTCCTACAATTTCTAATTCTCGTTTTTGAATATTTTATGTTCAATATATAACGTTGTAGTACTTAATCAGTTCTCACAAGTTTAGCTTCATTAGTACAAGTATAGTAGTTCGATACAACGCGTGAGCAACTAATACTGCTACCAAACTTAGTTCCCAAATGAGTAACGTAAAATTTTTGCAGATAGGACACGCGCGTACACGATATGTTAAGTTCCGATATGGTTTCTTAATAAAGATGATACAATCTCGGAGAAGATATGATGACAGCATCGTGGATAACGACTTAATCACGGTTTCAGCACTATATTGCCGTTCCCCAAGATATATCAACCGGGTTTAGTTTCTATCCTCCTTTTTAAAACGTAACCAACGAGTCAGATATTACGCCACGTCCATCGACCCTTCGTTCTTTACCGTGAAAGTTGGATCGCCCCACGTTACATCGAGCTGCGGCGCTGAGGCGTTCTCATACGGCGTACATGTCGCATCCTCGGTAAAATTAATTGCCTATAAAATGAAACGGCTATTTTTACGATCCTGAGGAGTCCAATTACGGGAAAGGGAGATGGCGAGCGTATGGCGAGAATATCGCGCGAGAGTAGAAATACGACAATGGACCGTAGACACATCCTATATTTCGCAGTTTCGTCTTTGTTTTCGTCGACGACGATTGATTGCTCGGTGCTGACAGTGATAACAGAGTATTCGCGTGTTCGTTTTAATACTTTAATACAAAAATCTTTTTCGCAAGTACTATACGTACTTGGCAAGTACTCTCGGCAACATATTAATCGTACAATCAAATTATTTCTTACGTGTACTTGTGTCTCATATATACATCATTGTGCAGTTTGTAATTATTTTTAGCTAATAGAAGGTATTTGTAGAACGGGAGCTATTTTAGAAGTCAATTAAAGAGATTCTTGAAAGATATGCGTTAATCAATGACAGTGGAAACTGAACAATTTTAGTTTTTACATCAGCCAGAGGAAGCCGATTATTGGCGGACATGTGCTTCGCGGTGTCCGATAAAACTCAATGGCACGTCGCTTCCAGTAATCGACGATGGTAGATTAATATCGCGACCGTTCGCAGATAGCACGCAGAATGCGATATTAATCCAGAATGACGACGCGCGCATTGACAGTGACATACGTATTGCGTTCGATTGCCAGTTCACCGGCCATTTTTACACGCGGCAGCTTTCCGCTTCGATCGAAGCGCTCGGGTAGGTAGTACCTCCTTCCCGTGAGGATTTCTCTGTGAGTGTCGATCGCGTTTCCCCAGGGTTCGAGTCGATGTCCGGCAATTATTTATCGCCGCCCTATCATCCGCCCTACCGTCCGCCCCTCAGTTCGCAAAGCGGTTCAGGCGATTCGATTCTCGGCGGAACTTTATAAATCGTTTATAAGCCGACGCGCCCTTATTTTCGATACCGCGAATTATTTATAAAAAATCTGTTACAATTTTGATAACTCGACTAATTAAACAATTAATGATTGATTAAATCACTATTACAAGATCAGTGTCAAATTAATTTGATGATGATTTATTCCGAATTTATTCGGTATAACCTGTAGCAAAGAAATATATAGTGTTTAATTTTAATTTGAGGAGTCAGCCGAATGTGAAAGTAAAGATAGATTGGTACGGAGATAAACTGGCTATAAAGACGGTATCTAGTGTTTCTCTTTATGTATGGTATTTGGTGTATAAACATGACGTATACACTCGACGTCGCTGCGTAATGCGTTTCCAGAACCGCATAATATGCGACCGCCTACGGTGAGCTCTCGTGGTATGTTTCTCGAAGTCGTCTGACGTACTCGACAAAAGATGAAATATTGGGGACACGCGTTCTCGCAGCCCAACAAGCTGCGTTGTTGAACGTAGAACCATTTGTCGCGCTGAGCGACCCGCCTTAGATATATATAGTCGCTATACCATCGCTTTTATAATATTTCGAAACAAAAATGATAATTAGGTATTTGCGATACCTTCGAATGAAAGTTAATCGTGTGCATTATATAGGTATGTATATAATATGATTCATGGAGAACTCCATTTACACTAATTCAAATAATATACTTGATCGAATATAAATTAAATAGTGTAAATTATTAAAATAGATAAGTAAATGACACAATAGGAGAATATATAATATTTTTAAATATATATAGAAATATATGTATATGAAATATATAAAATAAGGATTAAGCAACAACGTACATAGGTATACTATAAAATGGTATAACGTTATAATTAGAGTTGCGATGGTAATGTCCATTATGGATAATGATTCGCTTTCCCGCAATTATTCGTCCCAGAATACTGGCTTTAGTTTAAAGTTGTGGATGGATCTCTCAGGATCGTATATAATACTTGCTCGGTAATTTTGAGGGCCGCGGTAAATAGTCTCTGCGCAAAATGGCCGCGAGGGATAAGGGAAAAGAGCGGTAGAAGCGAAAGCCGAGATAGATAACGGTAACCGGTGCTAATTTATTTGCCTTATCCTATTTCGCCCACCACCAACGTGCTCGCGCCACTGTGGATGTTTCCTGATTACATACCATTGTTTTCAACCTCGACAATGTACGTACTTGGATTAAAAGCATGAAATGGCATCATTGTAATCTTTTATTGTGCGGTAATACACGATTTGTACACTACCGCTGGATTTTAATCTCGCTTTAGATTGCTGCGTTTTAATTGGTAGAAAAACGAGTAAAACGTTCGTCGCGGGTTCCTTCCAAGAAATGCATATTTCGCTTTCGCAATAAGGTGCACAATGCAAAATTTTCAAAGCAGATATGACAAGCTAGTGTTACGTCCTTTTCACGTTCTCATCTAAACAGCATGTAACATATATACGGTACTGTTCTCTTAGGTGATTACTCTTCACTTCATATTTCAAACTGGCGTACGAGCTCGTCACTTTACATTGAGTTCACTGAACTTTTCGCTAGAGTATGGTACCATTTATACTTACTACATTTCCCTCGTTTTACAGCAGAGAAGTTAAAGTAGGTCATCACATCCTTTATTAATAAGATGTCAACATTACCTCCGCGTCGCTACTTGACAAGTAAAACTTATCAACAAACTCTACTTCATTACGTAATCCCGATCTCTTATAAAAAGCGGAAAAGTTGTAACAATATTTATTAAAATATTTAGTATCTTTATATTTTTAATGAATATTGTACTTAAGCGTAACATATAGGTTGCTCTTATTGAACGTAGACTGACATCACGTTTAATATCAAAACAAGATATTAATATTTGATTTACTGGGAAAGCCGCTGGGACAACATGTCGTTAATAATTTGCATTATTACATGAATTTACGAGAGCACATCGTTAATACACTATACAATTTCTGCATTTGATGCGATAGCATAACTCGTAATTTATTTATAACGTTTGACATATTTCCATACGTTCAACGCTGAAGATCTGCAATTTCGTCGAGTCGGATTTCTATATTAATAAAATAGTAATATTTCCATTTTCTTTCAAATGGCCATGCACATGCAATTTTACTTACCATGCAACTGATGATCGGGCATCTGATAACGAAATGCGACTATATTCTCTCTCTTATGAAGATTAGACCCATAAACCTTACCTGAAAAGAGAAAAAATAAATATTGTTATATATTCAATAATAAAACTCTGTAACGACAGCAAACACAACGCAAGCAGTAAATGTACAACAAAATAGAATTTAATGTGATTTACCATATGAGAGAGTTACTTTGTGCTATGTATAATACGAGCACAATACTTAACAATACATCGCGTTATTAATAAGTTCCATTAAAATCCGTACGGTAAATAAAAGGAGTAATAACGAGAACAAGAGTTACGCGCCCAGCAAGCGTGCGTTATTGCAGCCAGGAGGTGTTTAGGGACGATTAATTCGAGGTTTAATTCAATCAAGGCGACAAGCATGCCCGACATCCACACTGGCCATTATTAATTACTAATTGGTCCCGCTGTACGATACGGTTATAAGATACAGCCAGTGTCTCTTCGATCGGTATAATTAGTCGCAGAGGGTGAGGTGTCTGGCGAGGATCATTAAGGATTTATTTATAACTTGTACAATGGGTCCTCGCCGATCTCCATGGCGATACCGTGCGATTCCTTCCGAGCCTCATCCTACCATCTCTGCCATTTCCGCATCGTTAAATCCAGCCAATGTGCGGCCGATCACCGACTTGTATTTCCGGACGTTAATTAGACGTTCTCAGAAATGGCATTAAACCCTGATGGGTTTCGCCAAACCTTTTATGTGCAATCGCTCTTTCTAATTAGATTATTAAAAGGAATTAAAAATGTTTCAAGACCAATATCAGAAATATTGGTTTTAAAATCCACTCAATCTAGATCTAATTTGTCTTCTCTTCGTATCGCAATAAAACCAAAGCAGTATAAATATGATTAATGTATATCAAATATCTCTGTTGTTGTTTACATCAAAATAATAAAGTAGAATACATTGATAATCTCTTCAAGATAAAGGAACAAAACAGATACCTACATTATTAAAACTTGTCTTTCAACTATACGCCAATTAGAGCGGCACAACTCATATCCAATTTCTCTCATTAAGCAGATAGAAAATAAAAAGTTAAGTAAGTCTAATAATTAAGCAAATCAATGCTTGTAATATCAACGTTTTTAACAAGCTACTTTGACGTTACTGCAAAAGTCTGCCGATATTCAAGCGGCGTGTAGTACCTAATTAGCACACATGCAGGGATATTATACGAGATATATCTGTACACGGAGCACCAGGAAATTAGAAAAGTTGTTTGGTTTAAATCAACTATATTACAATAAGTATACAGAAATCATCGGAGGACCGTCGCTGGATGTGCCATTCTCCAGATTGAAGTGCGCGGGTACTTTGCAGTCTTCTGGGTCCTCATCGTCCGTCGCGTGTCTGATTCTCGGACGCCAAGGGTCGGCGCTGGATGATACTAGAAAAGCAGACAATCAGACACGCTCCGAATGCCAGCCAAGCTTGTAGACTAGTCTCTTTCTTCCTCTTCCCTATCTTATTTCAGTCACCGTTCCACCATTTCTCTTTCGCGATCCTCGACGGGTCGGTTCGAATGTTTGTATTATTACCTACCGTTTCCACATAAAGGTCCTTGCACAATGCTAGGCAACAGGCAATAGGAACAGGAAATAACCTCAAATTTGTCAATACAAACCTAAAAAATTCGAACGATATGATTGGATGGCAACAGGCAATAGGCACAGAATTTCCAACGTGACGGAAATTCTGTGTCTATTGCCTGTGTCATCGTCTATTCTGCATAAATACAAGATTTCTGATTTCTGTTCCCTGTTCCTATTGCCTGTTGCCTAGCATTGTGCAAGGGGCTTAATAGAGAAATCCACCAACTAACAAGATCCTGAATCACGATGATAAATGCATTGTCAAAAAAGTTATGTTAATATAATATAATGTTAATATGATATACCTATGTATAATGGGCTGTGTGTTAATACACGTGAGAGCGTATTTAATCTGTTTACTCAGGAGTTATAGAAACTATTCATCGCACACTGCTGACAAAACCGCATGCTGAATTATCATCGGTCATCGTTCATCATCAAGCGCGCCTCTCATGTAAGCAGCTACATAAAACCGCAGACGGCTTTAATGAACGACTTGCCGAAAGTTTCGGGGATCGACGAAATCCCCGGAGAATCGTGCATCTGCACAGACGCGGGATTCGGGCTTAGACTATAAGGATCTACGTAATGTGGTTTAATGCGGTATCCTTGTACTCATCCAGGCTATACCCTCCCGAGATACGAGTCTAGTCCTAGGTTGTGAAGTGGGTTTACGAGAAATCGATTTGCCGAAGAGGATTACGAGACGCGGGAGGGCAGTGGTCGTCAGTCAAGCCGCAGATGATCGATACTTGCGCTTCTGATATCTCATGACCTTTTCCATCCTTCAGTATTCATTGTATTACGATAGAAATCTTGGCTTCATCGCCATCCGTCTTATTTCACTGCCTTATTTCGAAGGTCCATAATTACTTTCATGACCGTTGCGTAGTATTCACGTTGAACTATGCACGCGGGTGGTGCACAATTAGAGAAGGGAGTGAAAAATTGAAAAACCACGCATCAATTACTATAAAATATTCGCGGTGCGAGTGCAATCGACACCGTCGCGCTGAAAGCACTTGAACTTTTCGTTCGCTTGATTTAATTAATTGCCCAGGCGTATAATAAATTTACATACTGGTGCAAAGAGACGGTCAAATTATACCATAACGCTTTAACCAATCGATCGTGTCGTGTCCGAAAGCATATAGTACCTCGTTGCCAAATGCAAATATTGATTTTCGTAGACAAAAACTCCGGTCAGTCACCGGCAGTTATTGTTAAAATCATTTTATCGCACCGACGGCCGGTGATTGCTGTCATTATCGTTACGGTATTGGTCCCCAGTGATAGTATTACCAGCGTTCATGTTAATATCGAGGACATTACGATGCAATTACCGATAATCGTGCTAAAATAACGATGACATTGTTCTCAACAGTTACCAATCACCGATATGCGATCGTGTATGCAAATCCCCGCGACGTGACGATCCTTAAAACATTAATCGGCGAGAGTGATGGGAGAGGGGAAGGGGGGCGAGCTAATATAAAGCTGCTACGATAAAATCACAACGATCGCCGAGCGGCATTTGGATTAATTGGTGTTCGCTGAAATACGTATAATACGGGAATTAAATATTTTTAACGAGATGTAACTGAGAGCTTCAATGAAAAACGTGATACTTATATTAATAGCACATATGTACGTAAAACGAATACTAAGAGCATAATGACTATGCAGCACTCTCACGCTGTGGTTACAATAACAATGACTAACAAATTAGCGCTGCAGACTAAAAGACAGAAAAGCCTTTCATTTCGTTGCCGAGCTTTTGTCGAAATTTCTTGGCGAGGAAACACTGAGAGACGAAGACAAGGGAAGATACCAAACTCGTCTAACAGTAAGACAGCGAAGCATAAAGCTGAAATAAGAAGGAAGAGAAACAAGATAGGACGAAGAGAAAATATCAAGAAGAAAAGCGAGAAAAAGAACGCTAGGAAGAAAGGAAGAGAGAAGAGGATAGAAGAAATAAATTCTTTTCTCGGACGCCTCGTGCCATCTCACAAATAGCCCATAGAGTCAAGATGGTTTGTATGGGTGCCGTGGGACTACCTCGCACCTTTCGGCTTCTCCAAATACCCACATAGAAAACCCCAGGAACCGCATCGACCAAGACATCCGCAGTTATTTACTTTTACCTAGGATCGATGCCGCCACTCTGCACACAAACTTGTCTCGCTTTATCTGTGCGAATATCAACGTATTGCCACAAACTGTTCTCTCTTTTATCCTTTCTCGGTCTCAGTTTTCAAAGTAGGTAATTAACGCGAGGCACTTAAAAAAAGACTCTATTAGAAAAATTGAACTGAGCAGAAGACGATAATGTGAACACTAGTTCACAAACAGTTGCAATTACGAACAAACTGTATCACATAACGTCTATTTTTTTTTTAGTTTCTCATAATGAATTATGATCATTATATGGCCACATCGCAATTTTCAAAAAGTGTCATACGTCTGTGAAAAATAGTATTATTAATTTATATCATAAAAAGAATTAGTAAAATTTTATAATTAAAATATTTTTCATAAATGCACAATGAAAATAAATCTTTGGTTCATTCTTCAGTCCTAAATAACGGCATATGGTAGATGGATGTCGTGATTTACAAAAACTTACGTCCATCTTACTGCCTACAGGGGAATATCGATGGCTATCGCCATCGGGCCATTCTGTTCACGACCTCTTGTGCCTACTCTTCCTGCACGTGTAGACCATATATTGTATCCGGCCTAAGTCTAACTCGATGATATTGCTTCTTGTCGAATAATCAATGGCATCTTCACGTAAACGTAGTTCTCGAGAATTTACAATTGCTTTGCAAAATTAGTACAAAAAACGTTTTCGATTTTGACTGTCGCGATATATAAAGAAACTCAACAATGAAACCTGTATATAAGTCCTTATGAATTTAATAAGTTTGTAAAATAGGCAAGTTGTTAAAACCATTTCTTAAATATCAGATTAAAAGACTTGCATATTTAAAAATTATTGAGTTGATAACAAGATCATAATTTAATAAATAATTAATATAGTAATAATTTGTACAAATCGTTGGTTCTTACTAATATTTCTAATGCGAACTACGCAGCTACGACTGATTATTGGCTGGTAATTTTTCAACCATCTTCGATACTGTGAGTAGTGTGAGTCATAAATCACTGTGGATAAGTGGCAGTGCTGCTATCCCAATCACCAAATTAAAGAATGCCTGCGGAGATACCTACCAAAAATTTGACAAGCAGCGGAAATAACGATGGACGTGGTGCAGTTTCACGAGCCACGCGATGGATCTACGTCCGACTTATCGTGCAGCTGTTTCGCGATCGATTATCATAGCCACGAGGCGAAATCCTGTCACGGTCCGAACCGAGAGAATCCCATATGGCCAAGAGGAAAGAAAGATCGATACATCATGCAGAAGCTTTGCGCAAGGCGGAGGAAAGATAGGAGCGCGTATGACTCTAGCATATCGCATACCTCAAGAATGACACTATATATACCTATGACGCCGGAGTACATAATATTGCTTCTTTATCTTACCGAAGGTACAGCCAAGCGAATAGCTTACATGCAATTCAAACGCATATGAGACGCAACTTAGCCTACAATTTCGCAGTGCACTCATTTGCCTTCTCGTCAAATTTTCCTCAGCAAAAGTAAAACACGTTTGTTGTTTATATAATCTAGCATCAATAGAATATTAATATAGATACTGCAATAAAGTGTTATAAAAATCTGATAATAATATTGTTATTAATGTAAAGTTTCGTGAGGTTATTATAGTTGATATTTTTTGTATTGCAACCACAAAAAAGACAATATATGACAATTGGAGTTTATTAAAAGCAACGTACAATTAATATTAATTGTTGTCAAGCTAAATTACCGAGAACAATGGTTAACAAAGTTCAATTTTTTTTATAACATGAATGAAATAAGAAAAAGATATCTTTTGACTAATTCGCACATAGTAAACAATTTAATCAACAATAAGGAATGTATTAAAACACAAGCAAGTAAATTTATTAATAAAAATAGCAGAAAATATCTGCACATATTAAGGGTAATAAAGCGTTGAACCATTTTGAGACTCTTCTGTTCCATGAAAGTAAAAATATGTGTACCTCACTATCTGAAAAGAACGCAAATGTCACTTATTTTGTATAAAAAAAGCATATTAAAAAAAGAAACCGAGTTTAGACTTTTTACAAACTAAAACATCAATAAGCAGGAATCGTTTGTTTCGACCAAACTGGCAAACTTTATTTAATTGATTAGCACAACGTTTCGACCGAGATTTCGGTCCTCCCTATCAAGTGCATACCTACATTCACGCCTTCGCAATGCATGTATGCACTATGCACTTGATAAGGACCGGAATCTCGGTCGAAACGTTGTGCTAATCAATTAAATAAAGATTGCCAGTTTGGTCGAAACAAATGATTCCTGCTTATTATTATTCACTGGCGAAGAAAAGGAATTTACATTACTAGAACATGAATTTCTAAAATAGTGTGACGTTGTGGAACTTTTTTATTGTCATATTTGTAATTAATACATACATGGAAAAAACGATTTTGCTGAAGTATCTAAAAATTTATGAAGACAAGTATGATGACAATGCTAGCAAAAATTTTGACATTTTAATAACCAGTTTCAGTGTCCTACATAGTTATTTTAATGATTCAACAAAATGATATTCAGATCTATATCAGGCTAAACTTTTAGATACTTCAGCAAAACCGTTCTTTCTGTGACAAAAAATGAATGTTTTGTCCGTATTGGAAAAAGCTTATTGATTAGTGGAATTGAAATAGTATGAAGTAAAAAAAAAAACGGTACGGCTGAATTCTAATGATCGCATTTTCCAGGAAGCTGATCTCAACCAGGCACGACGTTGCACATTATACATATACATATAACAGTGCCCCGTATGCAATATGCAAATATCAATGGCAAATTCTAAAGGTAGAGGTGGCGGCAATAGAATGGTCGAAAAAGCGTCCGGTGTATCGCATGACGACGTGACACGAGCGAGAAATTATCTTATCCTCGCATGATCCTCACTCCATTATCAAAGTATGCGCGATGTGGAATATCATCAACAACCATCATTTTATCCTTGATCGCCGTATTGTTCGGACGTAATTGACAAAATGTCTAATTTTACTGTATCGACAATTCTCATCTTACACCCTTATTTTACTTTAATTCGACGCACAAAACTTCTTAATGTACGCATAACGCAGTTTGGACGCAACGTAAAAGCGATGTAGGAGTTTCATGCGTTTGAAGATTTGCTGTATATTCACACTCACTTGAATAGGACCTAATCGAGGTCGAAACGTAGTGAAGATTTTGAATAAATCTTGGCCAGTTGGGTCGATTTAATTCTCTTTGTTCGATGTGGAATATGCCGGAAGGAATATTACGCCGAAAGGTACACGAAACGACATCGTAAAAAATCAGATTAATATTATGAAACGATTTCCTCATAGTCCAACAGATGAGAAAAAAGAAGATTATTCCTTCGGATCTCTGGACATAAGATTGGAATAATATAGGACCAAAGAGAGCTAGAGAGACTTGCGGAAATTCAAAACGACCAATAACCTTTTTCTTCCGTACGTACCTATATTTGCACTTAATTAAAACGATGTTAACCCAGGACATACAGAAAATCGTTTCGTCGCGCTCGGTATGGGCATAAATTGTTGATGAGAAAATTTTCTTGAAGTTATATGGCTTAATGACGATCCGCCGTACCTCGCACCGGTATATGGACTTAATGGTTCCTTAAATAGAGACTAACATCGTATTTACGATACGATATGAGCGCGCCGACAGAAATCGTAAAGTTAAAATATTTTGCGCCAGCGAAACGAGGGAACGCGAGCACGTTCTTTTGGCGCGAGACACATCTTAAATACAGTTTGATGGGTAGTTCGTTCTTTAAAGCTTGTAAGATGTAAGAAGGACGTAATTTTAAATGAAACATACGAGAGAAGCTCGTCTTTGTCTTGTCTAATCTTCTTGAAAACCTTGTATTAAACGAGTATATTGCGGCTGTGCGAAACTTGATTTGTCGTACATTCTATCTTCTGTCTGTTGTAACGTTGATACGTCTATAAAGAATCATTAAAATTCTTAGAGAATTAAAAATGTGATTGATTTCTATTTCCATCAAATTTCTGTTCAGTGGATCGTATAAGTGGAACCGTGTGTAAACGTAACGCCCCGATAATTGACGGCGAGTGCAAGTGCAATCCGATAGTCGTAGAATCTTCTTGTCGGAACCATCCTCGATGGAAAACCGGTCGAGTTGGGAGTTAGTTCTTGCCGCGAAGCAAATTCCACTTTGGTTGGGAGGCGAACGGCGGACCCGAGAACGACGAACGTTGATCTCACCCGGAAGTAATGATGCAACAAAGAGACTGCGCTAGAGGACTCGCGCTTTCAGATACTGGCGCAATGAATATTTTATCGAGAGGACACGCTCTGTCTCACGGGAGTGGACATTCTTGCGGTTTAAGCATATTGTTAGTGTCCAAGGGTTTCACTGACACTAGCCATAATTTCTAAGACGATTATAATCACGATGTACAAACCGGTAGAATGTGTAGAAGATATCACGTGTCTGATGTAATCTGGGCGTTTCAAATATTTGGATTGCATGAAAATAAACATGAGCCGAAATTCATTGTAGTTTCTAACATAGCTATTGCATTTTATATATGTATACCGCACTGTTCTACCGTTTATTTTATCAATTAATTTCCTTCGGTAATTATTTGTTAACTTTGGCATCGTTATGCAAATTATTTGCTTGCTGATTAAAAAAAATACTGGAAATCAAAGTTGCAAAGAGTCCACGAGCATTATTTCATCATAAGCGAATAGAAATAATATCAGTAAAGAATGTAGAATGGCTGCATTCAAGAATTGCGGTCGATATTTCTTCCATTTCAAGTAATCAGAACCGAACTCGCGAACAACGTCCGCAAAAACAAAACGTGCGAGGACGCCGATTCAGTTCATTCCGGCGCCACAGACTAATCCAGGAAACTGCGTTCGATTGCATGTCGGTGCCGGGATAACCATTGGATTTAGACCTATGGCTACTGCACCAGCCCTGAGAGGTTTGGATAACATATCGATATCGGAGAAAAAGATTAATACTCCGTAGGTTGGGCACAGCCGCGCCGTTTGTTTCCGCTTGTTTGTAAGCCAATACGAGGGCTCCGCACCGATGAGAGACACCGGTGCCATTGTAAACGTAAACCACTGTCGATTATGATTTAATATGATATGATACGCACAGAATAGAAATATTTAGTTATGTGAGAACAATACAACGGACGGCTAATGCTGTACGGAAAATATTCCGTAGGCATAGCCTGAAACTGAAATAATCCACTAAAATATTTTTAAAGAGTGATTTAAATATATATTAAGAGATTTTGAAAATATTGCCGTATTATATACCTAATCACAAAAAATGTTAATTAGACAGAATATTGAATGTACTGTAAATATTTAATAATAAACAATTTACACATATTTGTATTAAACATATAACATATATGAAAGATTTAGACCACATAAAGAAAGCGAGATTTAATCTTTTAGTAAAATTGCACGGTTACTTTTAATTTACCTTAGTTATTGTTAGCTACAGTTGAATAAAATGTTAAACTCTCAGTAGAATATTTGTATCGACAAGCTTTAATATAATTTCCACATTTCGTGCTGTGTCACGTATCAGGATAATATTCGATTACAGCGGATCATTAATTTTCTAATTCATTGTTACTAATATCACGAAAGCATTTACTGATGTATCGACATCAGTACCACACTGGAAATCTAATATCTTTGTTTGATTTCGTTCTTTATCATTTTCTGCTATTTCCAAAAGCGCGCATACGCAAATTAGCTTCTCGTGTTATCTCATTCTCGTTATCCACCGTACAAGCGTTGCATTTGCAACGATAAATCCTTATGCTTTCTCGAATCTACTCTGCTTTGGACAATTGTGTATGGTGGTTATACCAACAATCATGATTTTTTTCATGTTAGTGCGTTATCAACATTGGAATATTATCGTTGCATCGTCACAGTTTCCGAGAATTATTTTCCTTACCTACGAACCTACGTAATTAATGACAATGAGAGTTGTTTCACAGAAACTCATTTTGTTTTGTTTTTTTTCGTTATATGATGACGTACAAACAGTATTATGCGATGATATGGTAGCTGAGAAAATATATTCCAAAAATACAATATTTTTTTCTCACAATTGTATAGTGATAAATTGCTAAAAGAAATCAATTTCAATTTATACTACTTATAGATCACTTTATGATCAATTTGATTAGATATGTGGTCGTCGAAGGCCTCGCACGGCAAGCGAACCGATTCTCAAATGATGATCGAATTTGCCCTTTCCGCGTTGCAGCTGTGGCGGACATAAGCGTGATTTATCTCGTTTTGCACACCAATTTCGCCTGCCTCCATTCGTCGGCCGTTGGGACTTCCGATTTTCATTCGGCTAAATTACCTCGGCGTTTTATTTGAGCGCGTTTCGATTTCAGGCAAATTTTCGATCTTATGGAAAGCTAAACGATCGTTTTCTTCACTTTAAAAATCATCTGCGAAAAACTGAATTAATTTGTTTTCTATCTCGCTGAAATATGGCCTCCCGGAGTTTTAATAATTTCTAAAATATGCCTTTGGCGCTTTTACTAAATAACTGAAGAATCACGTGTCTCGACGTTGAAGGAAACATTTAAATAAATATAAATGGGAATTCCCGTTCGCGTATGGCACAGCGATTTAATGTGCGTCAAATATGGCGCGAATGTCACAATGATGAAAAAGTCAACGTGACATAATTTACTACGGCATAATATTTACTCACTATTCATGCAGGAACATCCAAACCAACCGTTTCGTGCATCCTCCTTGTCATTATGTCGCGCTACGTTCAACAGGGAGGCCACGACCCTCGAGTATTGCCGCGCCCGCGCCCGCGGGACAAGTTTTGTTTACGTTGGCCCTTACATCCGCTAATGAGGAAGCTATAATATTACGCTACGTAAGTAATGGACGGACTCGGTGCACTGTTACGACGAGGCTTAGCCTCGAGTGCTGGTTAGCGGCTAACGATCCGCCTTCCTGTTCCTTCCCTTCACGATCGTCCCATACCTTTCGCGTGCCATTGCGCGATATGTAAGGAAAGAAATTTTCAAAATTTATGCGATTAATCTGCTATTTATCAAAGAGAGAAAGAAAAAAAGAGAGAGACAGGAGAAAGAGAGAGAAAGAGAGAAAATTCTGTTATCCCAATCCTATCACGTACATACATAGTTACATTCAGATTTCTCGCAGATCCATTTAAAATTTTAGTTCTGCGATCAGTTATTGACCGGGTACTAATCGTATTAGAGGCGTTGGATGTTTTTATGATTAAAGAGTCGGACAATACCTAAAGATTTCTAAATCACAAATAGTTAATTATAGATTTTAGATTTATTTTTCGGATATTTTAATTATTACCCTTAAAAATATTGAGAATAGGTATTGTTTAAATAATAAATAATTGGTTTATTCTTAAATTTAATTTCTGATATTAATTTTTTTCTCATAGTTTTACAATCATTGTATATTCAAAGCTATTATGTAAAAAAATTTTATAAATAAAATAATTTGAGCTTATATTTTTAAAAGCATTAGAGAAGAACAAAACTTTTTGCAAACTATTATGTATAAAGCAGACTTTCCTGCCATATTTTTTTTACAATATGTTTTTCATAAATATTTGTTAATAAATCGATTTGTGTTAAAAATCTCACGTATTGTTCTGAACTCAATTTTCGCTTTCAATAAATGATTGACACTTGTGTGATTTCTCTTCCCGTGAAACTGTATACAATTTCACATTGGCTATGCCGTTTATTCAAACATCTATTTGCGATGGTTCGAGCAGTCGACACTGCCAGAGGATTTACCACCCTCGTAGGTTTCATCTTGATTCCTCTCACCAGATCGCTTCCTCTCCATCTCTCACACGAAAAAGATCTCCAGGGAAAAGTTAGGTTGTCGTTTCTTACCCTATTCCCCTCTCCCTGTAAATACGTGTCCATCGTAGTTTACGGAACTACACGCGCGTAAAGTTGTCGCACTGACTGTAAAGAAGCCTAAAGATATCTATCCTCCGTGGATAATGAATGATGCGTGAGATAATAGCCGATGTTATCTCGGCTACCGTGTCCTCTGTGACGTGGAACATGATAGACGACGCCGGATCATACCTCAAAGAAATGCATTACGCGTCGTTCTTATCATTGTAAATTTCCAGTTTCTGAATAGAAACTGGAAAAGAAACTGAATAGAAACAAATTCTATTCAGAAACTGGAAATTTACAATGATAAGAACAGATCGAGGTCGCATATCCATAAACATCAAGCGCGCACAGTGCTTAAAAGGGGCGCGATTAATAGAAAGATGTTCATTTTATTATATATCAGCTTATTATGTTTATTTTCACATTTAGACCAGAGAATTCTGAAGCAAATATTATAATTTGTGTGACTGCTTAATTATTAAATATCATACCACAGAATGTAAGCGGATTGTGAAACGTTTCCTCGACATTCAAATTTGAGAATTAAAATATTTGATGCACCAATGTTGCATATAGAATAATATAGTTGTAAACAGAAAATAAAGTCGCACGAGGCAAAACGTCTGGTCGGCGCGGTCGGAAAATATATCGCATTCCTTAATGGTCGCTTCGGGAGGAGAAAAAGCTATTTATTCTATGGATACGGATGGCCGTTTGCGTGGGGGATAAGACTCGTTTCTCGGTGTGCCTCTGGGCGCCGTAAGCACCTAGCTCTCGTCGTCTCCGTCGAACCGATAAGAAGTTCTCGGGAACTACTACATCTTCTTCGAGCCAGCTAGCTGTAAAGTGCGCGAAGATGCGCTAGAAGATGCGTCGGATATACAATTTAACGCAACGTCTACGACGTTCTTTCGCACGATATCGATCTCCTCGCTCAACGAACGTAAAGGTGTTGAACGGTTATAGTAAAGATGTTAGGAGGGACTCTCTCTGCGCGAATACAGAAAAACAAATTCTTCCCTTTTCGCAACATGTTATGTGAATAAAATAGTAAAGCCATCATACTTGTCAATAACCTGACGCAGCACGTTGTGCGACAAAGTCATGAACCGCAGCTATAATGATTACATCCTCAGAGGTATTTTTTATTTTGTTATCATACTCGCTGCCTATTCATTTTATTTCGATCTTTTAATCATTATCCATCTCTTAATTACTCTTGCGGTTACAACGTTACGTACGTCCACGCGCTTGAATAACCGATTAGGATCTGCAGATGCGAGCGTACTTACGAGTTAACTAACACGCCGTATCAGAGGTAACTCAATCACCGTCGAGAGGAAGCAAATCCTCAGCGGTAATAGCGAGGAGCCATCCAGATCGCACACGTGATACAACCGATGAGCTTATAACATAATCTAAAATGTAGCGACGCGTTTCAACGTGTAGTGACAGCTTCTCCTATTCTGGTGTTCTATCATTTGTTATTTAATTACTTATGACTTATGTTACACAAGTGGTCACCTATATTCGTATTCCTATAAGGAATGAATCGTATATATTTAGCACGTATCTAACATGAATATGTCATTCAATTCGTGATACGTGAATTCCTACAATTAGACAATGACAATTAGATTTCTCTTATTATATCTCAACTAATTTTATCAGCCGCTAATTCTATCATATCTTCATTCGCTCTCTCGTGACGCATTATAAATTTCTATTAAATAATTTCATTTACTCCAGCGATAAAATTGGAAAAAAATTTTAAGTTTGAGAAATCACGAGAATTTACACATTACTAATTGTAAATAAATTATAATTGTGAAAAAGTCTAAAAATTTATATAAAATCTTTTATACATGTTTAAAGTTAGAAGAAAGACACGTTCTGGAGAAATCGCAAGAAGATATTTTACCTCCAAAATGCACTCATATATATAGGTATATATATAAATATATTCAGACAGGCTAATTTCGTGCGGCTAACAATTATCGTCTGGTATGACTGGCAGCTCTCATCAGCAGTAATTTGGCCATAGACGAGGAACTGAAAATCCATGTGGCGCTGATGAGAATGGGTGCCGGAAAGGTTACGAAGGGTAGGATACCTCCATTCTCTCAACGTTTCGACTTGTGCGTATTCGTATATACCGGCGAGAAATAAATCCACATCGGTTCTCCACGCATCGACACTCCACCATCGTTTCTGTCGACGGCAGCCGGTTCTTCCCGCAATATATCGAACGATACAGTTAGACGAGCCCCCGTACTATATCCCACATCCCTGCATATCAACAAGAATGTGCGATATACCGGTACGACAAGAAGTTTCGACCGTTCCTCTAGCGTCTTCCACGCGGTCTGTGCATGGACGGGATATGCCATGCACAAAGCAGACTACCGTGTAACAGGAAAACTTAATACTTAATAAGTAATTTTGTTCTCGTTTTGATCAAGTTTCTGTTCTTTTTATAACTATTATATAATTCTCTCTCTCCCTTTCTCTTCCCCTTCTCTTAATGACACCTAACATACTTTTAAAAATTTAAATAACAATTATCTTGTTATTAATTATATTACTGTTTAATTGACAGATGATGATAGCAAATGCTTGTTTTATTGACTAATCTAATCTCATAAAGTATTGTTAAAAATTTTATCAAGCATTATGATAACGATCAATTTAACAATAAAGCTGTGATGAGAAACGCTTATCAAGTTATGCGGTAACAAGTAATTTTTCTCAAGAGTGGTAATCAAAATCTGAAAGAAGGCAGAGAGAAGGAAGAATTAATGGTTTATCTTTAAATAAAGCGTAAAGCAAGCGGGCTTATATAATAAAACGCAAACCATCATTAAACTTGCGAGAAAGAAACTTAGAGTTTACTTAACTCTTTCACCACTGTTTTTATATCGCGTTCTTTCACTAGTCTTTCATCTTTCCGTCTTATTTTCTTCTCTCTCGGCTCCTCTCGCATGCTTTATATTTCACCATAGAGTTGAGTACATAAGTATATTCATGGCTAAAAAGGGCGTTGTGCCCGCCGCAAGGTTCGCATTTTCAAGCATACACAGCTGTTGCGTTATTGAAGTTTTCTTACGTGTTTCTAGGCATACAGCAAACAGAAGCAAAATATTAAAACAGGTGCATTTAGTTATTTTATGTCAACGTCTTAATTATCACACATACGTGTGTGTGGATGTCGTTAATAAAATAACAAGTATTGCAATTAAATCTTCCATTTACACAGAGTCTCGAGTCCGTGACAATACGCAGTATTTTTCACATAAAAGCCAAGTCGGTCCTCTTTCTTCGCACGATAAAACGTGCTAAATCATCCGACAGTCCTCCGGCCTTTTCTTCGCAGCAGTATCGAAAACGATCGACCGTATTATTGTATCGCGACGTGGCTATTCGTGACCCGATCGTCGGATAAAGAATACGTCGATATCTCGCGTTATTAGGTCGGACAAAGGATTCCATTGTACTAGCCACCTTTCTCTTTCTGCTTCATGGTCCGTCTTCAAAAGTAATGTCTCTCACGAGAACGAAAAACGAAGATATGTACGATCGCGGAATATCCTCGACGAAATTCCGAATTAGCGATCACATTTAAAGATACAAATGCCCAGCACGTGTGCTTAACGAAAGTACCTAATCACGAATATAAGTTGAGTGTAGTTCTAGACAGATTAGAAACAATACATAAACATAGAGAATTATTTCGCTTTTGTGATAACAAAATATTAAGCATAGGAAGTTTATAATAAATATTCCTTTTTTTCCTATTCTCGCCAGCAGTTAACCATTTTTCTGCAATTTTAGAAACGTACTGTGGCATACTCTAATAAATTAATTTACTAATGAACAATTAAGAAACGTTATTTACTTAGGAAAAGTCACAAGAAAAAACGCTCTCGTTGCGTTAACAAGAATAGTATTCATCGAGCAAGAGCCTTTTAATCAATTTGTATACTTGAAGAGAACAGATTACATAAGACACCCGTGCAACATACTCCTTATTCGCACATACATCGCGCGATGATTGTGCAAATAGCTTCACCGAGGGTCAAGCAGAACAGCACGAAGCAGCACGGCGATCAAACCCCTGGATTCAAGCGAGCGATCGGATGGCTCATCGAATGGCGCAGCAAAATGCAGCTCGAATTTATTACGTCCACATGCGATTTGTTGTTAGAAGAAGAAACAATCGATAGATAGTTCCGTGCGTTTACACTCTCCAACATGCTACTTCAACGATATCTTAGAAACTTTATCTAGAAATATTCAGTTTGACGATAAACGACTTTATTCGCTCACAAAATATAAGTTCGTGTAAGTGGGCCGTTTTGAAAAGAATGCAAAAATGTGTTAGAGAAATGCGCAAGAAGAAAATTATTTTAATGCGCAAATATGCGCATTAAAATTAATCTGTTAAAATCATGCGTTACGTTCTAAATTAAAATGGAACATGCGAAATGTTTGAAATGTTCTTATTACTTCTGAATCGACAACTGCGCTCGCTTTTAATCCGCTATGGATATTTTGCAGTTCCGTGAACAGCATGCGCAAGTGCACTCGATCGATGTGGCAAATGCCGGTTCGCTTCGTTTCTCTTACGATATGCTACGTTTAGAGCAGACAGTCTCTATCTGTGCCCGTGTAGGATGAAGTGGAGCAATATTCTCGTAGCTTGAAGTAATCGCTTCCAACGCCCCAGGAGACACGACTCTGATAGATTATTGCTGTGATAAAAATTTCGCGTGCGTTTTAACGACGTGCGTTTCATTTAAGGTAGCATTAAAAAATCACACACATAAATACAATTACTTATTTCATATTACATTTCCTAACACGTATAAATTTTCCGGAAGGGGGAAATTTACAATGTTGTCAATCTTCGAAATTATTTATAATATAGAAACTTTATACGTTCTTTATATATTTCTTATTTTACCTTATCATATAAAAAATTATACGCCAGTGCAAGTGTAATAAATGCTATGATCTACTATGCGAACATAATAAAACAAGAAATACTTATTTATTATAATAAAAATTCTCTTAATGTACTGATTTTTGGATCATAATTTATATTTTTAGCCAACAGATATTGAAATTAATTTGAAGAGTAATAGTTTGTCTCATCGTGTCAATATATTAAAAAATAACTTTTATGTCGAACAAGATTTTATTGGTAAAGCGTAATAGCGATAAATATACTTTATTCGACCTGATTATTTAATAAGAAAAAGTTGTCCCGATGTCTCATCATTTAATTAGTTTTAATTCGTTACGGGATATTGGAAAAGTAATTATAGTTTTCAAATATACAAAACATTTCATAATAAACTCTTCATGTGTATAAATATTGTGACTTAATTAAATAAGTTGATGCATTATTTATAGCATGTAAACTTCTTCTTTTAATCAACTTTATACTTTTAATAATTCAACTGTGGATATAAAAATGCAAAAATTAACTTTGATATCACAGTATTTAATTATAAATGAGAAAAGCTGCTTTCCCCTGATATCATCCGTGGATTTTCTAGTAAGAACGTACAAAATTTTATCCCAAAAAGATCTGATCGATTATCGATAAACTGATTATCGCTCAGGCGCGATTATCGGATCTTCATTATGTGCTCCAGCGATCTGATAAAGTAGAAGTTTCTCGGAAGTTTAATTGAAATCCGCCCGGGATGCGCACGTTGGAATCATTTTTCAGAATCATGAGTTCCCTCAAACGACTTTTAGTCTTAAACCACTTCAGGACTCTTTTTATTCATATTATCGTTAATGAGCAAAACGACAGTCAAGATCGTCGACTTTTCTGCAGATATTAATTTTTAATAATTAGCTTTACCAGCAGTTTAATTAAATAAAGCAATTAGCTAATAATTAGGCAACAATTTTATTATGACTTTTGTTATGACATTTGCAGCCAATTAGGAAAGACAATTTAATTTTTTAGATTAAAACACAGGTCCGGTTGCACCAACGTCGCTTAACTTTAATCTTAGCTTAACTCACTCTTCGTCTCTTTCTAACTGTCCCCCTTAGAAAGGAACAAAAAGTGAGTTAAGCTAAGGTTAAAGTTATGCGACGTTTTGATGCAATCGGGCCTTAAAAACTAACTATTGCAAATTCTTTCTCAAAAAATTATGTCTACATGAGACTAAAATGCTCAATTAATTTCTTTTGTAATACGTTGGCTGCCGCAATGTGTTATTTTATTTATTTCTCATGTGCCAACATATTAAACAATAAACGTGTGACACGCCAGCGGTTCACGCGGCGTTCAAATGTGCTTGTAGCAAATGCGATGTGACACGTCAGCGCGTTAAGAACAAAACGTAAGTTTGCAAATGCCTATCCAAAATTATTACTTTTATTGCTGCTATTCTTTATATTTAATAATAGCACGCTATCGTAATAAAATTTGTAGATTATAATTTATTATTTTTATTGTATTATTTATTATTATCTCAATTATTATTTATTGTATCCTGGTCATAAAAAGAAACTATATATGTTCAAAAACCGGAGATGTGTCATCCATTGACTTATGTCGACTGCATAAGATAAAAAGTAATTTAATTACAATTGAGTTACAAAAATTTTAAAAATTCTGGTAGATGATTATATATCTCACATTGAGCGCAGGACAACGCAGATACATTAACGAATAAGTAAAATCACTTAAGTAGTCAAGATCCTTCGGCATTCTGTTTTCGAGACGCTTCGTACTGAGAAAGTACTAATGCACCGCCCACGATCTTGTCGCTTGAGAAGGTTTGCCTCGCATGTATGATAAGATTGTTTGCGCCGCACAATTGTAGGATTATATCCCGTAGGAACAATCAGAAATGTCTTTAAGACAAAAAAAATGAGAATGAATGTGATCACGCATTGCCGAGTGTGAGCAAAGAGATTGCTTCATTCAATTCAACGAAAAATTCCTCTCGCTTTTATCAATTGGATATCGCTAAGGCTCGATTTTCGACTTTCTTACGCTTGGATTTATGCGTAATTCACCAAACATAATGGAAGAAATCCATTATAAAAACAAATGTAACTAAAATTGGATATAAAAATAAAAACTTTTTAATAGTTTATTTAATTAAATAAATACTTTTATTAATATTGTTTCAATAAAAATGCGTTGCTCAAGATTTATTTTGATGTTTTAGTAATATTTGCAAGGATTGAATTGTCTATAGAAATATGTTATAATTATAATATAAAAAATTTCAATTGCGATATTTAGAAAAAAATTAATTTGTGACATTATATCGTCCAATATCTATATAAAATTATTTTATCATTGATATTTATCAATATTATCAATAACATAATCAATAATCAATTATTTTCTCTTTTGCAAAAGCTATACATTTTAATTACTATGTTATCATCATAATGTTTCAATTTTATTTATTTGTCCTAAAGTATTTAGAGTTATTTTGTAATAAGAAAATTAAATTAAAAAATTAACAAAAACTCAAAATAATTATTAAATTGTGCAATTTTGGTTGCTTTAATTGTTAATATACATCAAATATTAATGTTAATATACACAATTAAATTATAATGTAACATGTACACAGGATTCAATCACGGTAGAAGAATACAACGTAACTTGTACAAACATTTTCACTTATTATTAAAGAAGAGATTAGCAGTAGGTTACTTTAATTGGATAAAAGTAAACAGTCAAAGCTTCATATGAATTAGAATGTCGAGTGTTATATTCCAATGATTCAAAAAAAAATCTAAATTTATGTTTCACTCTAAACAGTTTTATCCCATTTATTCTACTTCCTTATCCCATATATGTATATTAGATCAATACTAATTTATAAATTTTAATATGTTTCAACTACATGCGATATTTGAATACATCGAATATTGTGCGTACAGAAAACTGCGAATGCGTACAACTATCCGGGTGTCAATCAAACTGTATTCTGATGTTTGGACAAAATCTCATTGGACCGAGTCGAGTACCATTGTTGAATATTCAATACTGCCAAATGGTACGAAGTATTGGTCAACTCTCTTTTCCATTCTCACCCCTTCCTCTTCAACGTAATCCATCTCTCATCGGGAACATAAATCGGCTTCTGAAGCTGACGCCGCGTTGCAAATATTGGATAGAATCTTCACTAAATAGACAATTCGGAGAAAACGTGGAGCAATACAGCTAAAATTCGCAAAATATATATCCCTATTATCTAATATTACAAAGCCATAAAGACAAATTCATCACTGTTACTTTTACTTAACTTTGTTTTTCTTTCTCAAAGATGCCATTAATATCTATTCAATTCACTAATTAAATATTTAAAAATTAAAATAAAAAATTAATAACGTTTATGTGACACTCTTGTATTATGCGGTTTATTTTGTCAAACTATCTCTTACAATTAGATTTTCTTCTGCTGCATTTTCTTTTTTCTCGGTATTCTTTGCTTTGCTTGCTCCATCTTATTTTAGGCTCGTGAAATAGCAATGCGATGTCGGGCAGATCAAACGCTATCCATTAAATAAGGGATGCCTGGAATAAGTTTCGTCGAAATTCTCGCGCGAAAGGGAGCGCGCAATGTCAGAAGAAAACTGTCAGTCAATTATCATTAAAGGATTACGTTTTCGGCATCATGTTGACAGCCAGAAGTAATCACCATCATTGCACCCTGGACGCTCATGCTGCCTCCATTGCGAGCTACATGTGCTTCTCGCTTGAGTCAGAAACGACACAGAGGAATTTCATCCTATCCGGCAGGTCCTGGAAATTATTCTATTAATTGACAATGCGACATTGTTCCTATCGTGCACGCGTCGGTTTAGCCTCAACGTTCTTCATTCCTCCGGTCGTTATTGCTACAATTCCTCGTTGCCTTCGATACGTCTGCGTATCGATCTAAGAAGCATCACGAATAGAGCATCCCTGGAGATATATTCCGCTGCATCTCAGATTTGAGCATAACGCAAATTGAAGAGAATACATGCCATTCCAGAATGTGATAAAAGTCGAACATTCCTTATGCTATCTATTATATCCTACTAAACGAAACGGTCTGGATCGAACTGTTCGAACACGGAGGGCGGGGAGAAAAGATGCGAACAGAAAAGTAATTCGATATCCGATCACAATAGCCAATCAGAAATAAAACCTTGAATTATCCGTGGCTCATCATCCTCACCGTAGACTCCTTGGACTCGCGAATCCGCAAAGCAAGCGGCATTATCCCGATGATCTTCTGACACGCCGATGTGAAAGATCGAGGAATTTGCATATCGACCCAGCAGTCATTCAGAAGAAGATCGAGAAGGAAAAGGACGCTAACGATACGGGTGTTTACATTGATACAATCAGCGAGGATCAACCGGTTTCGCGAAAATAAACCAAAACACGATGTGTAGGATTGAAATAAGATTAATTTGTGCAAGTCATTGCCATAACTGCATACCATATTCTTTACATAACACTATTACTGAATGCTTAATCATAAACCAATTATATAAAATTATGAGAAATTAAACTGCCCCCATTTTTTAAAAACGTAGTTTATTAATAATGTTTATTTATGCAATCGCAGTAACTCTCATATTGCACTTAAATTACGTAAAGCTAATAAGATAATCAATAATAATAGAAATATTTAATAATATATATTAAATTTTTTCCAAATTTCAATAAATAAGAAATAATAAGATATAAATTTTCTCGCATTTATGTAACATAATGCAAGTTGAATAAGATCTTGTTTAAAATTTCGGAAATATAATCTGAGATATATTTCAAATATTTAATTAGTTTTTCATAATCCGATTAGATATAAAGCATAAAATTGAGACAAAAATAAATCTTTTTGTGATAAAATGTGTAGAACTATATTGATAATCTAAATAGTAAGAGATATTCTGTATTGTTCTAAAAATAGAACAAAAATTTAAGCAAAATAAAATCAACTCAGCTAAGTCATTTCTATCGCAAGTTTAAAGGATCAATGAAAAAGAATTATTTAGGCAGCATACTTATTGTTAATAGATATGGGTTAAACGATGTCGCCACGAAATTCCCCAAGTGTTTCGACGAAGTCTTATTCTAATTTGAAACTCAACGCTACCTAAAATTTGCTTGACATCAAACTCTTCGAAGATGTCTCGTACAAAATGCCTGAATTTTCGTGCTTTCACAAGACAATTCTCCTCTGTTCGCAAAAACAAATGGCAAGACAAAAGGTCCTTAAGAGTTAAAATTCATAAACCAGTCAACCGTTTATTCTCTCTAGCCCACTCCAATCTTGCCATCATCCCTGATGACATCCCATTTCCAACTTCCACTTCGTCTACCTTACACGCCTGTCTTCAAATCCTCGTTAAGAAGTTAAACTTAAATGTTTCTTCATGACATTTAGAATAAAGCGTGTTCACCAACCGAATGATATAACGCCTACCTACTAATCCAAATCTATCAAGATTCTAGATTAATTTGCATTGTAAGTTTTGTAAGCAGCTGCGAAAGGCATAAGTGCATATTAAATCAATATTTAATCAAGAAAAGATAATATGGAATAATGATCAAGACGTTAATAATATACGAACGTCTCGTTCTCCTCATATAATAAGTTTACGAAATACGGCGACATACTTCAGACACCAAGATATGTAATTTGGTTCGAGCATCCGCATGTAGTTTGCTAACGACGATACTGGAACAACGACAAGCATTCACTCTCTCTACCCACACTTCGTTTCTCCCAGCAGTCCCAGTTTCATTTTCGTTTGTGCCTCTCTGTGCGAGTCGGCAGGCGAGTTCTGCCGTACTTGTAGGAAAAAATTACTCAGCGAGTATTTGTATTGCGTTTCGATGGTCGTTAGCAGAGAATTTACAGTAATTTAGGTGCAGCAGCGTAGAGCTCTCGCCAAGAGATGCGTCTGTATATACCGGTGTATATTTTTCTTTTGACCGTCGTTAAGCTCCAACTTTATACTCCGTTTTTTTTTACGTGGCAAGCATACTTCTAATGTAAGTTAATGTACTTACGATTTCAGCTCTCTATAAGTCTCTTTGATCTCTTGAAGAACTAAACGAGTGCAAATATAAATTATATTAATAATGATTTAAGTATCTAACATAACAAATTTTATTACTGTGTTAGATACTTAAAGATATCTATCTAACATAGCAAAGTATTTAACATAGCAATTTTTATCTAACATAGGCAAAAATTAACACATTAAATATTTCCAAGAGAAAAACCTATAATTTAATGTAACGTAAACACAATGTCGATATATTTAAATATTCGCTCGCAAAGAGACAAAGAAATGAGAGGAACTTCTATCTGAAATATTTTCCGAGTTTTCTGTCTTTTCATCGCAGAAATTCGTGCGGATAAAATGGCGAAAAGTTATAGCTTTATTTTTAACGCGCGATATACGACAGTGTCAAGACTTTGCCAATCGACGATTCAACTTTCCAACCAAGTGAACATGAAAGCTTCGTCTCCACTTTGACTATTCTTTCTGTCTTTGCCTTAACTCCTGGATAAGAACGTGTACTGTCTTTTGGTATGCGTGTCGTACTACCGCCATCTCGAACGCGAAACTTCGGAGGATCTCGTTGCGAAGTATGCTCGGTGAATTTTCAACTGGCTTGCATGGCAATTTGTGATTGACTTGTACTTTTTAATCGATAAATCTGAAATTCCTGTTCCGAGCTACTTAACAGATCATATGTACATCTTAACTACAACGTATCTAATAAAAAGTATATATATATTAATCATTGTAGGATCATGCGAATATACGCGGATGAAATCGCAAAACCAATCGTTTTCACGATCACACATAGGATGGTGATCTACGAGATAGCGTGATTGTTAGCCTCTAGGCCAGCTCTACGGCTTTGCTGCACTCCACCAGTAATTAAATACCGATCGCCGAAGCATTGTCGCTAGCACGCAGGCTGCCGGACGTTCGTTACTCGTTACTGTTTGCCAGGAAACCTCGGCTAGCGATGACCTTTTGTTTCATTCGCGTGTGAGATCCTACGGCCCGATCCCGATTTGCATTCGGATCACCGATGTGCAATTGACTGTAATGATCCTTGAGCCGAGCACTTGGATTTCCATTGTCTCCTCCTTTTCAATTCGGCCCAGTCGATCGAGTTCACGTTTGTGAAATATATTCGCTAGTCAAGTTCATTTCCGTTACGGTGATGAATTCAATGGATGCGGGTAAACGCTGTTGCTCGATAGGCGATACAATTTCCAGAAAGCACGATAAGCCGTGCGCTTGGAAGCGTAATTTTAATACGCCAGAAAAATTTTCATTAAGGGAATCGATATGCGACAGACATTTACCTGATCGACCGTGACTTTTCGCCCTTTTGCGCGCGTTGGAAATTTCCGCAGCGATAAGAAACGACATTTCGATTATCACAGCTATATCGAGTAGATCTCCACTTGCGAAAACGTCGATACTGTATCCCGTTATTTTATTAGGTGTCGATACAGTTCTAATAGCTGCAGATATATTTCACAGAAATGTGAAAGACAGCTAATTATGTTCCCGTCATTTCTCTTGTTTATTATGACAATATATAAAATTAAAATAACTTTTCCATATTTATGTTTAATGTATTTAATCAATATTAACCTTTATAAATAGATATACGAGGATTAGTAACTAATTGTAAGAAATAACAGATGTTCAAAGTAAATGAAAAATGTATATATTACTAATTCAATAATTTATGAAATAAGGTAGATATATATAATTCAGATAAAAAAATAACGTCGCCTATTTCAGCGCACAAATATGTGATAATATAACGATATTCTTCTAGAAAGAAGTTACTACAGATAAGAATCTTTAATCGTGATGAGTATAAGTAAATGAGAAACGCCGAGCGTTTAATTACTCGAAGAAGCCTGGCTCTCGGGTGCAATTATCCAATCGTTCCTCTAGCGCATTGATCTCATTAAAAAGCGTAGTAAATATTCCATGCCAGATCCCATCCGACGAGACCGGGCAATTTTTCACCCCTCTCGTGTCTTCCACTTACTCTCGATTTCTCGAGAATCGAAGTAATTACGCTCAAGAATGTATGAGCCACATAAATTAGCGGTAGCAGAATTGGAACTGAAAGAACGTAGAAACATCGGTTTCTTCCCGTCACCTCGTAACTGCGTATCCATTTGCAATTTATTGGCATAGAAGCGGTCAGTACAATTGTATTCGTTTAAAATCGAAAAAAGGGAGAGAAAAAGACAGAGACAATCGATACATGTGTGATTATATTATACATAACGCAGTTATCCAATATTTTGATTTTACGTATTTTTTACGAATGTTTTAAAAAAACATATCATGACATAATTATCTATAGATAAATAATTTTTAACAGTTCAATTTGATAATTAGTCATATCATTGATTTCATTTCGCGCTTTTACGTATTCTCTTTTACATATAACATACTTGATGTCGTGATATCAAATTGCGTTATATAACTGCATTATTACGTCATATTGCCATAAGAGTCATAAATGGATATATGTCTATATTCTTTACATAAATATTTTACACAGATAATTAGATAATGATTTAATTGTTTACACCCGCGCTTTTAAACAACGGTATAATAATTATCTCGCGCACGCGTTACGCAGATAATAAAAAAATAAAATATTATTCATAAATATATATATTCATAAATGTATATCTACATTTGTGCTTGTTGTTTATCACAAATGGGTGTTTATAAAAACGCATGCGCGTTCTGCATATCCAAACATGAAAAGCTTTTGCAATACCAACAGACGAAAACTAATTTCTACGCTGTGTATAATTACAATAAGATATTCCTCTTTATCTGCCTTTTTCCTCTGCAACTATCTCTCATCATCTTTTACCTCCCGTTTTTCTCACCTTTTCTCTCTCTCTTTCTCTCTCTTCCTCTCTATAGTATGGCCTCTTTATCGTCGTTCATCGTCATTCATCGTCTCACTTCATCCTTTCCTGTTGAAAGAGTTTGCTGCCGGTGCTTCTCGTTGTCGAGCCGCTCTCTTTTTGCCGTGGTTGTCTTCATCCTTTCTACGGTTTGCCACTCAATATGCTGGCAGACTCACTTATTTAGGGTCGGCCATAAAAGAACAATGATGTCGTACTTTGTCAGCGCTCAGAGACCTCGCTTAATTGAGCCGAATCTCGGAAGAAGCACGAGCCTTTTTGTCGCATCGGTGCTTTTTCGAGCCCCTCATCCATTGCTACTACTATCGAGTTCAAAGAGAGAATTGTTCACCTTTGACGTCATAAATTGAGTTAGCTTTCGACTTCGTCAAATATCGTCTAATTTTCTCACTATTTCCTTCGCTTGCTTTTGTCTCTCTCTTTATATATTTGGCAAATATACTTAAACATTATTTATTTTGTAACGCTTTTATTATCACGCTTCTATCATCGCGCGCGCAACAACCTATATGTGACTTTACACAAATCAATGCCCAGCTATGTCGCAATAAAATATCAATTCTATGCAATACAAATATCAGCGAGCGAATTTAACCGTGCAACGTTCACCGTCAAAATATTATGGTGTTTCCCAGGAAGCGGAAGGAGCAGCGTATATTTTTCAATGGCTATCATCCGACTATGATTTATGCGAACGCGGGGAAATACGATGTGTGGATACGGGTATAACGTTTGTAGGTCGCTGAGGAAACGAGAACGAATAGATCACGATTATCCGACGACAGACTCCGCGGGAACTCCAGGCATGCCGAGGCGACACATTTCACTCCGACTCAGGAAGCGAATCGGATAAATAATCCAACAGCCTTGAGTACATGCGAGTCCACTCGAAGGCTCTTCCTAACTTGTGATTTGCTGAAAGAGCTATCTCTTCAAATTTTTATCTCTTCTATATCGCGTAAAAGAAACTTATGACGATTTAAACAACGTGTATCTACACAAAGGTAACAGAAGCAGAATCGTAAAATAAGAGAGCAATATTTTAAATAAAACTTAATAATAATAGGTGAACTTGACCATTTATGAAAAAATAATACAAATAGTAGAAAATGCGCCTCCACGGTCAAACTGGATCTTCGTGCTTAATAATCTTTTTGCGTATAGATACATCTTTTCCTAGCTCAGCAAACTGCGCAGTGAGTAATGTCGGTTGAAACACAATCTCAAGCTAAAGCCGAAAATAGTGTACAAATAGTATAATCAATTTAATTATCATAACGCTAAATAAGCATCTTTTTTACTAACTAAACAATAAATTAGGTGTATAAAACGATGTGTATAAATAATAATAGATAAACTACATTCACCTATTATTATTTATACACATCGCCTATATATGGGTTTCTCCTTATCTACTATTTATTGCGATAAATATCACCACATGCCTCAGTTGTCGAATTAGTTTAGACGCCCGCATGGAATGTAGGGAGGTCCAGGTTCGAATCCTGGCTGGGGTGATATTTATCGTAATAAATTCTTTACAGTTTGTTTATAAAAAAAAGATACTTATTTAGCATCATAATTATTAAATTAATTATCAATTTAATTACATGTACTATTTGCGGCTTTAGCTTAAAACTGTGTTTCAACCAACATTATTCGGTGTGTAGTTTGCTAAGCTGGAAAAAAATGTATACACAAAAACTTAATAAACTTGATAAAAATATAATAAGATAATACAAAAAGTAAGTACATAATACTTAGCAAAATCTTATATATTCGAGATACAAGAAATATCGTGCATCGTGACTGCTAAAAGGATTTAAGCAAGAAATTCTGCGTGTAAACGTTTTCTATAGAAATATAAATAAATCCAAGCCAGTCCAATAGAAATTACGACATTGTCACAAAATGAACAACGCGTAATTTAGAAGCGATTGCGACGCTGTGGTAGAAAAATGTCGGTTCATAAATTAACCAGCTTCCGTTTCTGGTACTTGTCAGGAAACATTTGTCGCGGCACCGTATTTCAAGGCCGTTTCGATTTAGATTTCTCAACGATACGTCGCCAAAAAGGGAAGGATCCTACCGTGCACGAGGTAAATTTGACTCCATCTTTCGTAGATGCACGCACAAGATATTATAATCGAATTTTGGTTTCCCGCTTTGTGACATCATTACCTGAGGGAAATATCATTCCGCCAAGCCCCCGGGGACTGTTAAATCCGAGAGACGCACAGGAGAAATGATCTTTATCCTTCCTAATTTTCTACAAAGTCAAGTTATAGCTTGACCAAAATTTACGCCAAAAACGATCTTACCGTTACGCGTATTAAAACAAAACATTTCAAGTATTGTTAATATCAAACTTATGTAATAAAATGTGAGTTTGATTACTAAAGATTACATTTTCTATAATCATTAGTAATGATAAATCCTCCAGAATTTGATAAAGACAACGTGAAGATACCGAACAAAACCGTGATTGAACATATGACTGCCATTCTGCTGCATCTTCTTATTGAAGGGCACATCAAACGCATTTCGATTTGTATCTAGACAGTTCTTCTGGCAGCAGTACGTTTTCATCCTGCAATGGGATCGTTGCCAGCACCTAGCAATAATGCGAAAGTTACTGCAATCTTCTTGGGGCACGCTCAACGGCTCGATAAATCGTGGACAGCCACTTCGACGTTCAGTTACGAGCAAAAGGGCGAACAGTAAAGGGAAGCCGATTCTCTCCCACAGGACATTTCATTCCTTATATCAAATACTTTCAAAGAATAAGGAAAAGCATTTTTCGAAGATCATGCAAACAATTTACTGAACAGAAAAGAAACGTGAAATTTCTTGTCACATACATGTCGGATGACGCGGAATTCCCAACACAATTCTCTGTTGGATGAAACTTTTTATTAAATTCCAACAGCTTATATTTTATTTAACGTACGCCAGACATTCGGTGACGTCAATAAAAGAAATCTCACAATAAAATTTTTAAAAAATTCAGAAATAAGACATAAGCGTATATAGTAGTCTCTAAACATTAATTAGTTCTTTCGATCAATTGAAGCAAATCTTTTTTCAATACCATCTAGGGTAAGAAAAACAAGAGTAGATGCCTTTCATATAATATACGTCGTATTATACAGGGTGTACCAGACCTCGCGTATCACCCGTTAATAGCAGATTCCTGAGATCATTTGGAGACAAAAATCTTAATGCCAAAATGTCGAGGCTGCCAAATTGTCATCCCGATATTCGTCGGTCTTCCGAAAAGTGTACAAAGAAATAAAGTGAATAATAATTTCAAATATTTCTATATCAAGTTGAGTAAAGTGTGGAAGAGCTGTATTGACATGCGACGTCCCCGAAAAATGCGTAAAATTTTGACAAGGACACTAGTAAATTTTGAACCTTTCCCGTTTAAACACTGTAGCAGCCTCGACATTTTGGCATTAGGATTTTTGTCTCCAAATGATCTCAGCAATCTACCATTAACGGGTGATACGCAAAGTCTGGTACACCCTGTATAAAAACGTATGTACTATGTACAGCTATTTTAATTAAATTATTAACGTTATAGGTAGGTACACTGTCAGAGCGGTACAAGTAGAAGTAACGCGATACGGACATAAATACGGTGAGAAACTCTCGTGAGATCAGAAAGTTGACGGTACAGGAAGTTCGTGGACCCCAGTAATCGGTCACGACAGCAATCAGGTATGGACTTCCTGTGGTGTCAGAGACTTCGTAGTCCCAAGTTCACTCCAGTTCACTCCAGGTCCGATCGACCTGACTTTATGAACTCTCGGCGAGATTATCCCACGAGAGATTGTCTCATACCATCCATATGTCCTTACAATTATTGCGTTCTAAAGAGTTTATCGATGCATCTATCACGCTAACAATGTACAATCGCAATATATTTTGATAATTGTGCTTTTACTATACAATAATTAATAAAAGAGCAAACTACAATAAAAATATAGATACTGAAATTATATTCAAATTTAAATGTTCTTTAAAACTTTTAATAATTTTTTATCGTATATATTAATCTCATGCATCTTTGAAGTTAAACAAAATAAATTTCGTTCTATCAAAAAGTTTTTATATTCCAATTTAAACGCGATAAATTCCTTGTTAATCCTCGCTAATTCCTGGTATCACTTTTCAGATTCGCCAATTAAAATTCCAGCGAGTTCATCAACAAGTTTCACCATGAAATTTCGTTTAAAAGATAATAACAAATTTTCTGATTTATCCTTTTTTTAATTTAAAAGCTCTCGCATGATCGTAAATAATCTACGATTCTGGTTAGAACATATCATTCAAAGTTCGATAAATCGCTTCTTAATCAGGATTAACGTGCACCCTATATCAATACATGGACGCCGAGACCTTGGGTTTCGGCCTCGGTGAACTCACGCCGTGATATCCTGATGCGAGATTATCTCGCGATCTCGAGTCTCTATTATGATTCAACTGACAAGCTATTTGTAGTCCCTGAGGGAAGAACGAAGGACTACGTCGCCTTCCAGGCGGGGCTACGGCGAAGGATGGAGGACGAAGGGAGACTCGGGTCGCGACAGACGTTACAAAGAGAGGACACGATCGTGCTCTTTCTCGCTTTCTCTCTCTCTCTCTCTCTCTCTCTCTCTCTCTCTCTCTCTCTCTCCTTTCGCGTCTCTCCTCTTATTCGATCCATCTCGCGTCGAGTCGGAACTAACAGTGCGAGTCGCAGCATTTTTACCGCGACCACGAGAATCACGAGTACCGACCACATCACCGAGAAGACCTCGAGAACAGAGATGCCGACCCGATATTCTCTTCGTAACCCAGCATTGGCCGACGTGCGTGGCATTTGTGAATTGCAAGCGATGTTTGTCTCTTACCACGTGCCTTGGCAATCCTTCGGGCAACTATCGTTATATCACTAGTATATAAAAACTGCATGAAAATAGCTAATAGAAAAGTTTTCGTTTAAGTCCTTAGAATAAAATAGGTCAAACATTTAGAATAAAGTCACTAGTATATAAAAACTGCATGAAAATAGCTAATAGAAAAGTTTACGTTTAAGTCCTTAGAATAAAATAGGTCAAACATTTAGAATAAAATAAAACGTATGAGCAGTGATAAGAAGATCGTGGTCTTTTCCGATAGGTACGCCTTCTTTATCAATATCAGTTATGTCGTTTGACAATAAGTCATAAATATCCAGCAGTGAGCTTAACAACGGGAACCCGCAGAGATGTCCTCGGGATCTACCATCGCGACGGCCGCGGCGCTCGCTGGAGGTTTCATATTTGACGGCGGAGAATCCGACCCAGCGCGACACGCGTTTGCCTTGGCCCTTATCCTCGTCCACCCGCTAGTTGTATCATTGGACGATGCGCTTAGAGCCGGATGGGAATTGTGGTTGTTGCGTGATGTATCGTCGGTGCCTGTTCGGCTCGCGTCCGAGGTCCGAGGCTAGTCGCCCGCTGAGTCCACGAAAGAAGACCCGGTTTGCTCGAAATGCATTGGCAGGAGAAGCGGGGGAAATGGCCTCGATGACCACGCGGCCAAGGACGAGGCCGGTTTCGTTCTGCATCTCCCGAAGTAGCACGGACCTCCCAAAGCCCTGTGACAGCACCGCGCACCTCGACCCTTAATTCAAATAATCCGGTGGCCGAAACTTTAAGCCGCAGAAGGGATTGTGAGTGTCTAGAGTATCTAACGATAGAGATTTGTCATGCGTATGCATTCGAATCAAATACTTTTTTCGACAAAAAATCAATGTAGATCAGTTTGACGAAATCAGCTTCAAAAATGTAATTAAGACAGCGAACAAACAATATTATCTATAAATAGATATTATCACGATTCATGTGTCAATCATGAAAAGGTAGTCTTAGAATATACGTGTGGCGCTAAATATAATGAGAGTAAATTTACATGCGTGAAACGGTATCAACAAGATAAATCTGTTGTATACGTCTCAAGAACTTTCTGAGATTAATGATACAAGGATTCACGACGCGGGTTTTGTGCTGCATAATTTATTCCGGCTCGTGATGAACCCATCGCGGGGAGTGTGCTAATTAATTTGTGGGGACTTTATACACAGGGTTCAAAGCAGAGCCGCCGTTTACAACGGCATAAGAATAAAAAAGCCTCAGAGGAGGGACAAGAAAAAGAAAACGAAGAAATTCGTTCACGCGAACTCACTAAGTTCTTGTGCAAGCACTTCGCCTGGTCGACATTGCTGTCGTCTGTGCGAAACCACGATTGAAAAACATGTTTTTATTTCACTAACATTAGCAGGGTTTTTCTATCCCGCGAGGAAGAAAAATAGCGTGCAGTAAATACAATTGCATTAGTGCGAAGCGAATAGGCATGGTATCGTAATAGATTTTTTTTTTTTAAATATAGCGACGTGTTAATGTATTATACATCTATCATACGTCAACATAAAAAATTTAGGTAATAAATAAAAAGCGAGACGTGAAAATCATAATTATTTACTTACCAACCTCAATAAGTAAATTTGTCCACAAAATGACTCTTACCTGTAACAAAAATAAATCAAAACGTAATTAATTGATGTTTTCTCAATTTTGTAAGAATTTATTTGTTCAAAAAAACTCAAAGACGTATCATAATTGATGAAGTGATTTTAATCGATTCCGATTTTCTAGGATTTAGTACGCAAGGAAAATGTCAAGCTATAGATTTTCTTTCTTTATTTTTATCGTTTATCTTAGAATTATTAAAGAAATTTTCCCCCGCGTATTGGCAAGCTCAGATATACATCGTATTCATAAAACATCCCCGCTTTGCAGCATGGTTAGATAACTTTAAATGCCGAGGAGAGCCGCTCGATCGACAGTTTACTGAAAAAATATGCTGATGTTGGTGTGACTTTCAATGATAAAAACATTCATAAATGAAGATAAGAAGTACAGCTCGTCGAATCGCATTATCGATTTCATGATAAACCAATCTTAGAAAACGGCGATTACGAGTATCGATACTCGTATACGGATGAGAGCGCCGAGTTGCAGAATAATAAACCCTCAAAATCCAGTTTCGCGGATATGAGGCCGAGGAGGATGTGCCTCGCACTCATCGCGATGAGGTCGCTGCAAGGAGAGGGCTGATTATTTGAGCTTAATGGGCTAAAGATGAGGATAAGGGGGTGAAGAGCGGACTAGGGGAATGGGACGGAGGGCGTAGAACGGTACATTTAATGGCGGCCGCGTAACGGCTCGGGACCTCGATCGATAAAAGTGGCCAGTTTATTTTCCAGAGGCAACGCGCGTATCCACTCCAAAAAAATAAAAAAAAGCAAAGATATACACTCGAATCTGCCCCCTACTCTCCATCTCGCTGGCACCCAGCGAAGAAATTGCTTGCCTTTTTGCTTAGTCGACTAAATTTCAGCCGCCGTAGAGTTTCAAGCATACTTTAACGTCTATTGCCCGAAGAAGAGAAGATCTAGAGTATATAATTAGTTTTGATGATCCATGATCCCCGCCGGCGAGATAAGCCGTGCGAGCAGCGAGTCTAGAAAATTTGTAACTAAAGTGGCACCGAATGTGACTCATTGTCAGTGCGATTAAAAACTGCCGAGTTTTTACATTTTCCCAAATAATTATTTAATAAAATGCTTAATAATGTGACTACAAATTTTGAGAAAGATCAGCGAATCATTGAAAAGTAAATAACTTTTCAATCTTATTAGACTTGCATTATGCTTTTATCTACACAGTGCGGTCCAAAAGTTTAGGAACTGAACTTTTTACCGCTTTCCTTGTGATTCCATGTACCAGAACACAGTAGAACTACGTAGTAGAAACCTTCCTCGACACATGTACCAAGCAATGGGCGTTAGTGTGATTTCAGTAGTGATTAAGACCAGACGTTTCGAACAATCTTCATTAGTTAGCCTCTGTCACAACCGTGAGATGGATGTGAAGGAAGAGCAACGTGAAGACGGCCACCGGAAAATGTTTAAACAACTCAAAAAGGCATCTCCGTAAGCCTTATTTTGAAATAACTCGACAGTTTTCGAAGCCAACAAATCAGCTTTGCAACAAAATTTTATCGCCACACGTTGCTCTTCCTTCATATCCATCTCACGGTTGTGACAGAGGCTAACTAATGAAGATTGTTCGAAACGTCTGGTCTTAATCACTACTGAAATCATACTAACGCTCATTGGCGTATGTGTCGAGAAAGGTTTCTACCACGTGGTTCTACTGCGTTCTGGTACATGGCGTCACAAGAAAAGCGGTAAAAAATTCAGTCCTAAAACTTTTGGACCGCACTGTGTATACTTCAAACATTAAGAGCACCGACATATATTTATTATAAAATCTGTCATTAAAATTTCATATATATAAGTAACAATAAGCAATTAATGCAACGTAATTTCCATCATTTACTCTTTTAGAACATGTGATTGCTTAAAAACTGAAAGATTATAAAACGTAAAAGAAAAATAAAATAAAAACAGAATAAAGATAAAAGAAATTAAAAACGAGGTCGCTTTTTAGTTTAGCAGTAAATCGTCCGATCCCAATTTAGGGATGTACAGAACACGATTTTCACTCGAGCAAGCTTCATCGTGATGATGATGTAGTGATACAGATAGCCACCCGGATGCGGCGGAAACTAAACGCTAGCGCATTGGAAATGACGTCGGCCACCTCCGCGCACTTCCTCTTTCTAATGGGGGAAATTCGATCGCGGCCGCGGCCGGCCGCGCTATGGAATGAAGCCATCGCGAACCTGAATGTAAACGGGGCGATTTTATCCTGTCGATGGGACAATCACTAAATCGCGCATACCACAGCGAATTTGTCACGGACACGAGGCTCGAGGTTGATCGACGCGCGTCGATGAAGCAAACGCGACCTTTCAGAAGGGATTTGTGGCGTTTTTAATCGGGCCGAACCGAGGGCAGCGCGTAATCGCTAGTGATCTACTTCTCTATTAACCCTGTCATTCCCAAATTATGATTTATCGACTTTAACGATTTTCCGTTCCTGGCCTGGATTGATATTCAGCGAAAATTCATCGCTGCGGCCTCATATAAACGTACGACCGCGTTTTGAAAATCTATGCAAAAACGAGTATTAAATGGAATGGCAAGTATTTCATATTTCGTTCAATGTAATGGTAAAATCGAATTCTTCGAGCATTCCTTCAACGTTAATTAAACGACCTTAAAAAAAAAGAGACGACCTTCCTACGTCACGGAAACATTAATGGCGGTAAAGTGACGTCACGCGAATGCGTCCTTGGCGCAACTTCTCTCGGTTCATAAATTAAATTCACTTTTTTTCGTGTAATCTTTGTTAACGCGAAATGCAAATCTCGATAATGCTTCCGGCGGCAAAAAGCCGGCGGATCCGGCTGATAATTGAATTTGCGTTGACACTAATTGTTTCCTCGGTTCGCACGAGATGCGTGCCGTTTCGACCTGGTCGTTGCGGCCGTTGTTTCGTCACGGCCGTCAAGTCACGCGACACGCGTGCTCCATAACGAGGAACGCCGCGGCGCGGCGCGGCGGCCGCCACCATAGTCGCCAACGGAACGTTCAATCACGGCACGGAAAGTCCCGATCCGTATTCCCCTCCGTCGATCTGTATCGCCCGTTAACTATTACCCGTGAGATTATTAAATCGGAATATAGCTCACGTAACACGTCACCCACGTGACGTAATTAACGCGCACGCGGCAACATTAAATGCGATGCTGATTTTACATAAAATTGCAACCCTGCTCTACGCTCCGGTATGGTAAGTGCAACGCAATCATTTTCAAATGTTGACCGTTCGTTATGTCAGTTTAAACGCACATTATTCTCCCCTCTGAAGATATTAAATTGCTGAATGAAAAGTACATAAAACGTCATAATCTTCTTTTCATTTAAAAAATCAGAGAGGATGTCGGTGTGAAACTGATATCCGCGAGTAAAGTAAAATATCGCAATCTATAACTACCTATACTTTAAAAGTTACTTATTGTTTGAAAAATATTTGTCATTACTGTTTGCAAAATTATTAATCGTAACCAGGTTCAATATTAGTTTTTGATCTACGATAAATTAGCTTTAGATCATCTATCGTAGATCAAAAAATAATATTGAACATGGTTACGATTGATAATTTTGCAAACAGTAATGACAAATATTTGTAAACAATAGATAACGTATATACGTACAAAATCAGTATCTTTTATTTAGCGCTGTTTTTCAGAAACCGTTTAGTATTTAATTTAACCCAACGAGAGCTAGTCGCGGTGAAATATATCCGCAATGCGTAACAGATGGTTGCGAATGTTTATCACGATGACGAACAGTCGCAGTTCTTTCTTCCGCCGTTTTATTGAATAAGAGCGCGGAATAAGATTTACCGGAAAGCCAAGTATTCTTTATGGACTATCCGACCAACTCGTAAACTCGGAATCGGTTCGCACGGTCAACGACTTCTTTCCGATAACCCCCTGGAAGACGACGATCGGCGAACGCCGTTCCTCCGGGTTCGCCGTTCTCCGGCATCTTTTAACTGCGAGCCGTGACCATTCCGGTATTTATGATCGCCGAACTCGCGGTGCATAGAGCAGCCCACGAGCGGAAATAAAATTCGATGGGGCGGAACGGCTGATGATGGCAGAACGCCAAAAAAAAAAAGAAGAGTCGCGGTACCAGCTTTGCGTGCATACGATAAATCTCCATAAATATGTATGAACGCGCGGTCGTCCGATGGGAACTCCTTGTTCATGTAGGTTGGTGGGTTCAAAATCTCCTAGGCCACCGCGTACAGGTAGTAACTTATGAGATATTAAGTTCATTGATCCACACCTATAATTTAACGAATCCTATAATTAAACAGAGATTTTCGAACGCGTGTTGACTCGAATTTCTCAAATATCTAATAATAATTCATTGTACGCTTAACAGAATCTTTCAAAAAGATAGCTAAATTTAAAAAAAAATATATATATATATATTATCATATGTATTTCTATCCTATTCCGGTAACAAGTTTAGCACTATTTCCTGAACATTTTAGATGACAAAAATAAATAAAATTGTATAAATGCAATATTGACTGAATGAAAAACTGATGCAGATATTTTAACATTGTTCAATTTATTATCCCCCAACGCAACATAGATCGCTTACTTTGTATCCCCTCGTCGAGTAGCTGAGCGACATCGAATTGACTCTCATCAAGAGAGACCGGTGTCATCGGTCATCCAAAAATAGCTTTCGAGATACGGTCGGGTTCCGGCAACGCAGGTAAGATCATTTTTCAGCGGCGTTATCGACGAATCATCCTGCTCTGAGCCTCTGTAGCGGCGACGACTACCTTTGTGTGAGGTAGGCGAATCCCGTGGCGGTAATAATATGAAAGGCCATGAGTAATGTCGCACTTGAAACGTCGCCCATCGTGGCAATGCATAACATGGTACTCGCATGACGTTTCACATATTAGCCGACTTTCATTATTAAAAAGTTATCGCTATTAACATAATGTCACTGGGATACCATGGAGAAAGATTCTCATAAAGTTTACCAAAGGAAATGGAGTTTTCAAACAATGTACAATAAAGATAAATCGCAGCAGAGAGTTTAATTAAAATTAAGATAAAAACGAGAGATAACTGCACATTTTTCGCCATACACAAAATTACATTACGTAATTAAAAATGTGGATAAAATAATGACATCTATTTCGATATATTATTTTGGATCACCACTTACTCATTAGTAATCTCATAAAAATTGATTTTGTAATTCTATATAATTTTGCATTCCACAACGCATTTTATACAAATATGTTGCAAGATATATGGCAACGGAAGTGGATTTTGCTGTGAGCAAATGCACGCGAAATATCTCTACTAAAATGGAATTGCTGAACGGCGGCGAGCCCATTAAAATCGAGGGCCGCACTTCAAAACTATTAAACGGTTCGCCGAACTTTGTCCATTTCGTTGGTACCGAATTCAATTTACGACATTAAATTAAGGACCGGAATTATAATTAGACGAGCGTAGATTTGCACCGAATACGAACTGCGTATTGAGAATGTATGAATAATGTGTAATTCTAATTTTCGAAGTTAACAATGTGTTAATTAAACACATAAATAAAAATTGAAAACATCACGAAAGAGAGGAAAATATTTTATTTTTAAAAACTAATTAAAATCAAATCTTTAATTAAAGTTTTACTTTTGAGAGATATGTATAAGATTAAGATTAAGATATTAAAAAGCATTCATAAAAAGTACTTTTAACAGTACATAAACATTATTTCGTTTATTATATTATTATAGTTTTCCTATTGGTATTGTACTGCTAATAGTTAATTAACAGCTTAGAGTTTAATTAATTAATATAACTAATAAAAAATAACGTTGTTTATTCAGATCAATAAAGTGCTATTTTAATATAATTGATTTAAATAAACAAAACTTTTTAAAAATTTGATAATACAAATTAAAAGAATTTTTTCGTCAATATTGTCTCTTTTTAATTTATGATTCAACACTACATCGATGATATTGAGTAAAATGAAATTCCGAACTGAAATTGGTACACAGTACAGTATTCCGCTGCATCACGATTTCCTGTTTGTTGGTATACACATGCACCTGCGGCCATCAACTCTACGTCGACGTAGTTAATAGCATTATTTGGGAAAACAAGTACCACATTGCGTGGCCGCGAAAGCGTGCAATTTTCAATTGTTCGGACGTAATGAAGCTCACCGCCTGTCAACCACTACATTTATAAATCTCATTTAATCGGTCACGCGTCTGGAAGTAATTCCCGCAAACGCTATGCATGCGACACATTTATATAATATCCTCATAGTTCCAAGAGCATTTCTCATTTTACTTTATAGCTCCGATAGGTTCTTTAATTAAATAACAAAAGAAAGGCTATTATAGCTATCATAAAGTACAGTAAACATATGTTATAGTTTTAATTGATTTGCATTGTAAGAATTATCTGATAAGATAGACAATTATCGTTAAAATAAATCTCTCCTTAGAGCAAAAAAGGCAGTGTGTTCTAGCAATTAATTAGCTTAATTAATTCTTATCTGCGACATAATTTATGTCGGCAAAGAAATACGAGGTATATCCACTAAAAACCTAACTTACACTTCCAAAAACGGAGGCACGCGAAAGTAAACGCTGTTGAAGGGTCACCCGAACAAAGCTTCCCTCGTACAAACGAAGGGCAGTGAAGAATTTAGAAGGGCATCAAGAAAGTAACGAAATAGGGAGATAATTCATGGTGTGGATTAGAACGGTCTTTTCTCCGTTCTCTTATATAAGAAAGCCATGCGCTTTTGTATGAAGGAAAGACAGAGAAGTATCTTCGCTTAAATTATCGGCGTAGCGTTTTAATTGGCTGAGAATAAAACGGTGCCTGAGCTACGTTCGTGAAAAGGGAAAGCTCTCTAATCCAGAAGATAAATTTAAACAATCTCTTGATTCAACTCTTTCCCCTAATCAGTTGCACAAAATTTTGATAGTTTATCTGTTATTTAGTTTTGTTAGAAAGCAGAAAACACTACTTGTCCGAGTGCGAGCACGCTGTCATATAGAACTTCAATTCATATCAAAGTGCTAATCATTGCGACATTTCAGTAATCATTGATGTGAAACCTGAAGGAATTTATTTTTCCGTTCTCCATTAATTTACGTGTACGAATCGTATAGCATAAGTGAGCGTAAAGTGGACGGTTACGCTTGGACCAAATGAAGTACATTAACGACCATAATACACAGGGCCATAAGAGGTGCGCCGAGAGCCATATTAATAACCGATATAAACGTGAGCGGGCTCGATAAATACGTTCAGCAGAGTTAGGTTGGCCCGAGCGCACTTAACGAAATTATGACAGGTACCCGTGGGACACGCGAACACGTCGAATCTTTCGCGCTGCTTCGTCCCTAGTGTGACAGTGGGATTTCGGCTACATCGTTGGCGTCATGTTGCGATTGCGTTCGCATTAGTTATCGATACGCGCACGCATGGGGTAGGATAATTCGCCGTAAGCACGATGTCGAGTTGTACAGCGTGAAATTGCGTTATACATTCTGAAAGCATGGCCTCATGGAAAATGCGCGACGTTATTTTAATCTGCAATAATATCTGTATTTTATAATATATATTATACCACATTATATGCCACATCTTGATGCAATTCTATCATACGTAATTTTGAAAGATTAAAAGCGTAAAATTAATATTCTGTATATAATATTGCTGCAGATGATAAACTAAAATATGAATTAGTGATACAAGTTAATTATTAGCTTAATTACCTCGTATGATTCACGAACAATATAATCTTGTATAAAATTTAATGCATAATTCAGCGCGAATTGCGCGACAACGCCAATAGAAAAATATTTTGTTCTGAGATATTATTCTCCTGTAAAATGTGTAAGAAATTTCTCTAGCAATTCTGTAGATCGTGGTCGTTGTTTGCATTAACGCCAACAAGGCGAATCTCTTCGCTTCATCCCGTAGCGAAAGAAATCCTAGTACGGTCACGTCGGTTCTCGCGTGTACAGAAAAATCCACGAACTTAATTCCGCACGTGAACAGTCCGAACTGGCTAATTCTGTGGCACGATACCCGTGGGAAATTAAGTGGGATGATTGATACACATAAAAAAAAATTAAGGCGTAGCCATTGCTAGGGTAAAGTAACTTCGTGATAACATCTTGCCGTTATTCTCTTCGCTTCATTTTTCCGCAGATTTTTTCTTTTATCAGAGAGTTATACAAATTTTATTAGTGCTTATATTTGATATCGTACATTTATCAAAAATATTTGATATCATGTATTTAACAAACCTAAACAAGCTATCAGATTCTATTTATTATAATAATTCCAATAAAAATATATAATTAATGCTATAATAAAAATAATATTGCAATTTTTGTAATTAAAAAATTTTAATATACTTCTAGATGTATCTCAAGGCTCATTAACTAAAATGAAATAATGAAACAATAAGAGTAAAGAGTAAATATCACCCAAGTTGGTAGAGAAAAATGGAACGTATAATTCAAAGCCCGTTATTTGTAAACCTAATGTACACTTGTAAATGTGAGTACGCTTGGTAATTTCGAGGGTGTTTTACGCGTTTAGTAGGTTTCGCGGAAAATTATTCCCCGGAGGCGTATCGTGAATGCGAATAGCGATGAGAAAGGACGCGTCGTGGGGAATCATGCAAATATTTTATAGTGCATGAAAGTGGAAAGCACGCCAGTTGCGAGATACTTGAACTCGTCTGTCTCATTGTCAGTTGTTTTGCTATTGAAAGAATTATGCCTTATACTTATTCATCATACACGCATCAGTTTTCGGTCGAATCTTTCCCAAAAAATCTGCCCAGAACGACCTGTTTTGCATAATTTTTCATGTTATTTGAGCAAAATTTCAAAATATTAAATAAATTGGCATCTTAAGCGAACTATTTCTTAATATAGATTATATAAAAGACAAAATGTATCGTTTGTACATAATAATCATTGGAAATTTTATAACTAGCTACATTAGAATTATATTTTCAATAATGTTGCGACATATTAAAGTATGTAATGTGTATTCTTTTGGCATCTTAAACGATCTTCTTTTATACTCTTATATATTATCAGATTTAGATGTCAATAATTTAAATTCGATTGACAAGCTAAAAAATAATGGATTTAATTATTTCCTCAAGAAATAATTAAATGTCATTCTATCGACGGATTTAGCTCAATAGAACTATCGATTAAATTTAAGAAGAGAAATCTGCAAGCAGAATACGACTGGACTAACAATAAGAAGAATTCCAGCTATATATATAGTTAAATCATTTTATCATTTTATATCTGAGTCGACCGTAGGAAATGCCACTCAAGAGGAAAGGGACGTGGTGGAAGAGTAGCAGTGTGAAAGCAGCCGGGGTGGTTCAATGAAAAAGAAAAGCGCCGCGTAAAATGTTCGAAGATATAAAACTCTTCTGGTGTTGGAAGTTATACCTATTAAAGATTAATAAACCATCAAGGTGGAAAAGAGCCAAGATGGTGGCCATCTCCGATGGAGGGCTGTGAGATCGGCGCTGTGGCGGGGATAAAAGACACGAGAAAAAAATACCGAGTAGATAGGGGATGAGCAGCTCTGGCCATTTGGCTTGATGCCACCGTTTCTTGAATTATTTACAATTTTCTTGCAAGCTCTTGCAAATTCCGTTTCACTGACAGATTCCTATATGGATATAAGAAATAAATAAAAGCATAGCTTGGCTTCTTAAGAAAATAACAGACGGAGAGAAATTTGGATGATTTAGATGGATATTTCCGATGTAAAGGCGGTTATTGCATTAGCTATGTGAAAACCGTCTTCAGGGCATAGTTTTAAGTAAAATTCGTAATTTTAACAGTACCTATATCAATATATTGATTCGAATATTAAAGTGGAAAATTTCATGCAATAGGTTACAAACGATAGGTAGCATTTTCTTTTCGTTTATATATTACATTTATATCACTCACAATCAGCTTTAGAAGCTTTTAAATTCAGATGTTTTTGAGAATTTTAGAATAAATATCTCTGATATAATTTAAAAGTGATGATTAAATTAATCAAACTGCACAATTCAAGCTTTATTATTATTATCATCGATTGTTAAATAAATATAAAAACAAATTGATACATCAACATTTTACTAATTGTAAGTAGTTGTATAACCATCGGTAAAATACGAATTAAGAATTAACGGTAAAGAGAGATTCTTTTCAAAAAAGAAAACCAATAGCCCCGAGAAAACTTTTATGCAAAAGGTGATTCGCGCGCGCGTAAAATTTGGCTTGAAGCCATGCTATCTTAAATTATTGACATTTTCTATTCCCGAAGTATCTAAAATTTATCTTCGTGGCTGACTTTTATCGTAAAGTGCAGATAAATTAAGTATATGCGAATATAAGTACTAGTAAATTATAATTTTTACGAGAGAAAAAGATAATAACTATTACATTAAATTCATGACATCAATTCTAATAATCCGCAAAATAAGCAAAATATCAATCTGTTTAATGTTTATACCTATTCTTTCTACATATATCGTATATCATCTTATATCATATATTATTGCTCTCTATTACAATCCAGTATTAAGAATTTTTACCTTCTTTTATATAACAAATAACGAGCAATGTCTATTCTAACTAAAATAACACATACATATTAAATTGAACAAGTGATTAATACTCTCTTAAGTTTTCCCGAAACTTAAGAGAGTAACTAGAGCCAATTTCTCTCGATAGTAGAATCGCAGGATTCATTATTACTCTTAGGAAACTCTTAATCCTACATTTAATCCTCGACATTATTCTACTGCGCATCGGCAGCGAACCGATCAGCGCTCTCTTCCGCATCGGATACCAAATCGACGGATATTTCCGACATGTTATCCGCCGAAACGGATACCCTATGATAAATAAACGATAAAGTCGGCCAACTGTAAATCCTGCGGGTCGGTCATTATCCCCGTTTAATCGAATAAATCAATTAGCGAATCGGCCGATAATGATAATGAATGACTCACGGCGCGGCGGCGCGGTGCGACGCGGTGCGGTGCGGTGCGATGCGGCCGCGGCGCTTGCTATGCCGTGCCGCGATGCCGTGCCGTGAGACCAGCCACGAACCGCCTTTCAGCGTCACCCTGTTTAATGATGTTTTAAACGACGTTCCCTGCATCGCCCGGCTGCATTTACTCCGAACGCGTTCGCCCCTGCTGGGGATGCGAAACGAAATTTACCACTTGCCGACAATGGTGCCGCCGGTCGGCGGTAATGGTGACTTGAAGGCACAAGCGTGGCTGTAATTGAATAGTCGGAGTTTTACGGCTGTTTGCACCTCACTCGTTCAACGATGAAGGGAGTAATTTGAACGTAAATTTTGTAGATCTTTCTCTTGAAATCTCGCAATGCGAATGTAAAAGTCGCGGTCAATGCGCGAGATGAGTTCGAAGTGAAGAAAATTGTATCTCCGTGTTTATAATTTTTAGCAATATTTATTTTATACTCGTTTTACGTTATGCTCAAAATTCTATCGGAGAGAAACATCCAATGCATTTTCTTCTTATACATTTTTTGTTACAAATTATTATTATAATGCGTACTTGCCTGATGTGGGAATTACTGGCAATAAAACACCAAATCCAATATTTCGATGCATCGGTATGACGTGTCCTAAATGGGAATATGGCGCAACATTTCCAAGTCAATTCCCATCGGGCGTCGTTCTCAGGAATTATTTTCAAGCGCAGAAATAGCATCGGAATATCACAGAAACTGAAGCATCGTGCGGTATATTAAGAAACATGACGACTCTTTTTCTGGTTTGGCAACGGCAGTGAACTGTGAACTCAACAAATAACTTTGACGTCGTATCTCTGGCGGAAAATATTTCGTGGATTACCAGATAAAACGTTAGCCTAAGAACGTAACCGAAATTTATAGAGAAACTCCCGCGAAATGTCATTTCTTAAGGTCGGGATTAAGACGGGTACTTCGCGAAACACAACGTGCGAGAGAGCAAACTAGTGAAAATCTTAGCAGTCGAAACTATCGACAAAGAAATCACGCCAACGGGGATGTTTGGTGAAACTTCCCCTCAAGCAGCTGCGTATTATTCCTTGTCCGAATTACGCTCTACTCGTAATTAAAACGAGGGAAATTAAAATGTGCCCTTCGCGCGTTTCGGCGTTAATTAATCCGGAGTTGAGCCAACGCAGAGATTGGGTGGACAACGGTACCTATACTGGCAAAAACGTCAAATAGGCAGAAATGCGTAAAAATAAAAAGAAAGATAATATCACATGCAATTAGAAAAAAAAGGAAAATAATGACATTTAACGTTTGCGACTTTTTCAGGATTTTTCAAATTATAAAGTTTATTAATTTATGTCAGGTATGTTCGTATGACATATTGCTTTGTATAATATTACGAATGTTATTCGTATGGAATGTTTTAATTCACAAGTAATTGCACAAGTGTTAAACCGAAAAGCAATTGTGTAAGAAGAAAAATAAAAGGACTGTATATAATTTTGCATGTTATATTGTCAATTAGAGCATTTTCTATTAACAATCCTCGTCGAACACAATAATATTTACAAATTAATTATTGTGTTCGACGAGGATTGTTAATAGAAAATGCTCTAATTGACAATATAACATGCTAAATTATACACAGTCCTTTTATTTTTCTTCTTCAGTCTTTTCTACCCCTATTTCATATATAATACTTTAAAATTAGATTGATCAGTTCTCGTGTTACACACATTTGAAATTTCGGAGAATCCGTACATAGAAGCTTTATAAAGCTAGGTCTAATCAACAAAATCTTAAAGAATTATATATGAAATAAGGGTAAAAAAGACTGAAGAATATAATAGAATTAGAAAAGTTGCCAATAATCAATACTAAAATGTCAAAAAACATCAATTTGTGAAAAGTCTCAATTATTGAGACTTGAGATGTAGCCCTTAAAGGTTAAAATTTTAAAATATTGGCAGTTTTTCTAATTCGATTATATTCTTCAATCTTTTCTACCCCTATTTCATATATAATTCGTTAAGATATGGTTGATTAGTTCTGGAGTTATAGAAATTTCGATAAATTTGGCACATACATACACACATACGGACATTTTTTTTAATGCGATTTTTCGACGTTTTAGAACATTCTGAACACATTGGCAGCAACAACTAAAAAAAAATTTGTTTGGTGAAAACAAAGCTTCCTCTATGAAAAAGAAAAAAGCGAAGAAGTGTGGCAAGAGAGTAACACGAGTTACGACGTGAAAATAAAAGGGCCATAAGAATATCATTCTCATATAATGGCGCGCAGTTAAGAATGACCTGAGAAAGATTGGCAGTATTTTATGTTTGTGATTTCCCGGATACACTCATTAGAATGAGAAAACTTTAGTTTTGGGGACCGTTCTCCGACCTCAGACCTCTTTCATGAATCATACTCTCACCTCAGGGGGCTCATTCTGGATTATGAAATGTCTCTTAATTACATCTGTGGCATAAACAAATTAGCATTGTCGGCCGATCTTTGTATACTTGAGACTGTTTTAATTAATTTACGTGATATTTTATATGAATATATACGAGTATATTAGAAATTTTAGATTCATAATAATATATAAAAAGCAAGAAAATAATTTATTAGCATTTTCATTTTTATTTCATTTCAGTCATACACGCACACACACATAACATTTCATAACATATTTTATGTTTGAAAAAAAGAAAGAAATATCACTAACAAAAATAGGAAAATATCCCGGACGAGATAAACAGAGTAACGTGATGAAACACAGATAACGTGGACGATGCAGTGATTTTAGATTAAACCGTAACAAGGAAGATCGAAAACCATTTCGTGGCCACTCATGATCACTTATGGTACTCTCTCAGCTATCCGATTAGGGATTAAATTATGACGTATTTCGATGCCACATGTACGTCGCGGATAACGCATACTGATAGTACATATACGCGGCGACACAATACTAATTTATGTCTCTTTGCGTCACATGCTGTGTGGCCAGCGGCATTGGTGAGAAACGCATGACGAATATCGGCGGAATCATCCGAGGAAATCGTAATGATGCACGATGCGACAGATGAATAAATCATAAATGATACAGGCATGTATAACAAGGAAGCATTAGACGCTTCTATCGTTCGATAATTGATGCAATATATTGCAATAAATGATATTTTTTAATTTAAACGCATTTTACTGAGATTTCTTACAGCGCCGCAGCGTAAGAAAATATTATAAGCAAATATCTTTCTCTTTGGTCATAAAAATACTTTGATTTTTAAAAATACATTCTTACATAAAAATGCTAGATTTATAAAACATATACAATACACACATTAGCTAGAAATTACATTTTCTGTTGATACCGTCAATATATGTATAAGAATGAAGAATATATTTCTCCGTGTCAGATATCATCGTGTTGTATCGTCGGTCGCTTAGCAATGCTAATAGAACATAATCCTACGCTTAGGCTTGAGAGACACTCACATTAAAGTGTCCGCATCCGTCTGTGCTTGTGAGTGACGGAACGGAGAGGGTTAAACAATAGCGAGACCGAAACACGATCACGCGAGATGTTCGCGTGATAATAATTACATAAGGCATCATGGGACATCTGAGATTTATGACGCGCATTATGTATTATGTATTGCGGTATCACTGTATGTGGTACATAAAGAACCGTGGCGTGGCGACCGAACGTATGACGGGGGTTCGACAAACACATCACGCGAAAGAGATCTATCTTGCAGTGGCCCAGGGCCACCACGTTCATCAACGCAAATAGCCTCTTTATACCGCCGGCTGACGTCGGCTGATGTCGGTACCGGCGATGCGAAATGGCATGTATAGCTTAACCTCGGCTCGGTGTTGCGCGCTTCCGCGCACACTCTCGCCGAATAACGGGCCACGGCCCCGGGGAAAACGCGAAATTGATTTTACCCTTGATTTATGCAAGGTGATCGTTGAAAAAGTATGCGCCTCCGTATCGACGAGCCGCATCAGACGTTCCACCAGACTCGCGCTACTATCGTGCCCATGTCGTTTATCCTCATTGACAAAAATGCGCGTGACAAAGTTCCATAGCATTTAGTTTTCAATGAGAAAACCGTGGATACCTTTTCACAGGCGCTGTTACCAGTTGGACGATTCTCACGGAGTAGGTTGATGATCCAAGAAACGACGTTAGGTGACCGTCACGCTAACGGGACTACGACGATTGTCGAAACAACGTGCTACTACTACCTATTAAATTCTATGTAGCAGAGCGTAACATGCTGAAACTCAGAACGGGCGATATCACGGTCGAGTGCACGCTTAACGAGCTTGTATCTACACGCTGTAACGTGCATCGAACGTGTCTCACAGTAGATTTTCTGTAATAACCAATCTCCTACCATAAGCATCAAGATCTTGCAATATAGCAAATGTTGTAAACAGAATCCTTTTAGTTCGAGGTGTTGCAAGAAATCTATAATAATATCGCCAATTCCTAAGATTTCACATCGTAGACAGAGGTTAGACGATGAGAATATATGCGCGAATTTGCCGTTATTAATCTGTCATATCTTCTTCGAAGATATTATAGCATTAATTTTGCCGACATCGATTTATGTAGTGCGATATTCAGAAAAGCAGATGCGCTGCTTCCCTAAAACCTGATATACCATATCTACCGACGGCGGCCAATAATACGATCGATTCTAGTGTAGGTATGTACATGCCGAACAACCTTGTATCTACAGCGTCCATAGCGTACATCGTGTAGATCGTAAACGAGTGTAGCTTTAGCTCAACGCGTTATCAGGAGCAGACTACCAGACCGTAAATACCTGCCGGTGCTTTTAAGATTTTAAACCAAGCGCGCGGCTCTATAAAGGTAATGTAGGACGAGTACCTGGCTAATGCAATCAGATAATTCATACGACGGTAGGATATTAGATCTAATAATTATGCGCAAACGCAATCTGCTGTTCTCGAGAGGCAGTATGAAGGAGAGTGGAAAATTTTATTCAAAAATAAAAATTGTTGTTAATGAAAGAAGCTTGCACGGATAAATATTTTCAATTTGCTGATCTAAATTTTACAAACAAGCATTAAGATACAATTGATGGAATAGCGATCAAGAACGCGTGATCGGCGAAATCATTAGGAAACGTCTCGAGAGGTTGGACAACGAAAGGCCATTTCCAGGTGGCGAGCTGATGCCCAACGATGGTAGTCTGGGCAAAACCAACACTCAGGACACCCACGTTTACGTACATGACTGGCTGATGGCGCACAATCTATACGCGATGGTGATAAATCATGATTTATGATAACAGAAGTTCCATTGAAATGAAATAGGGGCGCAGTTTCACCGTCTGCCATAAGACGCTGCCAACGCGCCGGTATCTCCGGAGATTCATCGCTCACGCATATAGAATATTTTATACAACTTATATTAAGTTTTTTTCAAAAATAAATTTTGGATTAAAATTTAATTTAGGTACTAACTAAAAACATAAATCGCGGGTCATTTTCATATGCTAACTATATTTTTTGATCGATAAGGATTGATCAAAATATTTATCCGTTTTCTTTATTATAATAACAAAACAGGAAATTATCGTAAGCAAAAAAATATATAGAACAAAATAATTAATATAACGTTAAAATTACAAAATATAGAATGTGAACAAATGTGTATCGCAACTATGAACCTCGCGCTTTGAATGATATGTTTATGCCGAAAATTAATGTGAGTGTCGAGAAAGCCGCCTGAAAAAATGTTGATAATATTTATACAATATAATATTGATCGTATGAGGTATTCCCTTTAGACCGTACAAAACTTTCCTCGGCGGGGCTCTAAATTTAAACATCGACTCGATAAAATACTGCAATTTCTGTGTTACATGTCCTATCTCTATCAGCGAGTCATGTTCTCATATATCGGCTGTTGCAAACAATACCAATTATTTATGAAATTGCACGTACACCAATAATTCGAAGGCAAATTATATTAAATAATATGAGGAAGCTGACATTATATATAAACACCGCAAATTATTTCAGTATTTCCTTTTCGACGCATATAATATTACAATGTGATCGGCGATACCTCAAACTCACTGGTCGAAAGCATTCGCGTGCCGTTTACGAAGTGCCGAACAGAGGGTTCCTTTCTCCCACCTTCCCATCGTGTTCGCCCGGTAAATCCCAAGATCCCATTACCCGTGTCTCATCCATAGTGATGCAGATTACAATAACAAATAGGCGGCAGGGTCGTGGCCCTCTCCGATATCGCGGAACAAGAATCTCTTCTTTCTTCTTCTCGCCTCGCGTCGCCTCTCTTTCTCTCGCATCTACTTGTCCTTTCTTCTTGGATCCTCCAGCCCCACGAATCCGAGGGCACTCTCGGAAACGGCTGGCTGAAGAAAGAAGACCCAGGTAGCACGAGGTGGAAACGAAATCGTGACTTCGACCACGAGTCAATTTTCAGGTGTAATGTAAATGCTCCCGCAGGACAATGGGCATCCACCAAACGACGTCGTCTCTTTCTCCTCTCCCTCCCTCTTCCACCGCCCCGCTGTGAAATGCTGACTCCTGCGAAGAGGAGTGCAAAAACTCGGCGCGAACATCGCTTCTCGTGTCGATCGATTCGGTTGATTTAGTTGGTTCTCCGGTGGGTAACGTGAATTCAGCTCCACGATCTCTCAATTAACAGAACGGCCGCCTCCAGGCCGTGTTCACCAGTTACTTTATTGGAACCAACGTATGGGATAACTGGATCTTGCCACCAAATACATTTCAAATACCAAAATTTGATATTGGTATCAGCAAAAAAAAAAGAGAAGATTTTATATATCGTGTGGTTTTTCGTAATTTGATATAATTTTGAGAAACAAAGATACAGGCTCATCTCTCATGCAAACAAGTCTGAATAATTGTAATATGCAATAAATACACATATATTAGATCATATATCTATTATATTGTAATTGATAGCACAACTAATTACTGTACAGTAGCATCAAAAAATCCAAACTATGTGTCGCACCTTTCATCTCAAGCTTGCAAAAGATTAACGACGTTCGTTTGGACAGCGATGATGAAACGCGCTTCCACGGCTTTCACAGTTTTATCATGATATAAAAACTAAAGGCGAGGACACTGAATATCTGAAGTGCTACAGCGGATGAATCGCGATATATCTATAATGGTAGTAAGGATCTCTTTGGTCCGCAAAACTTCGTTTGAAAGGAATCTATGAAAAGGCAGAAGGCATTAAACCGGATTTCCCGCGCTATCACGATGCGATTGGAAACTCTATGAATAATAATGTCTTTATTTATGTACTTCAAGGGTGAAAGATAAATTTTCGCACTGCAGAGATCTCTTTAAAACGGAGATTTTCACTCCTGTCTGTCTCACGAAACCCTCTTCCTCTGATTATCTCGAAGAAGCGCTGGTTCCAATTAAGCGTCTTGGATCTTCCCAGAGGAGCAGAATCGATTGCGAGACGACATTAACTCGTCAGAGTCGGTTCACGTACACGAATTGACGATTCTACTGTGGCACGGAATTAAACGTCTCGATTAGATTCCTTTCCTCTATGATCATTGCGCTTCGGATCTCAATTGATCGATCAAAGAGCGGAAGTATCAAGAAGAGGTTGGTATTTTAACGTTAAACGCTTTAATATTTAACGGAAGCTGTAAATTTTATTTCTACTATTAATTTTTGGCAGTGGTACGTAATATTTTTAATTTGCTCAAGAGCATAAATCATCTTAAATCCACCTGGACTCTGGATGATTATAACGTGATAAGTGATGTCCGATGGCTAGCCGTAAGCAAGAACATAAACGTTTTTCCCTCGACGATATTTTTTACTCGATCATGGCTGCTGATAAGATTATCTGCTATTATTATTCTGTCATATATAGGGCCCTCATAAACTTTCTCATGTAAAAATAAATCGTATAAAATAAAGCTCTATTATAGTATTAGTATAATAAAGAAACAAATTTTTCAAACAAAGTATGACTGATTTAAAGTGATGATTTAAAGCTCATGCGTGTGTGTACATTTTACATATACAGGGTGTTCCAACGAAAAGTGTCCACCCCTTATATTTCGGAAACGGCTCAAAATTATAAAAAATCGTGAAATACGTGTTTGATCATTTCGAGGGGTAACTTATTTAAAAGGATTGGGGGAGTTGTCTCCCAAAGGGGATGCCCCAGGGGGCCCCAACTCAAAATTTTCAAATAAAACCTCCTATATTGTAGTATATCGTTTGAAAGGGCATAAAATAAGAAAAATTTTTGCGCAAACCAGAGGTCGATACGTTGACCCGTTCGGGAGTTATTTATAGTAAAAAATAGACTTTTTCAAACTTTGGCCCTAAATAACTCTCGAATGGATCAACGTATCGACCTCTGGTTTGCGCAAAAATTTTTCTTATTTTATGTCTTCAAACGATATACTACAATATAGGGGGTTCCATTTAAAATTTTCGAGTTGGGATCCCCCTGGAGCATCTCCTGGGGAGACAACTCCCCCAACCCCCTTAAATGAGTTGTCCCTCGAAATGATTGAACACGTATTTCGCAATTTTTCATAATTTCAAACCGTTTCCGAAATATAGGGGGTGGACACTTTTCGTTGGAACACCCTGTATGTATACAGAGTGTACTTAAACTGGCGATAAATATTTTAATGACAAATACTTTGTAACATTTTAAGACGAAAATTCTAATACGAAAATGCCGAGGCTATAATAGTTTTCGAGTGAGAAAAGTTTAAAGTGGTTAGTATTTCGTGCCCAACATGGCCAATGATAAAGGTGCTTCCATGAATCGAATGCCTTTGACAGTAATGTAAAATTATGGTAAAAAATTCAAAAGTTCGTAATCGATAGATATTAACTCCGTCTACAACATATTAAAATTTCAAAAAATTCGTAAAAAGAGTGAAGAACGATAGAACTACCTTAAAATGTTACAAAGTATTTTTCTTTAAAATATTTATCGCCAGTTTAGGTATACACCCGGTATATTAAGTCTGCCAATTGTTCTTTTATTAAATATTTTGTATGTTCCCTGCTTATATCTTTTTTTGAAAATATCACATATATTATTCTTATATACATATAGCTTATTATCTTTAAATGTCGGAAAGAAACAAAGAAAAAACTGATATAAAAAGAAAATTAAGCAAAAAAGATATACAAACAAAAAATTAAAAAAAGCTACTAAAAGCTATCAAAAGATACCATCCGAGATGCCATCAAAATATTGATAGATAAAGCTTAAAAACATCGTAAATAAAAAAGTAATGCTAGACGCTGAAAGCGTCTATGCGCCTATTTCTAGTTGTTTTTTTTTGAGTTGTGAATTCTCGCATTTTTTATATGCAGTTTGGGTTGCAGTTTTATACGTATAAAAAACATTTAAATGTATAACATAACTCACAGAGAAATGATGGAAATTTCATTCGTTGTAAAAATATGATGCTATCAGAATGATTGACGAGCGTAAAAAATATTGCAGTATATTGTAAGTGGAATACTAGTTTTTCTTTTGGTTTACTATGTCATATTTTATAACCGCATGCATATATACAGGTATACATGAACACAGATGTATAATTACTTTTCTTTATTCAAGCCAGATATAAATGAGTACTATTCTATTGTTTGCCACAAGTATTTTCAAGCTTGTTATTTAATTTTCTCTTTATTCCCTGTAACCAAGTTTATACGCAACGCTTTGTAAACAAAGAAATATTTCAATTACATTTCTTGTTTCAAATTTCTTTTAAAATATATATTTTTCGTTTATTTCAAAGATCCAAAGCGGGGTGTATAATAATAATAAAATAATTTGTAATGTAATATTATTGTGATAGAGTTTTTCACAGATACAAAGCAGCTTGTGAAAGCAGGGGCCGAAGGCGATGAGTAGAAGAGACGCAAGGTAGGTATCCCGTAGGAGTAAATGTTTGCGGTTTCCGATGGGATGATGTTTACTGTAGAACAACGCCTATGGCGCGAAAGGCAGACTGAGAATTAGAGCTGCGATGCAGGACACGTCGAGCAAATGCAACCCAGTTAATTCAGTGAGATTCCTAAGGGAAGAATCTCCGTCTATTATTATAACGAGAATTATCCTGTAAAGAAAATGATAGAGAAAGAACAAATGCATTATGAGGCTTTTATGGTACAGACCATCGATACAGTCTTTTGTAGAAACTAGAAATACAAAAAATGCCTTCTTTGATGGCCTCTTGTAAAAGTTATCTAAAGATTTTATATACCATGAGAGTTCGAATGTGATACTCTCTTTCGCAAAGTATTCCTCCATATTTCACTGCAAAACATACATGATGATAGATGCAATATGTTAAATGATTCTGACGAAATGATCGAGAGAATGCGATTTCACAGTCTGATTTCGAATTGCGTACATGCGCAGCACATTTGCCTCTTACTTGTCGACGAAATTGTTCAGAGACCGCAATATCGCCATCAAGCGGTTCCGAAACGGATAAGGAGCTTCGGTTTTCCGCAACATTTACATTCGATTAGAGTAACTCGCCGTGGTCCTTTAAAGGCATCCCGCATTTTCCCGTATGTCTTCCGCAGCTTCCGCTAGCCTCGTGCTCTAGCGAAAGCACGGTCGCGCACCGCGACGACTTGCTTACTCGAAGAAGCAGCGACGGCGACTCCTCTTATTGCAATCCCTTCATTGGAAACGAAATGGAAGATATCGCAATACCTGCCCTCCATTTCTCTTTCCCTACCTGCCCGATGGCGAACGTGCAGCCGGGAAAAATGCAAATCAACCGGCCCGAGGGACGTGTTGCCTGCAGATCGTATTCCGCCCTTCACAAATTTGAGATGTCGGGGGGGGGGGGGGAACTTAGTGTTTGCGATAAAGCTGAATCTCTCTATTTAAACTCACAATCGAGGAAAAATCGGAAGAGTGACAGATGATGCTTGATATCCTTTCAAGAAAAAAACGATCGTTTACGTAATCCGGCGAAGGATCAATCATGTTTTGGAGATACATTGCGACGCGACGTATCGAAAGGCAGATTCCTTTCTGGATCGGCATAGTTATATCGTAGTGCCACTTTGACGTAGCAGCCATATCGGGTTTCGCGCTTCGAGAATTAGCCCAATTCCCGGTTGAGTCGCATTCCTTCGTATTTCCCAGCTTCGGCACCAGCGAAATTTCATTGTTACACCGCGCCGAGTTAGCAGGAGCCAGATTCGGCATACAAAGCGGCTAATCCCAGACGTTGAATGCGAATCGTGAGTTCGCCGAGCGCTTCGATGCGACTAATAACTTTGTCCAGTTGGCTACCAGTCTCTAGGAAGCTGGATTAAATTCGGGTTTTGAATTATATCGCATAGACGTAAGCGGTCGGCTGCGCGAATGAGAGAAAGCGGAGCACCGGACGCGTTTTCCACGCTGCTTTGGAACAATGAGCCGCGAAAAAGTAATGAAACACTCCCAACGCGGCTGCCCGGGTGTTCCGGGGCTAAAGCAGCATTATCTTTTTCGTGAGAGGACAGGAAACGACCCCCTCGCGGACGACTATTCTTTTCAGCGCAGCACGAGAGCCCGGGACTCTTCTTTAGGATTTATCGCGGAAGGAAGAGCTGCCGGGAATTATGAAAACTTGACTGGCTAGCGGCAAAGGATTCTCCGGGTTGCGCGGCTGTTTTTGAAAAATTTATCGCGCAGCGCGTTCCTCGCGCTCAGCTAGAGTTTGCAGTGTAATATAGATTTCTTGATATTATATACTTCTTCATATTATAGCAAGACGCAACTTTGTTATAATTTTAAAACATTTCCTTCAAACAACGGAATGATTATATCGAGAAGTAGATGCGATGCAAAATGGATTCAGAGCTCGTCGACGTACCGGAATGTTTGATAACCAAGCGCGAGATGGAAGACACGCCTGTGCGTTTTCCATACACGCTCGGCAGAGCGTGTGCGTGTTTTCTCGTGGAGTGCACAAGGGCGAATTCAATAACGCGGCCGGAAAATGGAGAAGAGTCTTTCGAGACTCTCAGCTTTGAAAAGAATTTCGTACATACAATAAATAATATGACGCAGCGACGGAATACCTTTAGATAGAAAGGCCGACCAAAAGAGCAGAGGCGGTTCTTTCGCAAAGAGGGACCACTTCGACGAAAAAAAAAAGAGAGGCGATATAACTTTTACGCGCGAAAAATTGCTTGACCTTTCTCGGGAAACACAACCACCGCTTCCACGATATCGTGAACAGAGTTTTGCAGGATCGCGAAAACGTTCTGATTTAAGCTCGCTTGATTTTCATAGCTTGATGTTGAAACGACGAATTTTCAGAGTTTGTCGAGCTGGAAAACACGAGCACGGCTAAGCAGTTTGTTAGGTCGAACGGGATCCATCGCATTGGAGTATATTAATGCATATTTTTATTACATGTATTATATGAAAAAAGAAGTACATGTGCACAGAGATTACCATATTATACAACATATAGGACGATATATAATCATAAAAAAAAATGTTTGATTTTGCATTGAGATACCTCCTGATAAAAATAAAAACACAAGTTATGTGTATATACTGTATCTTCGCTTGCGAACAATTGCGACTTTGGGCGATGTATTATATTAGTGCCGTGCAGATTTTTATACGATGATCTCCCTGGCCGCCCTAGCAGCGTAACTTTCAACGAACCGGCTTTGGCGCGGTTATGACTCTACTCTGTACGATCACTATAATTACGCGACGTCGTAGTGGCTATTAATGGCTATCTTATTGCCGCATCTAATTGCACCTGCGGACTGCTGCAGGCGATTTTCGGGGATCCTCTCCAAGAAAAGAGTTGTGGACAACCCGCGTTTGCGCGCAAAACGACCAAGTAGCCTCGAATTCGTGAACATCATCTTTAACCCTTCGCCTGAAAAAATGTAAAAGCACCTATTTACTACAAATTATTTTTACGCGCAACCGCCGCAAACTTCATTCTAACATTCTGTCGGAATTTTCGCGAGTTTTCATGCACACTGTATAATTACCGCATTCCTCCAAAAAATTATTATAAGAGAGATCCTATTCAAGAACTATGTGTAGCGGCAGACTACTCACAACAGCACCGTAGCATCTTTCGCAGAATTGGAATTTAAATATATATACTGTGAAGTTGTGCGAGGATTCTCGCAGCGTCAAAGTATGTGTCACGTATTTTTTCGAGACGGCGTGTGCTATGCTCAAACAGCTTCTTCATGTTGATTTCTCTAAACTTTTTCTACAAAATGCGTGATTTACAATTCTCAATCTGAAGCAGAATAAAGAAACAAGAAGCAAGAATCTTCGGAATAAATCGAAGGTTTTAACGGCAACTGGTCCAGATGGTATTCAGTCTCTTCTTTCTATATCTTTCAGCAGTAAAAAAAAATACGCGCAATGATGTGATCGAATTTGATCAGAAATATTCGCGTAACTGCTACAAAAAAAATTACATCTACCATAAAAACAATTTCGTAACTAAGCTGACAATATGGAGCTAAATCTTGAGCTTAACCCTAAAGCGCCACATCCCTTAATATATAGAAAAAGATTTCTAATCTGCTCCTCCTCCTCGGCAGATCCCTAATCTTTTACTCGATGTCTCTTATATATGGGCCTATATGGCTTATCCATTTTTCGAGGAGATCCATAATACAGAAAAGAAAGAGAGAGAGAGAGAGAGAGAGAGAGGGGGGGGGGGAGTAGGACATGGACAAGAAGGAGGGTGGCAAAAGATATTAAGCTTCCGACGTTCGATCGCATTTCAGATTGCGCAGGGCTCGAATTCCACACGGGATTGAATGGGATCCCATTCGCTATACGGTCGTATAGAAGCGGGGGAGCTGCGGGTATATATTCCGCCTTTTCCGTCGGCGGTTAATCCGCTTACGCGGAAAAATTTCGATACACCGCGCGCTTTGAATATATACTTTACACAGGTGCATGCATATGTGTTTGTGCACGTGTTTAGATATATATATACATATGTATGCAGTGTACGTATGTGTACATATATAAGCCGTAATCTCTTTTTCGGCGAGCGGGCAGATTCGCGGAATGGTATAGGTAGATGTATGTATACGTATGTGTGCGTGTGTGTAGATATATAGAGGCCGATTGTGGTCGCAAACGTCGTAGACGTATTTACTTGCGGCGGGGAAAAGTTGGTTCAACCGAACCGGCTACAAAGGTTTTCCGCTCGATGCTGGATTCTGGATATATTTGGAGTTCCGGTGCGGATTTGTGGACGGCTTGAATTCACCGCGAGCGAACAGCAGGCAGATGATTGAACGTTTACCGGAGAGAAAAGATAAAGGATATGTGTCAAATTTATTCAAGAATAAATAAATAGATCAAAAAATAAATTTATTCTTAAAAAAAAGAAGGATAAACTTGACGAATGAAGGCGAATCTTGTGCCATTTCTTTTAGAAATCTGTTTGAAGAAAAGGAATCTACATTTATACGAAAGATTTCAGTTAAGATATGCTAATTTCAATCTTATTTATTTATTGTGTTAATAATCTCTCAATATCGATAGTTGTATCTTGTATCTAATCTTCACTATAAAATATATTGAGTAATTTTCTTCCAAGTATTAATCGCGATAAGAATGCTATCAATGCATTTAACAATGCCGAGATCCGATGTTTGTTAGTATGGAAATACAGAAGACAGACACGTGTGAATGTTTATAAATCCGGCAACGAAATGAGAGAGCTTTCAAGATAGACATAAATAGACGTTATTCTCGATACTTATGCCACATTAGATGCAAGGCATAAACGGACCGGGCATTACCGTCGAGATCACGTAATCCCTGTGTGGTGAAAAGCGAGCGTTCTGCGCGCTGGCCCGCGATCGGCGAAAGCGCGATTATACGCGGCGATAAACTAAATCGGCCGGAACACGTGCGAACGGTTTATCAAATTGATTCACGGCCTACTAATGTCAGTGATCGGCGATAGGCGCTCGTGTTCCGGGAACGATTGTGTGAAAATCACCATGTTGTTCATCGCGCGCGGCACTCGACGGTACGCGCGTTGAAAGGCGCTTCGAGAGTCGTTAAGTACCGCAAAATATTTCGCGATTGACCGATAACGCGCGGTGACAATCAAGAGTTATGAGATCCGATTCAGCAGGAAGGAGAAAATAGACATCCGCATCGCACATAAAAATTTCAAATCCGGTTTGTTTATGACCGATTGCTGTAGGTACTGCTTCCGGCTATCAGAAATCAGGTATAGGTATAGGTATATGACTATACATTTTCTCCTGTTCATTTATTCGCGCAATTAACAGACAGGAAATAAATGTAAACAGACAAGAAAGAAAATGTAAAATGTAAAATGAAGCGGAAATTAACGCAAATAATTCGAACAAAAAGTTTGATACTATAACATAAAAATTCAACGATTATTAGAAATAATCGTAAATTTGCTTTACGTGGTCAAAAAAACCCCCTTATAACAAATTTCGATAAAAATTTTATCATTCCTTCAATATGATTAAAAACAACGCTGCACTGACATTTGCCCGGGAACATAAGATCTTCTTTTCATGATTTATTACAAACATCGCGATCTAAGAAAAAAGCAGCTTCAGTGACAGGAAATGCCCGGGCGCGGAAGGATAATTGAGTCGCACAATCACAGCTCGGTCTTTTCGCGACGGCGACTGCACTGCCCTATACGTGTGCGCGATCGTGTGCACGCGGAATCGGCGGTATTCTCCACGCGTCAGCGAGACGGCAAGCACGGCGTCATAACCGGCTTAAAATCGCCGGTTGAGCACAAAGGCGACGCACGACAATGATGCCGGCGCAGTCCAGTACCGCGGACATCAACAGGCCGACAATACCCGGATTATCTTCGGCACGACAAAGCCGCCTCGTAAAGCCAACCCAGACAGGTCAGGCATGCGTCCGCTCGATCGCCAGTACGAGTAGCGTAGTCATCGGCACGTGTACGATAACGCGGTAGTTTCATTCCCATTTGCCGGTACAAGCAAACGTGAGAATGGCGTCGTTATTTTACGTTCTCTGACTTCTTTCCGAGAGCGAGGAAGGATTACAAAAAAACGGCTCTTTCTTTCTGCGATCCGCACAGTATTATATCGATATCGGCACTGCGGATATAAAGGGACCTTTAATTGAAAGGTTTGATCGGAATTGCTTTCGCTTCTTTCTTTTACGTGTATCGTTGACTTTTTATAGTTCTTGACGTTATATTTTCAAAGACGTTTGAAGAACAGACGATGGAAGCGAACGTAACTTACAAAATACAATCTCCGAGAGAAGTGCATTACGGAATACCGCAAATCATATCAGCGGAGATGTAACGCGGGACGTTACGGAATAGACCTGCAGGGGAGACATCGCGCCCCGATCGCTTGTACTTCCGCGGCGCTTTTGTGCGAAGGCGACGCACGAAGAGGCTGCGACTCTTGTTTGCGTAATTTATTGGTGGGTATCGGTTGTGAATACGCTGGTGCTAGAGATAGTAAAGAGAACTGTCCGGCGATTATTCACATCCCCATTGTCTAGAAGGTCTTGCCGAGAAAGACAGCTTTCCCATTGAGCAAGACGATGGTTTTAAGAAGAACCGCGTGCTCCGCCATCGCGTTGATTTTAATCTGGGAATGAAATTTCCGCGTGGCGTGCCGATGCACACGATATCGAGACATGGTACACAATATCGCTTTGAATTTCGGGTATATTGCTTTCCCGCAGTATTCCTGCTTTGTACATGGTAAAATAATAGCTTGCCAATTTGTCCGACGTATCGAGATAGCATCGTATGCCATTCGTATACTTCCTTTTTTCTATATATCATTTTCATTCCTCATTTTTGGATACCGCGACATTTGGAAACCCAATCTTTTGCTGTATGAATTTCTCTTTGCAGAACTATTATTTGAAAAAACTATATGCTAGCAAAAGAGACGCGTATATATAAATCTTTATCAAAATTAAAATTATCCATTCTTTCTCTTTTTGCAAAATAAGTGACTTCAATATCTAATACATTATTTCAAGAAAGAGTTTCAAAGAGTTTTTATAGAAAATTATTAAACAAATATAATAAAGTGATAAGACACAAATAATGAATGCAATTTAAAAGAAGTTTATTAAGATTAAACAGCTATGGGAATTAACTTGATCGAAGCCTTCGTCACTCTCATGTCTTTGCTCCTCGTGCTTCTTCGCGCGCACGTTTGCCGACTAACAATGAGAGTTGGTCTGAGAGTTCTCCACCACGATTCCTCGTCTGGATTCTGGATGCGTCTCGTGTAAGTGCGAGTTTCCATGCACATGCCAGATCGGACAATGACTTTCAGTGACGTTGACACGATTACCACGATTTAGACGAGTCGTCGTGTCGAAAATCAGCTTACATTCCGTTTCAAGAACATTTATTGTTCAAATCTGAAGTGGAGTTTCTCAGAAAATTTATTCATTTTTATTCATTCGCTCGAACCTCTAATTTTTATCAAACCTTTACAATCTTATTACAAAATCCGCAAGAAATCCAGGGAAAGTAATTACCGCAATCGAAAGTTCAATTCAATGAACGCTATAATGTATGTACATGCGTCTCAAGATGTTGAAAATAAATCTATCGAAGTGATATTTTTCGCAATAAAATCTCTATACAGTGATTTAAATAGGATACTAATTAGCATCAAAAGTTAAATAGATTGTCCATTAAGTATGTGGATTTACTATTCCAACAAAAAGCTGTGTGTTAAAACCGACAAGTAATTGGCGCGCAATTTACTGACAATGAGTCGGAGAAAAAGTACACAAAATTCACACAAAAATATTATTATTAGGCTACCAAGATCCAGCCCAACCGAAAATGACATCTTCTCTAATCACACACAATTGTAATAAAAATCTATCGAAATAAAAATCTTAAAAACTTCAAGAAACATTTCGGATTTCAGAATTGACGAGAAAGAGGGAAGTCCTTTGCGAGTTTCAAGTAGGGATTCAAGGGTTCGTTCTGACTGTAGCTATATCTGGTACGGTTGCGGAGGCAATTACCAGGAGATTACTGCAATTGCGAGTGAACGGCGTTCCTATACTTCCGAGGACATTGATATTCAACTAGGAACACGCCGCTGTAATTTCCCGTGACTATCTCCGTCTCACCACTTCTTAGACGATTTCCTTTGCTTCACTGATCTGGTTCAACCGTTCAGATTTCACAGTTGATAATTAGCAGTAATTAATAATTAGAGAGGAATAATGCATAATGAATCGGAAACACTGTAGCACTTTACGCAACACTTACGTTTCGTGATCATTAATTTTTGCCGGTTTGAAATTAATTCTGTGTAAATCGTAAGCGTCTAATTGTTCGATCTGTTTAATCAATATAAGTTGTGACAAATATAGAACAAATGATTAATTAACTAAAGACTCTCAATATTGAAATTAACGAGTAACAAAGAAAATTATAAATTGCAATTTATAATTTCTATTAAATGATTAATTAAATGTTACATAGCGTTAACTCACACGCACAACTAACCGCGTTTGACTCTCAAAGCCCACTTTTCCTTGTTAAATATAGAATAAGCGATTAGCAAGATAAAATTGGCATTATTTAATATTCACAAGCAAAAATTAAACGCATGAAAAATTTTGCATAACGAATAAAAGGCATTAATGATAAATATAACAGTAAATCTCATTCCACAAATATTCGCGTAATTAAATGCTTTCAGAAATTTTATTATTTATTCGATCGTGATGGACCGGCAAACGTATTGTATAAAAGAGCAAAAATTTTAATATATCCCAATAGACACAGAATAAACGTTTACTCATTTCTCATTAAAAAAATGGTTTACATATCTCGTAAATGATGTTGACCATCAAGAGTACAAGGAGTTCCACGCGATCGACTTTCTGAGTGTAAATCAGGACAAAACGTTTTACTGAAAAGGAAGCACGATGCGCGCAAGTATCGTATGTATACCGGTCGCTTCATCTGCGATAAAAATGTATTAGAGAATCTTATATTCAGGACCAAACTCTTCTCGGCGAAGATAAAGCTGAGCACAATGCTTCTTGGTACGTGCCTGATCTGCATGCCGAGAAGAATAACGCGCCTCTTGCCACCCTCGATGTCGCCTACATCCGTTTCGAAATCCACTTTTTCCTTTAAACAAACCCGATCAGCGTGTTATCCAATACAGAGTGCAAGATCTACGAAAGAATATGGCTCACATGTATCCATCTCTAACTTCGACGTCGGTCAAATAACAGTTATAACGTATTCATTATTATCTCAACAATTCAAGAATATGAAACGAAAGTAACGTTAGAGATTGCATATACTTTTTATTTGACTCGCGTGATGGATAACAGACCGAATAAGCCCCTTGGTGGTTTAAGCCGTCGTTTAGTTGAACCCCAGTGTTCCTCCTTGATACATCGCCTTCTCGGTAAACCGAAGACGCTACGAAACACGATCGTGAAACACTGTTACGTGGTACGTACGTTATGTGAGGGAAAGACTGTCCGGGCGACGGTAGCAATGACACACGACTGCTCGTAAAACATCGCGGGAAAGCGCCTTAAGGTACCGGACGTAGATACACGTACGCGGTTTATGCTCCAGATTCCAGCCTCGTCTGGCCACAGCACGGTTATCTGCAGCGTCGCGAGCTAAAACTCTCTGTTTTCCGTCGCTGCAAAAACCCACTAGCGATCACACGGTTTTGGAACAGTGCGAAAATATATCACCTATAAATTCTCATGAGTTTAAGTCGCATTCAGAATGCTTTCTTTTTTTAGGAGCTTACTTATATACAATCCTATCTTATTTTCGCGCAGAATATATCAACGAATTAAGAAGACCACAAATTATTTCGTGTGATTTTCTCGTCATGCAATATTTACATTTTCTTCCTTTATCTTTCACTGCTTTGCAACATATTTATTTTCTCATTAATGAGAAAGTTTATGACTGCGTATTCTGAAGGAAATATGCATGCGAGGAAGATACCTACAATATGAAATATGAACTATATTGCCCACTGTATGTTATTGATTACACAAGTTAATTAAAGCAAACTCCTCAAATTTGCTATTTTTTCTACACTCGTTCACAAGTTAAACATGAATAAGATCAATTATAACTATATTTATAACTATTGAATTATAACTATACTAACTATCAAGTTTGCGCCAAAAATCACTTGTTGTTTTTCATGAAATTAATTATCTTAATTTGCATGAACATGATATTAATATTTTTCATGTTTAAAAAAAAATATTGCAATTTTATTTATTTTATTTGGATTTATAGTTTATTTTTATATTACTTCAAGTATATTGTAAATGTCATAAAATACAACGTGTCATAAATTAGCGAAATCATGTTTATATCAAACTACGAATGAGATCATATGAGATCGGGAAAATTTAGCATTCAAGCATTCAAGGAAATTGTCAACAAAACTCACAAACAAAGCAATATCTGATCATTTCATAATCAAACGTCATCAAATGTTGGAGGAGCGTGATATCCCTAGCGATATAGATGCTATCATTTTATGCAAAACTGAGGCTCAGGACCGAATGTAGTTCCAACTTCGAAATAGAATTTCATGAAGTTTCAAGCGATCGCAGGCGAACATCATTTCCTGTCTCGGGCTTTCTCAGCGACGATTCTACGGTCGATGATGGACTTTTGTTCGCGTGATTTCGGCCCGTAAAAGCGGACGTTTTCCTTTCGCGCATTGGACTTAAAATTCTCACGAGGCACGTGACGCTGAAAAGAGCACCGAGATCGTTACTTCTAATTCTTGGAAAGGGACGGCGCTTGAATTTGGTGAAATTAGATCATAAAGTAATTCATATTCCCAATTAGCATCAAATTAATAATTTTCAACAATTTCTTCAGCAATATGTGCATATTTCATTTCTCATTAAATAATAATTTTCTTTTCGTAATTCTATCTTTTTGTTTAAAGACGTATACTCGTATATAAAATGTCGCGTGTGTATACATACATTTATATACGCGACATTTTTACGTAATATATATATTCTAAAATCTATCTATATATTTTATTTTTTCAATTATTACATGTTTATTCTTATAATTAAATTATGAACATTTTACAGAATTAAAGAGAGAAATATATACATTTCTAATGAGAAGCATAATCGATATATAGTTACAATGAATCCTCATTAAACTAACGATACGCTAAGTGATTGTTATAAATATTAGTTATAAATAAAAAGTTAACAGCGACATTAAAAGAAAACAATATAACAAAGTTGCACCACTTTTCCGTCATATTTAGAACACTGGCAACTTTGTTATCTGCCGGTTAACTTGCGACTTTATGGCAAACAGCATCATCACGGTCCGCGAAACTTTCAGAGTGTTGTTCCTAAAGTCGATTCCGACGTTACCTCCGGCTTCGTATACGTTTCACAAAAATTGCAAATTATTGCCACCGCAGGCGCCGCACGGGAGCGGAGAAAAGAGCAAGGAGGAAAAGAGGTCTCGGAAAATCCAGTTCGTTTTTATCATCCTGCCAGGCTCTTAAGCAGAACTGATGCGAGGAACGACATTTTCGTTAGCGACCGAAAGTAGAGTTGATCTCGTCGTTGAGCAACGTCAGGATAAATCGTCGAGTTTAGTTTTCTTGTTTTAGTGAAAGATCTGTTATTTCTTCTGCTTCACTTACGCTTTTAATCTCCATTTCATGAATGTGATATTTGTATTTGTTTTTCATGTTTAAAAATATTTAAAAATACGCTGCTTTACTCCTGAGGCGATTGCGTCAGAATATTGAATTTATTGTTTTTAGAATTCAATCAAATAGAAGATAAAACATACATAACAAGATGACACAATCACAGAAAAATAGCAAATGTAGAAAAGAATCAAAGAATTCATTTCAAAATAATTTTAATTGCTGATGGAGATAATCTCGAATAAAGCTATGGAGCGCAAAGAAACGTCACCCAGAATAACAAAAGACGACAGACGATAAAGATTTAATTTAATTTAAAATAAAAACTTTCTCTCTTTCGCTCTCGCCGATGTAGGATAACGTCCTTCCTGTTTCGAAGATAAACCGGTCAACCTTTATCTCCCGCTCCTTAGCTCCAAAGTGCGAACCGCTACCCTTCCATTACTTTCTTTCCCCGCCGCTGTCAGTGGATTCCAGGACTTGATAAAATTCTATCCTCTTTTTCTTTCACAGAGACCAACCTCGTTCCGCGATTACTTGCAGCGGCTGGAGATCGCTCCTTCAATTTTGTCAGAGAGTCGCGAACCCCCTGCTGGAAACCCGGATTTAATCAACGTTTTGTCCTCCAGGCTCGTATAAATTTTCTAATGATATCGGGGAGTTTGAGTTCCTCACCGGAAGTGACAGCTGCCGATGCGCGACTGAGATGCTTCTCCTTAAATTTCAACGTCTGGTAAAACATCTCGTGAACATTGAATAATTTTGTAAAAAATTAATGATAGGCACGTATTGACAGATTGTATGGGACAATGAATTTTGCGATTATAAAATCATGTACAAAAGATAGCGCTGTGGGCGGAGAACCGGCACATATAATCGCAATTTATTAGCCCCGCGCGAAACATATGTCAAAAAGAAGCCCGCGATTACAGGGATTGTGCTACAAATGGTCGCAAATACGATTTATTAAGCCGGACAAAGCGTACACCCCTTGGAAAAAAAACACGCATAAACAGCGGTTACGCTTTAAGCGAGATGCGACTGTGCAGCGATGTCGCGATAAAAAGTACCGCTTACAGCGGCATTTGAAAAATTTAATGCAAATGGAGTTGCGCTTTATTGCGTCGAGCGAGACAGAAACCACCTAAATTTTTCGAAACTCTGACCTACGTTCCCTAGACCAGCAATGGCGTTGGCCGAGACATGAAAGTAATCACTGTCTAATCGCTTCGCGTCGCACGTCGCGGAAAATGCGTAACGTCGAACAAGATGTCATTTCTTGACCGCAAACACAGAACAGCGGACGATGATGACCACGAGGAATGTTTATGAAGTATATAAAACTCACGCAACGCGCGCGTCCGTTGAATTATGGTGTTACATTTTTGTTTTACTGGTAGATTTGTTACCGAATCATCCTCTTGCATTTTTGCCACCACACCGAATTGCACACGACCTTCGCCGAAGTTATCTCAAAATTACTATTGCATGAATATTTAACACAGCAAATATTCGTTCAATTTTTTGTATTTTTTCGAGCTGCTGGGATATGAAAAAATAATAAAATCACTTTTTGTTACGAAAGTTAACATATATTTTTATTATTGTATTTGCTTGTATTTGCGGACACAATATTTGATGTTTGGTATCGAAAACGATAGAGTGTAAATATACAAACATTTTCTAATCCGTAATATTTTATTTTTTCTCTGATTCAATAATTTCACGAAAAGTGAAATTATTGAATCAGAGAAAAAATAAAATATTAGGGATTAGAAAATGTTTGTATATTTATATTCTATCGTATATTTCTATTGTATATTTATATTCTATTGTATATTTATATTTCTCTTACTTTTCGTGAAATTATTGAATCAGAGAAAAAATAAAATATTACGGATTAAAAGGTCGTTTTCGATACGTTGAAGATACTAAAAATTCACATAGCATTTTGCAATAGCCAATATCTTTTACATTTGTGCTTGGCTGCGGTATATATTTATAATATGGTGAGTATAAAGAGACTCGATCTGAATCAGTACGAATGTCGTCTTGAATCGACAGTGCTAAACATTCTCGCTCGACTGCATTTTCCACCGTTAAGCTCCTCAGGGCGGTAGATCGAAGAGAAGTCTGAAGTGCTTCATCGTCGACGCAAAAAGCGCCATTGGCGTGGCGCTATCGCGTAGGGACCACCTAGTTTTTATTCCCCCCCATTACACGAGACCTTCCTGAATGGGCCACGGGAGAGGACGCACGACGGGTCATTACGCATTCATGAAGATTATATGCAGTTCAGGCACGTCGCGCGTGGGAAATTGGGCCGAGATTGTCCTTATCGTCATAAATCACGTTTGATATCGCCAACTTTTCATTCTCAGTCACTGTCGATCGTGAAATCTTTCAAATTGTCAGACTTCTTCCGCCAGAATGTGTTTGTCTTCAATATCCATAAGTACATACTTGAAGATGAGCTACTTATATAAGTATATAAGTATACAAATATATACAAAAATATACATAAAATTCTATTTTTTATTTAATACATAACACTATAACATTAAAAAATAAAGAAAAAGTCCACGTGCTGCTGCAATATGAGTGACATTTTGTAGTCGCAAAATTTCCGACCAATATTTCGCCAGGAATTGAGTTTCGCGAAGAAGACTACTGATCGAAAATGGTTGTAGTAAAGAGAGGCAAGGATAACGTAACGACCGTATTGCGTGCTTGCGATAATCAACACGAAGCGATCCAAGTAAGAGCATGGTTGAAGAAAAGAGGGTAATGAGTTAGGATTGGGGATGAAATTAAAGAGAGAAAAACCATTGGAGTTTAGCGTGATTCTTTATTGCGCTTACCGCTGATGCTTCGAGATTGAAATCATACCGACAGGAAGAATGGTATCTGAAGGATCTATGAATTATTGTGAAATAACGACGGCAACTGAATGTTAGTCCGACACAAAGATAAGATTAAATTCATCATTCGATTGGCGATTATAATGATTCGTGCGACGCAAAAAAAAAAAACAATGCGAGTTAAAATTGAAATCGTGTCTTTCTATTAAGAAACTTTAATATCTATCGTGTACGTATTATGCGCGGTAGCAAATATATCTATCATTTCCGGAAACCGGAAACAATCTTTATCTTCATCGCCTTGAAATCTCGACGAAGGGCAATGAATCAGGATTCCTCGCATTTTAATAACCCCGACAGCACCGCCATCATATTTCACTTGCGTACGCGCCTAAGTCATTGCGCGGCCCGCAAAACGTCACGCGAACCGCCGGGACGAACCGTAATTTCCATCAGCTGCGGTAAGTGGTCCGAGCAATAATCACGTGAGAACGCAATTTTACGGTCCGTCATACTGGCAAGGCTTGCAGTTAAATTTCTATTGCTCTCGCCGCTTCGTCCCGACGGCCGCAGAGTCATTATTTCGACGCATCGGTTAATTTTACGGCACGACCGAAATATATCTGGTCGAAGAATGCGTCGCGTCGTCACTTACGGCAATGCGAAATTGCTTGCGGTAGTGCAGTCATATTATCGTCAAATACATCATTGCCGCAAGTTAAAATTCAGTAATCTCAACATCCAAGTTTTCATTTATAAATTACGTTAATTTTTCAAAAACAACAAAAAGAAATGACATAATGTTTGACGCAGATATGCTTACTTGTGATATCATGCCAACACAGCACTTTTTCTAAAGAAGTGACCGAAAAAAAACAGCAATTTTGTACTAAAATAAAATCTACGAGTTCTATTCACGTCGTATTTAAATACACGAATTATCACAATACATTCACATACTTATAAAAATACATATTGAATTCTGTAATCTCTGTTCATTGAAAGTAATCATCGTTTATCAAGCGTTATTTCCTTATCCAATTCGTTGTTTTTCTCAGAAGAAACGCACTCACGGAATGGTACGTCCACACTTTGTGCTTTCGGCGTGTGAAGTTTTTTGTGAAAAAACATCTCAATCTCTTGCAAGGTTTTGTTCTTGGTTTCAGGTAGAACGAAGTATAAAACACTAGTCCCGACCAATCCCACAGAACCATAAACGGCGAATGTACCTTCGGGCTTTACAAATTCCATCATAAGCGGCATCGTCTTGATCACCACGAAGAGACACGTAAAATTCAAGCTGCTCGCTAATCCGGAACCGAGCCCACGGTGTTTTCTCGGGAACAGTTCACCGCAAAGCATCCAAGGTAAGAAAAGCAGTCCCAATGACAGTAGACTGACGTAAGTGATGAGTAGAATCAAGGGACTCCAGGGTCTTCCAATGTCAAATGTCAAACACGCACTTAAAGATAGCATGGTGGTAGCTGCGCCGAAGCCGGATATAAACACCATGGTGCGCCTGCGGCATATTTTCAGAAGAAAGCACACGAGAACGGCGAATATCAGACGAATCGCGTCGACGATCAGCATTATCAGATACGCGTACGCCGGGCCCGAGACATCAGTCAACAACTCGACGCAGTAGAAAGTCATCACGTTAGTGCCCGAGAATTGCATAATAAAAAAATACAGACAAACGATGCTGAAAGGTTTCAGGAAGTAGCGCGAAGACCACGTCTTCCTGAACGAACGCAGCAATGACCGTTTCTCGAATTTCTTTGCTGATATTTCCGCGAGTCTGTCGGTTTCTAACAAAGAGAACTCCTCAAGTGACTCTTCACCACGGAGGAATATCCAGGAGCGCTTCGCCTCCTCGATCTTGCCCTTACCGAGTAGCCACAATGGACTCTCTTGCGAGTAGATGCAGGCGATCCAACAGATTACGGGCAACACGCCGCAAATGTACGCGGTGGTTCGCCAATGTAGCAAAGTACCCATTGCGTGACACGCCAATACACCAACGGAAAGGATCAAGCTGAGTGCCCCCAGCAGAACGCCACGTAACTGAGGATCGCTCGTTTCACTCACGTAGATCGGATATATGGGCGCCAAGACTCCGATGCAGCACCCACAGAGGAGTCTGCCTACTATCAAAACATCTATGCTGTTGGCGAGGCCAATGATCAGCCAGCTGATAAAATAGACAGGATACAGTAGTATCAATGATGTCTTTCTGCCGAGTTTTTCCGCCATGAATCCACCGGTCCAACATCCCGGAGCTATTGGCAGAACCACAGCTGCTGCGATCCACGATTCTTGTTCGATACTGAGCACTCCGAAATGATCCGCGTCCGCAGATTCGAATGAAGATTCACTGTCATTGGTCAAAATTGTCTTTAGCTGAGGAAGAAGAATCGCGCTGTAACCGGTCGACATACCGGTCACGGAGACGCCCATCAATGGTCCCAGAGCTGTGAGCAATTGCCTGAGATATAACTTGATTTTGGTATCTGTATCTGGTACATTGTGGTCATTAATTTTCATTGCGATGTCTACAACAATCTCGATTGTGGGAAAAAAATTCTGAGGAGTTGATACAGAATGACGTAACTGTTCACTGTTCACTGTTCGTAATATTGCCTATCTACAATTTCGTCCGCTATCTCTTCATCTTTCAAATTTCTCTAAATTCAAGTTCGTTGAAATACACACACCACGAATGTTCGATCGATGGAATGAGAGTATCACGTCGCGTCGCGTCGCTTTGATTAGCAACGCAACTGAGATAAGCGCATTTAGATAAAAATGTATTGCTCTGTAAACGATTATCTACGTAAAGCGATATCTGTGATTAGGTACGTAAAGTTATTCTACACGAGCTTCGGATCGCGATTGATTACATCTTATCCCTTCCACTCCTTATCTAATGACTGTGCTTGTCTTGAAACCGGTAGGTTTTATACACGACAACTGAAATAACAAAATATCGATAAATAGGGATAATCAGTGCGGTCGTGCAGTTACATAAACGATATCGACGACTGCTAGAAAATAGCGCCTCGCGCAATTGTTAAACACGTTGAGATTAAAATAATGGTTTATTATTAGAAGAAAGTCGTTTAATTATCTGACTACGGAAGTCATTGGATCTTTTATGCTCTTACGAGGAAATACGAAATATAAACCTCAATTTCACGGCTGTTTTCTCTAAAGAGGGAAAATTTCACGTAATACCGCCGTGTGTCAGTCATATAATGTTGCATCCTTTTACGAACTAACAAGATGTAATCTCCTTTGAAATGATTCGAATACCATTGAGATCCTTTTCAAAGGCTTTAACGCTCGAAGCTACTCAGATAGTGTCTGCCAGCAACATAAACATAAAAATGGTGGAAAAGAAGAGCAAAATAAGCAAGCTATCAAAATGTATCGTTATATAAAATTCACAACAAAGTAATTTTTATTTATCTAAGAAATTTCACAACATAAAAATTTGTAAAACAAGTATACTCTAATCATCATATCCTATGTACCTAATAAAATAACAACAACATAAAATTTAAATTTAAAAATAAAGAATAGAAGAAAATATATTTTTGCTTATCTGTTAAGTGTGCAATTTTATCTTCTTCCTTTTTCTTGTAGCAATTAAAAAAATCTGAGTTCCATGTGGTACACAAATCCAACTCTACATCTACATTATCCCCACACAGAAAATTCGAGGGTTTTGTGTTGAAATAATTAAGTCGGTCCACCGTTCTGTAGAAAATTGGACGCACCACATGCATGCGTGCCGCACATACGCCCTCGCATGAAAATGAAACTGAAATCTCCCTTCGCGCTTGTGTAAAATAATTTTCCCGCAGCGCCTCGGAATACGCGTGGTATTTTAACTAGCTGAAAAGGGATTTAAATGATCCGGGGTGGCGGCCGCGGGAATTTGAGAGCCGTGAATTTAATACGCACCCCTCGCCGAGCGACGGGGTGCTTCGTATTTTGGATGGCTGCCAAATGCGATTTTCGCGTTATTTATCTTTCGCGAACGATGATACGCGCGTCCGCGCGAGGATGAGAGTCGGGCTCGTACGCATCGATGTGCCACAATGCATCGTGTGCTTGTTCCGACGATTAAAAACTAACGACTCCGCTAGAGAGGAAAGCAGTAATGCCAAGCGAGAGATATTTAACACGTTTTTGGTGTTTCGAGTGTAATTAAACGCTTTTGCACTGTTTTCGCTGCTAATTTCCGCCATTAATTTCGAATAATTGTTATCCGTAGAAACTGTGGATTTATACCATTTTCTCTACTTTGCAGAAATTATCGTACAATAAAGATACGTAAAAAACTGCACTGAAGAAGAAAACTGAAGAAGAAACATCTTTTTATATTTTCAACATGTTTTCCTCTTTAACTCGTTAAGATCCGTGCTGAAAAAAATCTAAAGAAATTACTTCTGCGAGTGATCTAATTTTCTCGGAAGTGAAGAAAAGAAATCTTCTTTCTATTGACTTCGTTTGAGACTTTACCCGCAAGTTTCGCGTACGTATTTCAGGACCGGTCGATAGTTAAAATTCTCACAACGCGAAGGCAATCAGTAAACCAATAGAAATCAAGAGACCGGACGGGCAAATAGTGAACCTGGCAAATTTCCGCCAATTCTATTATCGGATTTCTAACTCTGACATACGGTAAATATTCTGTCGCAATGTACCTGCTGTTCATCTACTTCGGCTCACGTCGCGTACGAGATACGCCTTTTAATGTCGAGGACTCTCAAAAGTCTCGTTATCCCGCGAGCCTGTACTTCGACGTTAGAGGGAGGACTTGTTTAACGGCGAACGCGCGCTTTTTACGAGAGCCTACCCGTTGAGATCCACGAAGAACAAGCAGCTTGTGGGTGCATTTTGATGAACTCGAGAAAGAATAAGAGTCAGAACGCAGTTTCACGAGAGCAGAGCGTAACAGTTAGCAATGATGAAAACAACGTAAGTCAAATTAATATCAGATGTAAATATGTATAATACATAAATTTATTCGTACGTCATGTAAATTCAATATGAAAACGTCGCGTCACTTCAATATTTCGAGACATAGATACATACGTCATATTTAAACATTTCTATAAAATGGACGGGAAACTAGGGGGCGATGCAATATCGTCAGCATAATTTCTAGATGAATACAATGTTTACGAAAGCTTCTCCTTCGTAAAAGCGCCGAAATTTGGCGGAAAATTTATAAGCGCAATCTCGGGAGAAATTTCTGTAAGACCTCAGGTAATTCTAAGGTTTAATATAAGTTTTACTCGTCGTCTCTTCTCGGCCTCGTGTACAAGAGAGAGACTTATTTAACGGTGGATGCTCTTATGAGAGTGCATGTCGAGTACCAGGAAGGCCAGGGACGTCGTAGATGAATGTTGACAAGCTCCTGAGGAATGATGCAAGGAGACTTCGAAAGTATGTCCTTTCGCAACAATAAAACCTCTGTGAAATGTTTCCTGCTATATATTATTTGCGCACGGTGCTCTTATTAGGATATGATAGCGATATTATGATAATAATATAAAAGTCATTGAGTTCTTTTTAATTCGTATGAGCACAAAATTCAACTTTAAAATACGAGAAAAAAATTAATATAATAGTATGCTTGTATTCGTTTCGCGTATCTGTGGTATGTACAATTTAATCAGAAGAATATTAGCTTTTATCCAACTTGAATTTTTATATTAGAGAACATATGCATGTTTAATTAACGCCAATATATTTATCTATCATTAGTAAAATATGTCCATTCTAAAACATCCTGTCAGCATAGCACACCTGACGACTAGAAGCTTCGAGGAAGCTCCTCGCCGCCGTCGAACGCGGATAGGCCAGCTCGCGCAGGGAGATTGATGTGTTCCGGAGCAGAGAAAAAACAACTCGCGTGGGATGCATTTGTTCGGGGTTTCAGGTGAAGAAAAAAGGCTGATGCTTCTGCTGGAACGACCAAGAGGAAAGTTTCCATGCGAGAGAGGTAGCAGGAAGGGAGCAAATGACGAAGGTCGCGAAAACGAGTATACCTACTAACTTTCCTTAGAAATACTGAGGCATGATGTGGCGAGCGAAAAAAAGGCTTTTAGACCCTTTTCGACGGTCAAACATCGTACTCTTTGTAAATTCTCGCTTGAATGCTCCCTTTTATAGTAACCATGCGACGTAGAAATCTATAGTTAATCGATTTTAAGGAATATCTACAAACCACGGAATTTGAAACATAAATGAAAATGCAAGACTGACATAATGATCGTGAAACAGAATTAGAAAAGTGTTTGGAATTGCACAAGTCATGCAGTCACAAACTTCTGTTGAAACGAATAATTAAAATTTTATAAAATTTGTATTATGTACTTGACAATGCACAATTTGGAACCGTTTTATAAACAGACGATTCGCACATGCTAAACGTATATTTAATTAAAAATGCATGCGCAATATCATAAAACTGTACAATGTTTTTAACATTTCACAGTACATTTGGCGCAAAAATTATATTTGGAAAGCTATGGCTAAAATTCGTTCATAAATAAAATGAAAAGTTAATCCTTTTTCCTCCGCGGGAAAATCAACATTTATATACACGAAATACATTAGCACAATGTACTTCATGTATACATAAATACGGTTTAACGTAGCCGATTGATGCGAAAAAATATTACTCAACATGGCAAATCGTTTATTTTTTGCGAGTTATTTTGCACGTTTCGTATTACCTAAAAACCAAGTTATTGAAATTTTTTTAAAAATTCCGGATTAATTTAAGCAGCTTTAGAAAATGATCAGCGATTGTTCATCGCTCGGACTATCAATCTTTCATGCTTCTCTCTGCGGATTCATAACGCGTCCCTCTCTTGCAATAGTATCCAATATATTACCGATGTTCCACATGCGAGTCGTACCAACGGATGGCGAAATGATTGTTTTATGAGTAGTCTCATCGCCTCGTTCGTTGAGACGAACTCTCAGGGTATGAGCAAAATATTTTTTCGCAATAAGGGATCTATAACACAAAACGACGCATAAGATATTTGCGAAGATATTTGTGGAAACATATGCAAATATAGTACAAAAAATTCGTTTCTAATGACGAGATTATCATCAATCTAATGTTTGGTACAAGGTACAATACAGAGGTGTTCTGCCATACTATCGCATACTTCTTATGCGCCAATGTTCATGTATTCTGGTATAAAATATAATTTGGAAAAAGAAATTATATACAGTGACACAATAGGACAAGAAGAAAAGGAAGTTGGAACAGATTATCAAATTCGGAAGCAAATCCGGGATGTAAATGTGTTACATATGTGTCTTTAATCTTTCTCAGTAATATAATTATTTATTTTATATATTTCTTGACATTTATTTTAAAGTCAGTAAATTTCAAGAAACATGTGTTTTCTCTTTTTATTCTATGTTTTTCTTCTGTATCACAGAGAAAATATTCATCTCTAAAGATATTAAATAAAAAGTGATTCAATAATTGATCAGTAACAATATGTAATAAATTGTAGAAGTAGAGGTAAATAGATAGTGAAATGAGATAGATAGATAAATAGATGGATAAAGAGAGATATAGATATATAGATAGATAGATAGGTAGATAGACAGAGAGAGGGGGAGAGAGAGAGAGAGAGAGAAAAAGAGAGAGAGAGGCAGGGAGGGAGGGAGAGGGAGGGAGAGAGGAGCCACATGTTTCTTTTTTAAATTTTATCATCAGATCCGCCAAAATGCAATCTAATAAAACGAAATTTATGAAGGTACGTTACTCCAATTTGGCAACAGTTTTATTATGCACTACGTAAAACTGCTTCAAATCCGTTGTCAATGCAACAAGCTTTTTCTTTCGATATTATTCATTCCCCAAAGCATGTATCGACGCGTTCGAGAGTAAATTATAGGGAATAAACCAGGACAAGAAACGCCTAGTCAATATCAGCCGTTACGGACATACAGAGCAAACATGCATATATACATATAATGTGTATTATTTTTTTATTTCGTGTAGGTACACGTCAAATTTAAAAGTCGATTATAATAAAAACAAAAGATCTATTGTTATTCTTTCGTAACGTTATTATATATATATAAATAATGTAATACAAAATTGTTTTAAAAATTTTAAGGTAACAAGTATGTAATTGCGTTAAAACTTCTATAAAAATAAACATCATTACAGTTCTTTTCGTAATCTTTGCACAAAAATATTGTGTAACACATAGTTAAAGCATGTTCAATATTTCTTACTTGTATTATGCTTCAATAATGTGGATAACAAAATAATTTTTCTTTTGTCCTCATTACATTTTCTCAAATTAAGCTTACAATTAAAAGAAAATCGATTAGCTGATAAAAATCAAGCGCTGTCACTCAATTTTTAACGTATTTAGCATAATATTTGTGTATTGTTATAAGTATATAAATTTAAGTATAATTCACAAAGTTGTAAAACAAATTCTAATTATGGAACAAAGGGCTAATAATAACCGGCGCAAGATTACTCTAGAAAATTTCAACGCAATTTATATAGATACTTGTTAACATTTTCTTATATACAGTTGCCTATGTCACGCCATTTAATAAAATAGAACCATGTAAAATTTTTTCTTAAAACCATATAAGAATTCTCTGTTGTAATCATATTCCAATTTTTAATAATAAAATATGTAAAAAAAAAAAAACACGATCCTGCCAGGATTCGAACCTGGAATCTTCTGATCCGTAGTCAGACGCGTTATCCGTTGCGCCACAGGACCATTGAAGCTCCATATTCAACGGGCATACTTTTCTGTACTACCTAAATATCTATGTTTTAAATAACAAAAATTCTTATCATATTAAACCAAATATATTATAAGTTTCTTTTTACATAAAAAATAATTTTTTGGAATATATTCCGTTAAGTATTTAACAAATTCGAGAGTTAACACGGCTAAATAATACAACAATATTCAATCATTATATCTATGTAATATTGCGAATTATACAATCAAAAGAAATGTAAACAAAGAATTTAACTTAAAAAATTTAATTTAGATTATTTGTAGCATTATATCGGCATTTGAATCAGTTCATAAGAGATACCTTCAACAATCCGGTATGGTCTAGTGGCTAGGATACCTGGCTTTCACCCAGGAGGCTCGGGTTCGATTCCCGGTACCGGAATTTTTTTTTTCTAAGAATTTTATACAAAATAAATTTTTTTATAAATTATGGATAGATATTAACATTTGTAAATTTTCCAAAAACTATAATTTTGCATTAATATTTTATTCAACATGTACGCGGATAAGAATCTGTACCTACAAGTGTACACTGTGATCAATAGGTATATATAGATACTATACAGTTGCGAAACGAAGAAGAGTAAATAAGATACGGCTATTGCTTTTCTCAACGAAAAAACTTTTTCCTATTACAAAAGCCACGTCTACTATTCTCCAAGACTGTCCCAAAACGGTCCCATTAACGCTTCGCCAAACAAGCCGCGTCGAACTGGAAAAAGTTACTCAATTAGAGTTCTGGGTCGTTTCAAAACTTGCTCCGACGCTCCGTATTCAGCCGAAACTCAAATTCTTCCTTCTCTTCGTGCACTGCTTTTTGCGCAACCACAAGCACGTACTTCTTCCGAAGTTCAGGGCACCATGACCAACGTTGGTCAAACTTTTTTCGGCTTGATAAGTCGCGCACGTAACCCCGGTACAATAAGGAAAAAGGACATATGCGGAAGAAAAAAAAATTCCAGAGCTACACTCCTTTCTTCCAAGCACTAAAAAAACATTTAATTAGCATATTAATTAGAAATTTTAAAAACGCATTTAAATTTAATTTTTAATTTTTACATATCAAAATGTACATAATTAAAAAAATACTTTATAATTCTAAAACATGCATAATTATAAAAATTTTTTATAGGAAAAAATTTGGCCCATGAGGGGATCAAACTCGCGACCTTATTCGCGTTATTAGCACGACGCTCTAATCAACTGAGCTAATGGGCCAACTTGCTGCAGAACTTATCTTACAAATTTCTAACAATCCTATCACCATTTTTATATATTTCTATATATATATAGATATTATTATATATATATATATATTTCTAAAATATAAATAATTTTTAATATGATTATTATTATTATTAAGGTAAAACCAATTATTTATTCTTTTATTTTTAAGAACAGACAATTTCATTTTTAAATTAAATCTACAAGTTAATTAAAATACAAATAATTAAAAGAAACATATTAGTAATATATAAAAATAAATAAAATAACGTACATTATAAAAAATTTACATTATAGAACTAATTTATCTCTAAAATTAAACTTAATATTTTTAATTCATTATACTAATTTTATTGAAACAATCCAGTAAAAAATGTTTATCAAATATCAATGTTTGTTAAATATCAATTAATTGTATATTCTATATTGAAAGAGGCGAGTTTATATTCGAAGCAAATCAAGATACAAATATTATGTCGAATGTTATGCGCAGTAACAATCGTTACGCTGTTGAATTGATAGCAATCGATACGGAAATATTGTGTAACGATAACGAGCGTTATTGAATGCTGCCGGATGAAGAAACGGTAAATATTTAACGAAGATGGGATGAAGTTTATGCAAAAGAAAAATATTGACTGGATCATAGAAAAACACGACGAGTATTTAAATCATAAATCATGCAAGTCTTATTTCTGGATTAAAGCTTTGATATCTTTTTAAACAAAGCTATTATTTAGTGCAATATTTTCTGAACAAAATCTGGAAATTATTAAACTAATATTACAATATCTATATACCACCGAAGCATCAAAAAGGGTACATTATTTTTATTATATTGTTTCTTTGGATATTTATAGCACTAGTTGTGTGCACCTTGTTTTTTTCTACAATAACGTTGCGCGCGCGCGCGCGCGTGCGTGTGTGTGTGTGTGTGTGTGTGTGTGTGCGTGTGTGTGTGTGTGTGTGTGTAAGAGAGAGAGAGAGAGACAGAGACTCTAGCGATACCAAATTTACGGAGTGACGCTGGCGAGTCCGATAACTGCTCAGCGTTTTTGCTGTCTTGTACAACCCTAATAATTCTGCGGTTTCCCTCTCTCCCTCCCTCCTTCCTTCCCTCTCTCTCTCTCTCTCTCTCTCTCTCTTTAACAAAAAATATCGTCATGGAGTAAGTCTACAGGCTATCATAAAGTATTAAGCCGCTGCAGGTGTCCTGCATGACCCTACCACGGCGTCAGCAAACTTTCCTTTCTTTTACCTTCATACCTACGCCCAGCAATCTGCTACCGTCTGGCAGAGCTTCAGAAAGAAGAAAGAGTAACGTGTATGAACTTTAACGGCTACGGCGAGTGAAGGAACGTGGCTGTGGGCACGAGTTGATCATCCATAAAGAATTTATAGCAGATATGATTAGATAAAAAATTAAGATATTTTATTAAAGAAATATTACGTAAAATAAAAGTTATTGATAACTAAACTAATAACTGCATAATTCAGTAAAAATGTTATTAGCAAAAATATCCTGCATAGAAAATTTTATTTATATTTTGTATTTGTTGGTATTGATTATATTTGTAGTTGTTGGTGAATTCATATGTTTTCATCCAAGTTCTTATCACTTTTTGGAGATAATAATATATAAGATTCGCGCGCGATTTAAATTTTCACAGACTTATTATAGATAAAAAAATTTATCAAAAGACAGCCTCTCGCGCAAAACATATTTCTCGTAAAGTGTATTTTACACTTATATACAGCAACGTTAAAAGGATCTTAAAATTTACATAACAATACAAGAGAGTTCTTAAATTGACGGATATTTTTTTCATAAAACCAAATAACATTCCTGATAAAAACACATTTTTTCATCCAAATTCTTTGTTTCAGCACGCGTTACCAATAGAAAGTGCTGGATAACAAATAGCTTAGTAACATTTCGAACGATATAGGTATCCCAGTTGCAATGAAAAAAAATGACACGTCACCGTCGCGAAGTTCAAACGAAGTATTTTCATTTGCGTGAGTAAATCGCCATAAAATGGTCGGGCAAAAGCGATCGGACAAACAGACCATGTTTGCCATCGACTCGATGCTCGCAGCATGTCCCAGTTACATCGTAAAACTGTCGTTTTTTGGCTCAATCCCGACTAGCCGAGACTAAATTGAAGCCCGTCGCACATCTCGATTTAACTTACACATATACATATATACAACTGATTCCGCAGGGGATGAAATCGAACTCAACTGACGTGAAACGGAAAAAAGACAAAAAACTGTTATCTTCAAATTGTTATCTTTACGAAATAAAAATATACTAAAAAATTGACAAAAAATATACTTTATCGCTTTATCGTTATTCTTTTCCTAAAGCAGAAATTTACAGCTTTGATTAATCTCACTCCAACCCTATTCATTTTATGCATTACCATATTATTTTAATATTAAAACAGTTGTTTATAAGATAAATTCAAATTTGTATTAAATAAAATATAAAATATAGAATACAAATCAGATATTATTTTCAACGATATTAAATTGAATATATCGTACATTCGTCTTGGGTAAAGAACTAAAAAGTGAACAGTACGAATGAAGCATGAGATAATTAACGGCGGTACCTGCCCTCTACCATCGCGTTTCATATATAGCCTGGCCAAGCGACGGGTCGATTGGGATCGTTGAGAAGGTGAAGGGAATCGAAGTGTGTGTGGACCTCAACGGTCCCCAAACAATCAACGACAAATGCCGCTACTTGGGTGGCAACCTTCTGCTCTCCTCTACTTTCGTCCACCATGATTCTCAGCTGTGAAATCCGTTTCTGGAATCGCGACACGAATTTCTGACGGTACAAAAAAAAGTCCCTACGTCTTTGTGTGACTTTCGCGGAAAGCATTGACGAAAATGTCGCTATTAAAATTCACACGGAGTTCACTGTTCTGATACCGAATAACTAAAAATTAAACTTTAGGTAATATCTAGATTAAATCACCCAATGAGAAGTGATTAAGCAAAGTTGATGTATTGCAAGTATTATCATTTCACTACATATTAAAATCATAACTGAATAAAAAATTGCCGGAAGAGCACAATTTTTTCGATCACAAAAAGTAATTATTCACAGACCGCGAGTTTCCACAATGCGGAACAAATTTTTCTTGCGCTGGCTGAATTATAGCGCGTGCAACGGTGCGGATTACTCCAATGCGTGGTCCATTTTAGCAAGATGCAAACTAGACGGATGTAATTAATTAAGGAGATTATTAATATCAATTAGATGTACTGAAAATCCGCAGTTCCGAGATATCCCATCCCAGAGATACTTCGCATTATTTTTACGTGATTCCAATGGAGGACACTTGAGACCGCCGTTTTTATTGAGCTCGATAATTGATCGTGAAGTATGTAATCGCGTAAGGCAACGTGTAATTATCTTCTTAATAAGACAGCAAAACGTTTGCCGTAATTGCAGAGAAATTTACGCGACACAAAAGACCGAAAGACGTATAATTATAACATGTACTTATAATCAGATATATATACATCGTAAATGTGTGGTATACGATTAGATTTTACAATTACGCGCTTTTCTCACAATTACATACCCTACGCGTTGCTTAGTAAACAGAAATCATTAAACCAGAGATAGACACATATAGATTATAAGCATTAGTCATGTGTATGTAATTTTTATATTTATTAAATCTTATATACTTATAACTTGTTTTAAATTTAGATATTTAATTACGGAAATAAATTTGTTTAAAACAGGCTTATCCAATTTTATGTAGCATCTAATTTATATTTATTTATATCTACAGAAATGCGTAACATATACTGAAAATAAATTGTACTACATTTCACGCATATATTGATTACTTTTTGTCACTATCTATCTATATAAAATAGAAATTTTTGAAAATTAAATATTGTTCGTTTGACAATTGATGTACGCTACGTAAAGTAACTATATAAATAATAATAAACTTTATCTACAACACTGACAGACTTGTATGTCAAGGTTACTTGTGCGTGAAGAATAAATAGTCAGACGTATTGAGCACGAAATGTTATCACATTTCTTGATAGCCAAAAAATCATATCAATTGAATGGTATGATAAGTGATAACAAAATTATCTTCGATGCGAGACTTGTCGGGCCACATTATCGCTGGGAGCAAATGTAATTAAGACGAATTTACGAGGTGTCCTTTCGCAACCTCCAAAAGAGCACGGCAGCGTACACCGACTGATTTCACAAGTATTCGCGTGCAACAGCGGCGTATTTAAAAAAAAACAGCGTCTATCATGTGACCTTAAATTTATCCTCGATTACAGCTTATTACGGACAAGCACGACCGGGTGCCACCCCAGTTAGAGACGATGTCTCGTCGAGACGTTTTCCACTCTCGAGAGAATTCTTACAGGTGCAATTATGTTTTCCCCGATGTTTCGGCCCCTTCTGCCGTTCTGCCTCCTGCGGGGCCTATTACCGACGAGAGTCATTAGATGCGCGTCAGATGATCCGCAACAACACTCGTTATTATTCACGGCCGACACGAAGGCCGACGTTCGCAATGTGATAACGGTGATTATGAAGATTCATGGTGCATGCGAAAGCGGGAGATTTATTTTGTTGACGTTTCGATGATTAACAGTATGTCTAAGGCTTATCGCGTGTTCTTTCGAGCAAAATATTTTTGATATATCGGATTTTTTACATATTCTACTTGGCAAAAATTATCTTGGTCAGATTAGTCATTATTATCTTTTTATCTTTTCTCAACTTGGAATCAGCGAGGACTGATAGATAATTCGTCATATAGAATTGGTCTGCATCGGTAATACGCAATCGAAATATGCGTGCTTAGGTAATTGCGCGAAATTCATCGTGAAAGCAAGAGTAGAAGGTATGGAAAGGGGATAACGGGAGGGGAGCACTACGTGCGATTACACCTATTTGATATGCCGCGACACTCAAAACTCGTACATCACACTTAACCGTTGAATATGGAACAGTCAGTCCCGGCAGCGGCGCATCCAGCATGCATATGTAGACCGCAATTATGGCCGTTAACTATCGTCGGCACGCACGCCGAGCACGAATTTTCTATTTCGCCATGGAGCCTCTCATTTTTTTCCCTTCAAACGTTTGCTAGCATCGTGGAAGAGGTGCTTCCTCTTTTGCGATTTCGGCAATTGTAAATAACATAGAGCACATTTTATAAAACTTATTAAGAAAGAGACAATTCTGTGTAGTTTCCTATTACAATAATTATCTTTAAATTTTTGAATTTTTATATAATAAAACGAAAATAAAGGAACAACATTATTTACCGATTAAACTCAATAATCTTTCTTTAAACCTGTCAAAACTATCTCTAGATCTTATTAGTACTAGGTATAGTTTAAATATGAAATTAAGCTTAAATTTTGTAAAATTAAACTTGTAAGATGTCTAAATTATACGTATATATATTGTATATATATATATATATATGCATAAAAGAAGGCTCTTAATAGTCTAAACAGATAATTCGAACAATAGCAAAACGTGACGTAAAGGTATCTTAATTAAGACAAGTAATCTTATACATTACGTTTTCGACGCAGTGACAGAGAGGCATACAAAAAAGTCTGAAGATTTCGTGACTCCTTTTTTTCGTACAGATCGCCTCCAACCTTTACTTCGTCTCGAAACTCCCTGTGGACGATGCAGGTGCGGTTCGTAAAAAAAAAAACAAGTTCGTACGCCATCAGTACCACCGTCGATGAAAAAAAAGAAAAGAACAAAAAAACAAAAGTAAGAGAAGAGACGCACATTCGGACTCGCGGTGTTTAGGACAGGTGGGATTGATGTAGTTGTGAAGGGAGAGGGGGGGGGGGGGGAGTAGTTACAGAGGGAAAGCGGGATGGAAGTAAAGAAGAATGTCCCGTGTCGCCGCACCCAATAACACGCGGGTAATCACGATTTAATAGCTCAATAACGTCCGCCACTGTGCCCTACCACGGACCTCGAAACAATTTATCGTTCTCGCCAGTCAATAAATTCAGTTTTTGAGTTGTATACGGGCCTGACCGGTCCCGCGAGAACGGGCCGCAACGCTTAAATCTCAAAGCGGACGCATCGAATTCGGAATGGCGAATTTCAAAATGACGCATATAAATTACCGGAAGAACAAATAAATATCGGTTGAAGTCGGTACCTCCTTCCCTTTCTTTTATCCGATATCGATCTTTCCGATTTTATGGTACGCTATTAAAATCGTCGTTATGAAACACACGTAATCAACATATTTATTGATATAACGCGGAATGTAAAATGTATTAGTTACTGAACTGTACAAAATTGCATTCGATTTGCAACAATTGCAACCATTTTTCCGTATAAAGTTTATACGAAAAGAATAAATTTTTCATAAAAACACGAGCAGAATTAACGAAGAAAAGGACAATTAATCTGTCGACTGCAAAATATGTTGTTTACATTTAAAAAAAAAAATTCTCCCCGGCGGGGAATCGAACCCCGGTCTCCCGCGTGACAGGCGGGGATACTGACCACTATACTACCGAGGACTTGTTGAATTGGCTCTTCCGTTATTATAGTCTTCCAATATATCACAATATTCCTATTTCATTTTATTACTTCTAATTTTTATAAATTATTATTATTATGGTTCATTAAAATATTGTTATTTAAATAAACAAAACATAAAATAAACTTTAATATCTACAGATAAATATAAAACAGTTTAATGCTCTTCAAACTTAATTGAAAAATCTTAAAAAAAAACGAGATAAAAGATTAGGTAAATATCTCTCTAACATTAATATACATATAGATGAATTGTATAGATTATATAGATATTTTAAATTTAACTTTAGATGTATATGTACATATATGTTTTTATACTTTGCATAGAATCGTCTCACTACGTGAAGACTACAATAACGGAAACGTCTTCTACAAGTCCTCGGTAGTATAGTGGTTAGTATCCCCGCCTGTCACGCGGGAGACCGGGGTTCGATTCCCCGCCGGGGAGGATTTTTTTTTTTTTTCAATTTCACGAATCACATCTTGCAAACAACGTTAACTTTTCTTCTCTAATTCATTGAATTTTATTCAAATTGTTAAACCAGGTAGAAAATATGCAGTTTTAAAACGTGTATTTGTACGAATTATAATTATGCTGTTAAATTACTATTATTCCTTCAAAATATATCACGTCTACTTATTGTTAGTAATAATTATGCAAGTATCAAATAAAATCATATTCGTTTAGTATAGCGCGTTTGAGAAGAAAATTTAATTGCCGCGTTGCAATGACAATGTTTTATGTAGACTACAAAATTATTTCAAATTCAAAGAAATTTTTTGTATAAAATCTAAAATCTGAAATAAATTTCTCAAACTACCGGATAAAGAAAAGTGTAATGTTAGTTAGTTTATTATTGACTTCAGCTAATATATAGCCAAGAAGTGGACTTGGTTTACAAATAGCCTTAAACATTCATACTACCATTCATACACTACTATTCTAACTTACAAATAACTATTGCACATATTTTAACGCATTAGCCTTCTATGTTGCAATCCAGTCTTCTTTTTCGCTCAAGAAGTGTAATGTAATTTGTGCCCGTATCTCGACGATACGGAAGATGGCTAATTAAACACGACTTTTCCGTACTTACACTGCTTGTATTTTATTGAACCGCGGTCGCATCATTGCAATCTTCTACAAGAAAAGCGGGTTAAATGTCCGGATTGTCGGAATCGCTCGTCGTGAGTCGCGCTTTAAACGCGAATGAAACTAACCACGCTGCTCGTAAAAACAAAGGGACACGATGTTCATAAAAGAAGGTCGTCGTTAACAGTAGTCCCAAACAGTCATAGCCACGGGATCGCGGCGCAACCATTTCTCGTTCTCATCTCATCTTGTCCCACGCTCGCGCTTTATGCTGTCCAGTTACGAGATTGCCAGTGATATGTTTATTGGTTCGTTAGCGCGACGCGACGCTTGTTGGGGCTATAAACTACTTTGTCGCTTAACTAATAATTGTTGTAACGCTGGTTTACGGATTCGGTAAATCTCGCACAAAAACGAGCTGAACTATTATACTGAATTAATATGCGGTTAATCGGCTTTTCTCTCTCTCTCTCTCTCTCTCTCTCTCTCTCTCTCTCTCTCTCTCTCTCATACGCGCGCGCGCCGTAGTTAACATCTTCATGACAAAACAATTGTTGCACAAAGTTAGAAAATATAATTTCAATATAAATGTCTGATTTGTATATTGTTTATATAACAACAGACAAGTACGTTAAACACAAAATGTACAAAAGCGATTCTTCTGATCGTTTCACAGATACACTGCCTATCTATAAAAATTTTGTTTAAAAGCACCTGAATTTAAATACCCAATATATATTGAAGCTAATATTTATGCGTATTAAAATGCATAATGCATTTTTGGCATAATAGACACAATTAATCTTTAATTCAGATATACATATAAATTTTTTAAATTTAAACTAATATTTTTTCAAACAAAATCGTCATAAAGTAATGCTGCAAAGAATTACAATTCTATTGTACAATATGTAAAACTATAAGTATAGGTACATATGAAATATACAATAGATGTAAAACGACCCTACTTACCAGCACGTAAAAATATAATATATAATTTAAAACGCTTCCCATGTCAACTCTTTCACTCAACTTTTATTCATAATTTCCATATAATTTATGGATCGGAGAGTGAAATATCTCGCAGCATATGCGAACGTTCGCTTAAAAACGCATTTGGAACGAACTACGTAAAATTTTCATGATGCAATGCGGTACACCGCGTTCGTCTATCCTGGTAAATTTACATCCCGTTATTACAGCGGTATTTCGGAGCCATATGTTTGTCGCGTCCCGCGTTTCATCATCCAATACGAGGGTTGTTTGTCTTCCCCCATGTCGACGTTAAATCTGATATTAGAATGGGCGTATGTGATCACTTGTCAATAGTCCGAGTGGAGCGACAAACCTATCGATTGTCTGCAAAGTCGATTTTGTAATTTAGATCGATTTCGATGCACGGGCCCGGTTGCTTTTGATGTCGCTATATCGTATCAGTAACGCATCGAAACCGAATATTTCGTCGATGGTTGAATCACAGAATGATCAATCAATGCATACCCGTATCGCGTTCAACGCTCTAAAATGCCATGTAAATAAAATATTCATACTCCGCGTAACGATCATGCATTATATCCTGAGGCATTTGACAATATCGAAATCTATTTTTTTCTTTACTTTGACACAGTTAGAATTCTAATGATGATAGGAATCAACTTGATAAGTATTTTTTATTAAATTAGTAAGAACATCTTTCAATTCTTTCAAAATAATAGATAAACTGAATGTAGCGGTGACTTTGTTGCAATGTTCCCAATGTTTTCGACAAAACTAGCACACATCAAAATATTTAAACGTGCAATGTTTCAAGGACATGACTTGCCAATTGACCACATCATTATTCTAGTTACCAATTATTTTTGAAAGCCAACATAAATTGACGATAGAACCGATAGAGAAGCACAAAGGTGTTCACGAGAAATATAGAATCAAACAAAAGCGAGTCATGAAATATATAATAATAGAATTATTATTGAAAACAAAGGGGTATATATTCGTCAACGAAAATATTTTTTGGAAAGCATCCTATTCTTTTTGGTACCTTATTTTAACAAAAATATTTACAAAAATAATTCAAAAAGTCCTAATCAAACCTTAAATTATTTTATAAAAAAATATTATGTGAACACATATAAGAACATATATTCAAAAAATATCTATATATATTTTTTGCATTTAAATAAAAGGAAAACTTCATTGGATGCAATATCCTTGCTAGATCCCCCTGCTCCCGCAGGACTAATATAAAATAATGAATCGGGTGGACGGGCGATATCGCAAGCAAGAGACGAGAGATGTGGTTCTTAAAATAAATTACTATTTCAGTGGTACCGGCGCCGCCACTTTGGCGATGGGTAATAGAGAATTATGCGTCGTTTATGTCTCGTAAAGCGCCGCGAATGGACGAGAAACGCGCGCGGAGGCATTTGTCGCTTCGCGAAATCGCCGTAAGCCGGCTTATTTTATTCAGCCGTAATAAACGTATCTTCGACTTTTACGTCGACCGATGGTATACTAGTCCTTTTTTCGTCGCTGTGACTCGTCGCTTCCCTTTCGCGTTGAGGACAAGATGACGGAGCCTTCGCGTAACTCGCGGATAAGATAAGCGTTATGGTTCGCGTATATTTGCGCTCGTAAACAGCCATGGTAGACTTCTTGAGAAACTTGTGCCTCTCAATCGCATAAGCGAATTGAGAAATCAAAAGAAAGAAAAAGTAAAGTGACGAGGTATAAATGTATATCTGAGTTTATAATTATCGTGAATAATTTAGACCACTCTATTTCTATATGACGATACCATTTGCATGCATAAAAGATATGATATATTATAAAACAATTTATTATTAATTCATGAATATCCTACTGATTCGAAAGTTCCAACAGCATATATATCCAAGAATTTTTTATTAAATAATTACATTTAGTTTTTTTTTTAGAATATGTACGAATAATATTGCAGTTTGTGAAATATGAGAAGGAAGACTTTCTGCGAGCTCGAAGAACGAGAACAAGAACGACCGTGGATAATGGCGAGACCAGTAATGTTACAAACGTAACACAATGCTGAAGAACTACACTTATACATGTCGCTTTTCATTTCGTTATCGTTCAAAGGAAGGTTTGAATGGTGATTACATTTACAGGCGGAACACAAATAATATAAAAGATGGACCACAAAAGGGAGATACTTTACTTTTAGTATTATTAATATCGTTCAGCAAATTTATCGGACAGAGAAGTTATAAACTTTACGACGAAGAGACGATAGTATCAGCGGGCCGGGTTAACGCTTTCGAGATATGCGGTTGTCTCACGTGCTGCACGGAACGTTGCGTGAGCTTTATGCTCGCGTAAACAGGTTGTATATGCGTGGGCGTTCTTGATGCCATCAAAAGGCGTCATCTCGGTCAGTCGTCATCGTCGTCGTCGTCGCCGGCTTGGTCCACACGACAACGACCACTCATGGGAAACCGACGCGGCATGATTTACGACACGACGTGAATTTCAGTCCATACGTAGACCCGTCTTCTCCACCTCGCATGTCCATGCGCAGGAAAGCGGTCTGTCCTTCCGTGCATAACCAGCCATTAAGCGACCATCGGCTATCGGATTCGATAGCCCGACTTAAGTAGCACGTCCGATGCCGCGAGCGATACTTCTTGCGGCAGGAACGGCAAGTTCTTTCACGGCAAACGGCCGCGGTTTCAAGCTACATCTGTACCGCAAACCCACGCAAACTTGTCTTACAAAAAATTATTAAACATATTTGTGCCATATAGGATTGATCGGGACTAAGCAAACAAAATAATCTGTTGTATTATTCTCTCTAACGTGATACATGTCTGAAGACGACTATTTGACAATATAATTAAGCGATATATTTTTTAATTTATATCGCGCATATTATTATGCATATAATGTCAAACAAGTTTCAAATAACTCATTTGTTGAAATTGTTAAGATAAGAAAAATGAAGTTTCAGATCAATTCTATTTAATAGTATCAGTCCTTGCAGTACATATATGTTTATCTTATTTTTAATTAGATATCTAAATTGTAATTTTTAAAGTATACATTGTGTAATAAGTCTCATCATTATAAGACCACTATTATAAGAGAGATCTATAAATTTCAACAATCTAAAACGATAATACATTCGAAAGAATCGAAATAAAATAGCAGAAACAAAATATACAAAGCTTTTGGTCAGAATTCGATGGAAACATTATTTGTGTCGCCAACCACCTCCGCTATTTTATCCTGTTGCTCGTCGCTACTTCGGCTGCAAAGACCTTGCCATTTATGCGAGCCCTTCTCGATGCCGTGGTAGTAAAGTGAGTCATGACCGTGAATCATCGAGATGGCTCCGTGTTCGCTACGACGACTCTCGCTGACCGCGAAATATGAGAAGAAGCGCTTTCTGCGGGCTCGAACAACGAGAGCATGAACGACCGTGGATAACGATGAATCCAGTAATGTCACAAAAGTAACGCAATGCTAAAGAAAAATGCATTTCACATCAAAAGTATACCTAAAAAGTATCTTTAAAATAACACAATTCTAAGATATCGCAATTCTATTATCTCGAGCCATGAACAACCACATTTAGTTCATAATTCCATTATACATATGTAGCTCATAGAAGTCATGTTAAGCTACTTGACGTGATGCACGATATATTTTATCAGCGGCGCTAAATTTAATTTATTTGTACTCTTTCAAAAAATGGTATTAATATAATTAAAATCTATATAATCTTTTTTTAACTCCTGCTGAGATACACTGTATTTTAAAGATACGGTTATCTTTTTTCCATCTCGCGACACAGTCCTTTTCTTCGTATTTCCAGATCTGGAGTTAATCTTATTCTAAATTTCAAATCCACTTTTCTGATTATAGTACTTTCTTTCAATTTATTGCTTACTAGTCCTTGGAAAGTGAGAAAAAACAATATTCGTTGTGCTGTGAAAATGCATCAGTCGAGTTATTTCGACTTGTTTTTTGAATTAGTAGTACTAGATAACAGGAATCCCTTTCGCAGGAGTCCTATAAAATCACACCGGATTCGAAAATATACTCGCGGCTTCATATCGGCCTACAGGCGTTGTCCCAAATAACAGATAAAAAAACACAGCCCTTGATACCTGTACAATATTTATAAATATACCGTAAATTTTTCGACCGGCCTACTCTCCATTTTCCCTGGTTTACGCGAGTAAGCTTCGCTCCCGAATATTTTTTTTCTTTTTTTGGTACCCCCAAGCGGTTGCTTTCTGACAAATTCCCAGACGGGAGACACACGTCTAAAAGATCAATTGCATAAATTCTCCTGTCGTGGTAAACTGTCGAAGAGGACCTGAAACCTCTGTGAATTTATTCGTTCTCACTGTATCTTTGAAATGGAGGGAACGCATGTGACGGGATAGCATTTTTTCGGCTTCCACGATATTGTACTCTAATTGTAAGAAAGACGTTGCAGCATAATTATCATGTTCTTCTTTTTTTATCTTAAAAATGTGTTGCTCTCGAAAGCTGAGTGTCTCGCGCTACGAATCTCGCGTTTCTCCCGCGGCAATCAGTTTCCCTATCGGGGAAACTTCATCTCTTATCCAAGCGAAAACAATCGGTGATAGACAGATCATTACATTGGTCGCAGAAAATAACGAGATTTTTACATGAAAACAGTTAATGCCTAACACTGAGATTTTAAAATGCAATTTCATGAATACAAATTTGTATTTACTAACTTCTACGTTATATATAAAGCAGAAAGATCTTTCCCTACCTCCCCCCATTGACGTGCGCGGCTTTCTACAGGACAAATCGTAAAACTTTGAATCTATCCCAGGTAGAAATCGTATCTCGGCACAACCCAGTCCCTAGCTTTCTTTGCTAGATTGTTAGCTAGTGACGAGCTAGCCAAATGGCAAAGGCGCGAGGTGATTCTGTTACGCAGAAATAACCTAGTGGCTGTTTAGTGAAACGAACCTGCCCCATAATAGTGTCCTGAGCTCAGGCTAGGCTTTATTTTTAATGGGAATGGGTCCGGTTATTCTTACCACCTTATTTTGGGGTAGATATTGCAATAATAATTCTTCGTCGGTTTCTCTCCTTTGCCACACAATATAGGGGAAAGTGGGGGAATTGCCAACACCTAAGGGAAAAGTTAAATAAAGCCGACGATTATTAATCAATTATAGAAGTCTTTATTTTAAAATATTTTAAATAATACTCCAGTTATTTGGCTTTAAACTACAATAATTAATATTTGTAGATTATCAACATAAACTATAATTTTAAACGAAAAGCAAACTCCTTGCCTTTCGGAGTTACCCCGCCCGCGGGGCAATGCCGAATCGTAGCTGGAGTAATTACGAACGGGTTTTGCTTTTTGTTTAAAATTATAGTTTATGTTGATAATCTACAAATATTAATTATTTAGTTTAAAGCCAAATAACTAGAGTATCATTTAAAATAAAGACTTCTATAATTGATAAATTATCGTCGACTTTATTTAACTTTTCCCTTGGGTGTTCGCAGTTACCCCACTCTCCCCTACTGTTACCCTCGTAATTTTAATTTTAACAACCAAAGGCATAATACAGTACTATCTCAGCATTATTAGCATTATTCTTTTATTTGATTGTTAAAATCATCTCCTGACTAGAGAGATTGCACTCATATAATCGATTCTTTTGGATTGAGCTGGAACAAATACCTAGCAGCAAGGTACTTTAGCGATGTTATACCGAGCTAGTGGAAGCGGTGTAAGTCATGCTAGGTACAAGCTAGCGAAAAATCGCCGCCACAAGAGTCGCCTTTGCGAGATAATGCAATGCTATAGGCACTGGCTCGCCGAAACTCGGTATCTCAATATTAATTTGACGAACCAGAACCAAGCTAGTGCCAGTCTACTTTTATATCGTATTTTCAAACATTGGAAAAACTAGCCAGCCACAATGTTTAATCTAGCATTTCCAAGACTGATTTCTATCTGATTCTGCGTCCTAAATCCCATGTAAATCCGCTCGCTGGATGGACGCGGACTGACGGGCACCCAGAGAAATCCTCCTTTTTTATCGCGTAAAACTGACACGCAACTGCTGCGAATTAATAACAAAATAAAACGAACGCGACGCGTTGACGTTTCATCGCTCACATGCATTTTCCAACGACCGGAAATTCCTGCGACGTAATCCTGAGAGAAGCTCGATACACACGTTGCTGAAACGAGAACGGCGTGCTTTTCGAAGACGATCCGTGAGAGAATCATTCGACGACGGCGTAGATACGACGGCGCGAGAGAGGCGAGAATTTTCGCTAAACGAAGGAAGCTCGCGCACCCGCGCCCGCGAATGTATATCATGAGCACCGCTTCCGACGGGTTGTGCCGCAAGACCCGACGTTCCTTTTCCGAAATGTCTCCGCGTTTTCTCTTTACGCGTTGAGATAAAAGACGCTCTGGGAATTTACAGAGAAGGCGATACCCACCACTTTCCACAAATGTTCTTGAATTTCTCTGCAAGATCCTTTTTTTCTTTTTCCACACTTTTCAGGATATTGTCATACCAAGAGATGTATTCGAGGCAATAATAAATAATCCTAAATAATAATATTTAATTGGTATTTTAGAATATGCTCTTTATAGTTTATTTCGTGGGAGTAAAATTTATTTTAAATTAGTACATTCATATAAGATAGAATAACGCTTACTCGTGAAATAAAGTTGCACATTCTACATGACTTTATTGATATTTCCAAAAATATTAGTTAGAATTTTTTTTACAGACGGTAGAGTGAATGTAAAACAAATTCCGTCATCGCGGCATTCGATCCAATAGATTATACAAATGCTTTCGAGAAAATACTATTTACATACAATGTAAAGCTTCAACATTAAGCGTAGTCGGGCTGCATAAGTACGCGTATTTCCTCGTAACTTGGGGGTAAATAGAATTGGTGAGAAATATGGATCGTGCGGAAACACATGAGGAATATTTACATGTATCTATGATGAATAATGTATCTCCCAACCAATTTTATTCTAATAAGAAACTTGTCGATATTTGAAAACGTAATGGAATAACTATTAGGTACTTATAAATTTTGCTTTTTCCTGAGAAACATTATACATATAACTTGGCATATTATAACATTCACGCGCACACACATGTGCCGTTTATTACAAAATATATCACACAAAATGGACATATAATTTTCCAATATTTTCTTATTAAAATAAATTATTAAAATAGATTGAATTATTACATCGTTCGTAAATGGTAAGATACACTGGTAAGATACGCATCGTGATAATAGAAGGATTAAGTACCGATTAGCATGATGAAGCTCGTATGATACGATTTCGCTTATAAAATTTTCCGAGTATCTCAATAAAAAAGAAACCGGTGTTTTATTTAGCATCATTTACTTCCCTTTTTTCCTCGGAAGTTTCTGCCGGTCACGGAGGTCTCTCTTTACTATGCAAGAACGCTTCACGAACGCGCGCGCGGCGGCTCCCGTCATAAACTCTAAACTCTATAAGCTGTACGCACGCGGCATGGGTGGGACTGTGCTACGGCTGCTTGTCTCCTTCTCGGTTTCGTCGAAGTAAATTATGAAAAAGCCGTGAAAGCCATGCGGAGAGAAGCTCTGCGAAGATCGACGGGGTATGAGCATAAACGTCGAGCGTAGCGCCGATCCTTTGAATTTGTAAGCGGATGTGCTCATTCTGTATCATATTATCGAATAAATCCGATAAATTACCGCAGATAAGATAACACAACTGCAATGGGCGAGGAATATCCTTTCTGTTGTTTCCGATTCGAGTACCATAGCTGAATATCGAATGCCATTTAATCTTTGAACACAACCCGTAGAATAATGTCGATAATTGCTCTAGATTCTGATTTATCTGCAAAAATTTTAAAACTTTTAGAAAATATTTCAAATAGAATGTAATATTCAAATTAATCCCGTGAGGGAATTTCTGGATTTTCTCTTTCATTGAATAATATAATTAAATGAATTTTGTAATTCAGTGCAGCAGTTGCGCTTGGATTCCAATAAATGAATCTCGTGCTGAATAAAAAGTACACGCGGTTGAAATTATGCCAAGTGTATCAACCACGGTTGTTCGGTATACAACGAGAAGTGGAAAATTTTTACAAAGCTATTGCAACCTTTGTTCTTTTCAACAAACAAACCAGTGCACTATATGTGTTGTGTGTGTGTTGTCTCTGACATTCTATTGCATAATAAACTGAACAAAAATTAATTCTTCAAAGCATATATGGTAATGCCTCATATGATTGTATACATTCCACATGAAATAGCAAACGTTTCGATCAAATGCACAACTTTTCGTGTATACTTTTCTCTCGCGGATAATTTTGCAAATTAATTGGTTAACGTTCCATACGCAACTCTTGCAATTCTCGCATGATAATTCAGTGGCTCATAATAAAACGTTTTTATTTGCATCGTAAATTCGTATTACGTTTCGACAAATCCAAACGAGAAAAGCTTTCCGGTTCCCGAGGTCGGTGAAAACTTAAATCGTAAAAGTTTAATAGATCTGTAAAGGCTATTTCGCCCATACGGTCAATACATGTCCCGAAATAGATCCGCATTTAATATAGCTTGACCTCGATTTCATTTTATTATACGACACGATAATTTAGATAAGATATGATAACGACAATGTCTAACACAAAAAGAAATCAAAATCATTATGTTTATATTTAACACTTTCTATCAAACACTCGTAAAATCGTATCTTTCTTATAATACTATTTAGTATTAATAGCGTATATAACCAGAATATAATATTAATTATAAAAATTTTCAGCTTATATTTTGTTATTTTAAATTTACAATACATACATCCAAATTTTAACGACATCGAAACAGGGACGAATTAAATTATTTAAGATTTTCTCCCCGTGAGAGAGAATAAAGAATTGAAAATTTATTTCAAAAAGTTTTGAGCAGAGAAAAGTACCAGGAATACGGGAAAAGAAAAGAGGCGGCAAAAAAAGAGTAAAAGAAGACTAGAGGTTTTGTTTGCTAGAAGCGAATCAGAAATTATCCGAAAGTCAGCCAGCCGGAGTTTCTTTACTACAGCACCTTCAATGAACTTTTTAAAATACCTGGAGATCAATTACAATCGTTCTTGCACATTGTGGCACAGTGACAATTAATTCCAATGCAAAAAGTGAAGAATTATAATAAAGAGGAAATACAAAGCGAAAACGAAGCCGTTTCATATCGACGACAATTTTTAAGTCTAATGTTCACGCGATAAGATTGGATATTAAGATACTCGTAAATAGTCAATTATATATCTGGACTTGGCAGAAATTCCGGCTAATTTAGGCAAACTTTTCGGCCAACTTGAAGCAGACACGTCGGAATTGAGTTTGCAGGCTATATTGTTATCGACAACGTTAACTACGGTCGTTTGGCAATTCCTTTCTGCCTCGTATCTCCATCTATTTGGTACTTTCGCGAAGTCATGTCGTTCGAGACACTAAACATTGATCACGAAACTACAATGTAAGACGCTAAAATCAAATTAATTTAATATTGCGGATTATATAATCAATACTAATATCTTTACACTTTATAAATTATAATAGTTTGTAGAACAACTGCAAATCAAGTTGTTTTCAATTTTTCTAAATTAATTAATCTTCGATAATTTTCCCTTCCTTAAAGTTTTATGTTCTAATTAGATGCTACAATTAAATAGATCATTCTTGTCGCTATATATTATATTATTAAAATAGATAGAAGTTAAAATAAAATACGAAGACAAAAAACTTTTTAAAGCTACAGCGATTTTTATTGCACTTGTCCCTAATATGACACTTATTACATATATGTAACTAACATTTAAGTAAATATAATTTTTTATAAATATAAAAATAATTTGGTACAGCCTCTATTTTTTTAAATCAGAGAGAATATATACGTGCAAGAAGAAAATTATATGAATTAAAAAACCTGCAATTCTTGCGTTATTAGCATGACACTATATCGACTACATTAATGGGCCAGTCATATAAAATTTCAACGAAAATATCTTTTAATAAATAAATCATAATTTTATTAATCGCGATTTGCTTTTGTGCAAAACTGGAAACTCTTCTTTCTTGTTTCTCGCAAATTTACTCACAGCTTTTCAATAATTACACGTGCAGAATACAAACAAAAGAGTGGGGACGGGTAGATTGTACAGTTAAATCGAAAAGAGCGAAAACCTTGGTCATAGCTTAGTGTTTTATGGTCGATTGCTGGTCCTCATCCCTTCGTTCGTGACGCGTCGGAACCTCAAGGGCGGTCGTACCGTGGCCGAAAATCATACATCTGGCCGAGAAGCACCGGCACCGCGACGGGCACACCGACGCTATAAATCTCCGGCTTTATGTTACGATCCTGAAAATGCGCCGCGCGACGCGCTGGCGACACGCCAACGACCGGTCAAACGACCGAGGCGCATTTTCGTGCGCGTGTACGTCTCGATGTCACAGACATGCAAAATAGGCTTCCGTCAATTAATTTCTGGAAGCTCTCGACCAACACCTCGGGAAATTATCTCAATCCACGGTTATATTATTCATAGAATCGAGATCGTCATGACTGAGAAATGATTCGAGCTGCAGAAAGATAAATTGTCGATAGCGAGAAATATTATTACTCGGAGAAGTTATTTGAATTGATTTTAATAATAAAAAAAATTTCTTTAATTCTATTTTATAGAAGGCCGTATAAATGCACCTATCTATTTCCAATATACTCTTTTAATTTTTAAGGCAAAAAAATATTTTTTACGGGAATGACATAACAATAAAATACCTCATACAATCACTAAAATAATTTCTAATTTATTTACTAATAAGAGCGCTAGATATTCGTAAAATTTGTGAGTCCCACGTATTATACGCGTGACGAGATCATCCTATAAACTCTCCGCGTTTTTTTCCGATTATTCTTTTTTGTACTTCATTTGCGCAGCGGAAGACGGGAATGCGAATCTAGAGTCATTCGAACGAGAGGAGAAGTCAAGCTCGTTAGGAAGTCAACGGACGAATGATGGTGAGAGTACCGGCCCGGGAGGATAAAAGTTCGTCGCTCGGCAAATCACAAGGAGTCGCCGATGAATACTTTCAATTTACTACGAGTGTTCCTGGCTGGAACATACGAGAGAGAGAGAGAGAGAACATAGTAGCTGGCCGTCGCGGATGTGTCCGTTACGCGCCAACGAATAATCGTAAATATACCCTCAGCAAGAAGAAAGAATAATCCGTCGATAATAAAGCCACAGTGCAATTTCACAATGATTGCCGAAGAATCGTTTTAACTTTTAACTGTAGCTTATTGTACACTTAGCGACGACATGCTTGCTGCGAAAGTTACAACGTTTCTTTCTCTTATTTGTTTCTCACGCATATATGGAGGAAAGTACAGTAAATTTTAATAATATTATGCTATTATTTTATTTTATGTACATATTTGTGCATAAAGAATTTTTATTTTGAACTTGCAAATCGTACATTACTATATAAAGACATAAAGGCTTTTATAGTTTCTAATACAATATAGGTTTGCATAAAAGGAATTAGCATCAATTATCGCAACTTATTTCATTATTTATCTATTTCGCTTGATAACCTAATTTAAATTCCTAATTTATTTAACTGCAATATATTTATCGTTTATTACATATAGCGACAACGTAAGAGGTATTATCTCAATAACAGAGAGACGAGACTGTCTTGCCGCTACCGAGTATTATCGTTATTAGTTATTATAAGTAATAAGACCATCCGCTTATAACAAGATTCAGACTTTCATCTACTTATAATAACTATAGGCTTAGGAAACTTGGAGGTAGTATTACATTGAGCGATATATTCTTCTAAGAATAAATGCGCTTCCACCATCTACATGAAATACCTACCATATTAATTCGGCTACATTGAAGACGGCATTGGCGCAGATTATTAATTGTCGGCGTAAGAGCTAGGCAGAAATTGCAAGCATGTTCATATTTAATGAATGTATTTCTTTAAAAATCATTTCTAGTCTTTTGACATATATTATACTACGTGTATAAAGCATTATAGTATCATCGATACTATAGTTTTGTCCAGTTCGAACTATCCTTTCCGTCTTTGTTAAGCGTAGGGTGGTTAAGGGGATCCTGCACTCGTATGATTTTCCGACAAAATTACCATTTTCTATGTTACCGGCCTATATCTGTCCTTGTAATAGACAAGGATAGCACCTATATTTCACGCACACATACGCACGACACACATACATATCCTATGCTTTTATTGGACTTGTAATCTTGATTACAAGGGTTCAATAAAGTTGTGTCGTGTTTTGTGATTCAGGGAAACTTGTTGTCACGTTCGTACAAACGATACTTCTTTTATATGAAGCACATCTTTTGATGAATTGACAGGCCGTCTGCCAAGTGCCAACTGGAGACACCATATTGAGGTAAATGTAGATAAGAAAATCTGTAGTTCCGTAACTTTTTCTCGTTTTCCATATAAAATCAGAGTTTCCCTGAATCATTGATGTATGTACTGCAATCCTGGAGAAGCATTTTCAATTCTGTCAAATTAATACAGGTTCGATTAAATCAGGAATCGAGCCGAAATCGAGGCGAGACGAATCGAGAGGAGGTCCGTAATTGGCCTTCCTTGCTTTCTACGTTGATCTCGGTTCCCGGCGTTTCTACGCGGCCCGCCGAGTCGTTAATCTTTCCGGGGATACACTTGATCATTGCACGCCTCACTACGTCTTCGTTTACGTCGAGAGGGATCGTGCCGACAATTTCCCGTTGCCATTTCTGCATTTGCTGCTTGCCGTAATAAAAGAAAACTGGCTAATTGGGCCCGTTTTATTATTTATCAATGCAGATGCAGAATCCAAAGCTTCTCATCTCTATTAGTTCTCTTCGCAAGCTCACAAGAAATGACCGCAAATTAATAAGCAGATCAATGCGCAGTCTTTATCGATAAATTATCGAAAATTTATAAGTTTATGGCAAGAAATATTCGTGATAATAATGAATAAATGTGATAAAAACACTTCAGAGCTTGAAATAGAAAATTAATTTGCAAAAAAATGATAGTCATAATATAATTAATTAAATGATCGAAAATGTTCTTTTTATTGTAATTAGTCATATAATCGATGTGCCTAAAAACAAAAGTGAAAAACGATTATTAATCTAAATGTAGAATCACATATCAGCATGTCAGCAAAAATTACCGATTAAATATTATTAAAGTAATTACAAAAAAATCTCAATTAGGTATATTCCTGATTATTCAAATTATTTATAGGTGGACACATTATTTCGCTGTGCATCTGTATCTTTCGTATTCCGACCACGTGTATGCGATAAAGTGCACAAACGCAGCACATTCGGGTTGCTTTAATTAGCGAAGGCCGTTGGCCAAATAAGATCTTCACACACACAAGGCATCTTCAAATGAACTTTCCAGTAGTAAAGATAGTGCGATTAAAGTATCACAAAATGATAATTCCAAGCTGATTTTAAGTATTGCTGCAAGAAAGAAAAAGAAAACCTAGCGTGAACGATAATGCATGTAATATATCGGTACGTCCATGCACGCATGAAATCTATTATCGAGTTTATTAATATACATAAGTATTAATCACAAGCTGCATTTGCAATGCGCGATACAATTTCGCCAAGTCGACACGCTGCAGACGCTTATTGTCGATTTGGTTCAATCGGGTACTCATTTCGCGCACGAGTGATCGGTGCGCAGGCGTGCAGTTTCCATCGCATGAGTTTTGAATTAATGTGTAAAAAAAATCGTCAATATGTCGCAACGCAACGCACCAGTCGCCTTCGATCGATAAGCGTAACGAATGGGTTTGACCTTGTTACGCACATTTTTATGTTTCGAAGTAATGTGGTTGTCTCGCTCACTCGGCCAGTACGCAGGCAAATTAAAACAATTGCGCCGCAGCAATTGTGCGAGCTTCAAGATAATTAAAACAAGCGTATAATAGTGGAGAGAGGAAATTAAATTTTATACATATACAACATATATCACGCACATGCGGCCGTCAGTTTATCTCAAGTTTAATCGAAACTTCGTTCGCGACTTCTTCTTATTTCAGACTCCGCGGTACCGATTCGCATTTACAACCGGGTCACAGCGAATAATCCCTTTATACGGCGCATTATCCGCCTGTGACGTGCGCGGAGGGCGATAACAGCGTTTCCAGTTTCCACCTCTCTCTCGCACGACTCTACTTGTTATCGTTCCAAACACTTTGTGCATCCGCGCTGCAGCACGGGTGTGTGCAGGACGAGCGTGTTGCGACACGTATTCTCGCCGTACAAACCGTACGCCGTTATCACGTGCAACCTAGCGGGACAAAGGCTAACGCATTTGCGGGCTTTGGCGTTGCGAGAGCGATTCGCACGCCCGCGAGCTTGACTCCGTAGTTTCGCGATTATCGCGGAGAAGACAGAGACGATAGCGCGCACGCGCATTCGTGCGTGCGTGCGTGCGTGTGTTACGTGCTCGCATTCACGCGCGAATGCACCGGAAATTATGCTGTCCGGGCCGTGCATGGAAATTGCTTGTGGAGGAACGTAATGCACGTGGCGGTCGGACGCGCCACATTGCGTCTTCATCCCTTCGTAATCATTCTGCGATTCCTCAACACTTCTACTATCCGCGTATTTATTTTCAATTTTTAACCACGCATTATTTTCGACATTCAATACTTTTCGGGCAGTTGCTTTATCATCGATATATGTTCATTGAGAGAAAAGTCAATATACATATACAAAAAATAATAGGTATAATAAATAAAAGAAAATAATAAAAGAAAAGATAATTATTAAGTCGTACACTGTAATCTTATAAACAATTTTATAACGTTTATGTGCAAACTATTTTTTGATAATTATATTAGAATAATTAGACCAAGATCATATAATTATCAAGCGTAGCCGAAATTCAATAGATTTGATATAACATTAGACAGACAAATATAACGTTTGTTCTTTTTTTTAATCGGATATTATTATTCCTACTAAAAATTTAGTAAAATTATAATTATCTGAAGCAAATTTTGGCAGCAGAATGTCTTGTGACAGATTACGGTTCATATTCACGTAGGTAAAGCACAAACAATTGGGAGAGAACGTTCAACACATTTCGCTGATATACGGATGTAATTACCCTCGTTTAACGATCCGGACGAGACTGGGTAATGTTATTTGGCGTTACAAGCCAAACAATACAATGACTTGTCAGCCGCATTGCAACTGCGATGAAACTGAGTTAACTACGAGATTAAAGCAGTGATCCCGTCGGACTTTGCCTGCGAATATGTGATCTCAATAATTAATTTACTACTAGTAGATATTTTTCTAAAATTTTTCGACAATTAGCATATATGCAATCAATCTTTGCTCTCTCTCTGTTGCCTATGATATTATACAAATAAGTAATATACGAAAAATTATCGTAGAACCTTACACAGCAAGTACTTATAAACATTTCTTGAAGATTAAAATGGTACATCGAATATAAAGATTAGAATTTATTTTTACGGAAATTACAAGAAGATGGAAGATGATGAGAAGCAAAATATTCGAAAAGAGACACAGGAGGTGTTCCTCCCTACGGCAATAAGCTGATAATCTTCAGAAAGAGAAATATTCTCCTTGGGAATAAATGTCACATTACTTTGATATAATGCGATATTACGAGTTTATGCTCTTCTTTGATTACCAAATTCATGAATCCGAAGAGAGAGAGAGAATTTACCCTACCGTAAAAAGTAAATACAGACTACTATAAGCACCCCAATGCGGCATCACGAGTTGATATGTTATATAGACGAAGATTTAATAAGTATACATATACTGATACAAACACATGTACATTTAACAAATTTTTTAAAGCTTTTAAATGTCACGATAAATGATGTCCATATCCAAACTGCAAAGATAGAACCGCTACGTGTTCCAAAAAAAAGTTCAATAAACTTTCCGTAATTCTTTCCCAGAGAAAAAACTTAAAAAAGAAAGATAAGCAAGTACCCATAATTTTGAAAGTTTTCCCTATCAATGATTTTATCGCATGTGAAGGATAGTAGGAGTATCAGAAATCTAAATGTCATTCGTTAATGGCGTGCATCTTAGGAGACGAACGGATCGAATGTTAAGCTAAAGAGCCCCAAGATTTACGAGGTTTCACGCAAAGACTTATCTCAGTGCGAAGGAGAATTCAGAGCAAGAGGGTTCTCCAGTACACCAAATTAGTTACGATAGTTAGATAGTATAGCAAAGTTTGGTACAGATGGAACGGGTGCATCTATATCAAACCTAAAAGCGAATATCCGCACGTATGTGAAATGCTACGTTCTGGTAGAGACGATATCAAGATATAGAAAAAAAAACAAATATAACTCTTAATAATTTATCGCTGTTGGGATAATTTAGAAAGATAATAATGATAAACATCATAAGCAATAACGACAGAAAGAATCTTATAAAGAACGTATATGTAGCTGAAGTTTAAGTTTCAGAGCTGCTCGCGGATCGCGCGATTCACGCAACAGATTCTTGCAACGTTAAGTAATAATAATCGAACACAACATTCCATTGATCCACGATTGAATCTCTTGGACGTGAAATATGCGGAGAGAAAGGCAGTCGGAAAAAAGACACTGGTCGGAGGATCAACGGACAGAAGAGCCGCGGGGCCGTCAGATAAGCTAACAAATGTCCCCAATGAATAATAATAAGCAGTCCGGCCCAATTTGTATTGCATTTACATCAGGCGACACGTTCTGCACGTAATTTATACGCCCGTCTAACCACTATTCTTGTGCATGTCCCATTCCATTCCTACCTTTCTCCACCAACTTCTAGATAAGATCAAATTAAGCCTGTTTTCTCTGGACCTCATTCCTCGCCTGTACGCTATGCCGGACTGAGGATAAAAAGGGATACCACTCGATGGGACATTGAATAGCAGCATACTTTTATGAATCAGACATTCCGTCAGATAAATTGTAATTTTTTTTACCTAGTTAATAACGGAAATATACATATTTATAAATATCTTAATCTTAACCGACCACGTACCACGTACAAAGCATAAATATTTTAAATATTAATTAATATTTTAACATATTTTTCTCCTTTATGTTTTCTATTCTCTTTTCAAAATGTCGTAATGTGATGTATTAAGTGCGAAATTATTTGAAGTAAAATCGAAGAGACAATTTCATCGTATAATAATACCTGCACCGATCGGTAGGTTTACTAATTTACCGGAAAAGATGGATGCATTTCAGTGGCACCGTTTGCAACATTTGTTACGTGAGTAAATCCTATCATGCAAACGGATTAAATTGTCGTATCGATTTCGCAATACCATTTTCAGGCTGCCATGCAACATCTTTTGCGAATTAAAACAACGTAATATGTTGAACGTAATACGTTATCGTTTATTTGCAATGCTATAATAATATTGTATAAAACAATGAAAATATTGCATACACATATAATAAGCGGCGTTTACACACGCAATGATTAGTGGCGCCATTCGACTAGCGCCAGTAAAAATGCAAGTGTAAACACTTAATACAAACTGGCGCTAGTAGTGTGGCGTTTACTGACGATTACTGGTGCCAGGAAATCGAAAGTTAAAATGTTTTAACTTTTAGCAGTACTGGCGCCAGGCTGAAGTGTAATCTATATAAAATTTAAGGTTATATGCTTGCTGTCATGTGTGTTTAAATAAGAAATATGCCTAAAAATGACCCATAGTCGCCCAGAGTGACGAATAGTCGCATCCAACAACTATGAGTTGACACTTTGACGATAAATTTTAAATACATATTTTGCATATTATGCGCCAATAGCATCACTATGTAAACACTTATGAGTTTGCCAGTTTAATAGTAACGGTTTCTGGCGCCAATGAATGCCAGTCAGTTGGCGCCACTAATTATTGCGTGTGTAAACGCCGCTATAAATACATAAATATACATTGAATATTTAAAGGATGTAAGAAAACTTTCTAAAGATACCCTAGTAAACGATAACATTGAAGAATATTCGAATTTCAATTTTGTTTTTCTTCATCCCCATAAGATCGAACCATTGCAAAGTGAAGTACGATCTCTTCGAGAGGACGACTTTCCCAAGATAATCGCCGAAATTGCTAACCGAAACCGAGTTTATTCGACTTTTCTTCGCAAAAGTCAGGAATTTTGGCAAGTGCGATGGAATAGAAAGAACTTTACTACAACACCCCAAAAGCTCGAAAAACTCCGTAAATTAAATACAAAGTTTTCCCTCAACATTTTTATCCGACAAATACGACAGATTTTATTTTAAAAAGCGAACGCTATAAAATTACAAATGTTGCAAACGCTATAAAATATTAGCGTTTTTTCGAGATTATTGAAGATGTATGCCAATTAACTAATTCGCGATACTCGAGAATTACTGCAATTATAAAATGCTAAAAATAACGTATATATATAATACCTATACTATGTTTTAATTAATCTAAGCTCGAATTTAAACAAATTGAGCTTAAACATTTTGTGAAATCGTTGAAATATTTCCACGACGATTCTGTAAGTATAATATAAGTAGAATAATGTTCCCAAAAATTGAATAATTAATGTGCAAAAATGTCACAAATTAAATTATCGCATATTTTAGAAAAACGGCGCTTAATTGTAATTCATGTGATTTATTTTAGAGACAAATCGTTTATACATATCTGCTAGTTTAACTTGCTGAAAACTGTGCGAGATCGAAATTATATGAATTCTAGGTACATACCTATATATCAACTATATCTCAATAATAAATATCATTTCAACACTCGTTTCGTAATAGTTTGTTGAAAATTAACTTAGTTAAGGTCTATTTGCAACGCTATACATGATTACAACCGTATCAATCGAATGATACCTCAATCAAGCTGATATATAATTCTCGTGACACCGATTCCTGGCAGTGATGTATATATGGGTATATTCGTCTTTGAACTATATAATTCGGAATATTGAACACATGTTCAGCGCGCGTTCCGCATCAGACATTGCACTAATATACGTTTAAAATAGTTTACTGATCGCATGTACATACGTGTGTTAGTCGGGTCTGAATTTAAGCAAACACAAAACGGATATTGCCACAGTAAATTGCGAACAGCAGTAACCGATATATGCTCTCCTAAATAACGCTCGATGTAATGTCAAAGTGCTTATCGCTCCAACAGCTCATCCGAATAGAGCGAGTGCTCCTTTAAACAGAAAAAATAATAAGTTTCTCGATAGCGTACGAAAAGTTTATGCTGTCGGCCAATTGCAACACACAATTTAATTCGCGTACGCGATACAATTTGTCGAACCTTAACGAGAGCGTATCTTTGTTTTTCAAAAAACAGAGAGAGACCGCGAGAGGCATGGAATATCAATGGCTGCGATCGAAACGTATACGCGGTGAGTTTAATCACGTAGCGTTTCGAGCGCGCGAATCAGCGGGGAACAAGCGAAAAGTACGAGCACGACCCACCCGGGAATCGAATCGCCGAGGGGCACCAGCTGCAAATGTACGAAAAAAAAGATCAGCGTGTAACACGAGATATCTAGTAACTGTCATCAATAGATTCAATTTAATCCAATAATATAAAAATCTAACAAAATTTAACATAATATGATTCAAAGAATCTAAAAGATTTATTGCATTACCAGGAGTTATACGTATTATTCAAATTGGAAAAAATTTTTACTGTTTGCAAAATTGATTTTTTGCAAAAATTAATTTCTTGCAAGACAGAAAATGAGAGAGAGAGAAAGAGAGAGAGAGAGAGAGAGAGAGAGAGAGAGAGAGAAAACTATCACAGTACAATACTGCTATAGAATAAAAGTTATAACAAAACTAAAATTTCCTATTAACATTTAATAATATACGCAAATAATACTAGGATCTGTTTTAGTATAGTTCAGAGGTAAATATAGGTATATGTATTTTATTGCCAAAAATAAAAATAATAATTTCAGAAATTATACATATATCAGTAGTTTAATTAGATTGATGTATAAAAATTTAGAAAAATGAGAAGAGAAATATATATATAGAAAAAAGAACACAGTTCTTTGGGCGTATGCTTACTTTCGGTCAAGGTGAGTCCCGTTAGGCGGAATTACAAGATAGCAGAGCCCGGCGAGATACCCGTTAAGGGATACGGTCATATCCCCGTGCGGCAGGATGTGCGGCACGTAAGGATTTACGAGCAATAAAATAGCAATAACGAGAACTATATTGGAGTCGCGAGCGCGAGAGCGACCGAGGATATCGCATTGTGGCCGCGAGATCCTGCGCGGGTCCTCCCTATCCTTCACAAATTCCGCACGCTCCTCGGGGACAATGTGCTTTATGTTCCGTAAGACGCGGAAAGGAACGCGCAGGTTTTTACGCATTTTGCATGACGAACGACAGAATCAAGCAGGATTACGCAATTGTTCTCACATATTTCTACTTTTGTTTCGATTAAAATTTTAACGAGGTTGATGAAAATTGCAAGTCAGTAAGTGAGGATCGGTAAATATATAAAATGGAAAAATTATAAAATTCTATTAACGAAGAGATCACTTTGATCTGTAAATAAGTGAACGTTTTATATTGTATAATAAAATATTGAGAAGAAACTAACAAAGAAAACCTTCTAAAAATCAAGGCATATCCTTCTTGAATTGTAATGTACACGTCTAGTATCGTCTAGTACCTATTGCCTATTTTTATCGGCAATTTTTGGGCGTTCACATTGAACGACGTTTAATTTGACTTTTGAAGAATGTATCGGATTCGAAAGCGCCGATGGGGCATTGGATAAAGGAATTCCGGGGCGTAGCAAGCTAACTTCGTTCACGACAACTTGTATACGAGTTTATGGCAAGTCGTAAAATGGTCCTGAGACAGCGAGTCTCTTTCACATTCTCAATAAAGGTGACTGCTAATACAATGGGTTTTGACCAGAAACCATCACTGTGGGAGTCGTAGTAGTGTCCCGTGCATCGATTTTATAACCGGATCGAAGCATTGTCTCTTCGAAAATTATTCTTGGACCAATGTTACGGCATTAAACAATGTAAGTGAGAATATTGCCAGCGCACTACGACTGAGTTAACATTTAAGCGCAATTATTTCAAAAACATAAATTTGCATAGAAATGCCTACAACTTCTTGGTTCAACTTAAAGAAACGACTAAATTTATTAAGAGAAGTTAACCGTAGTCTCATATGTGTATTGAAAAGAAATAAGTTTTAAACCATTTCATTATGTAGCGTGTACTTACGTGACATTAATTTTTACTGCAGAACAGTTTAGTTTCGTTAAAATAAAAATAGTTTGATATCGATAATGCACACAATAAACTGATAGATTGATAAATCTTGCCAACTTTCTGTCCGATAGTTATTTACCAATAAAGACTATTTTTATCAAAGTCTACTTCTTAATGTGAATTTAATTAGCAACATATTAAGGACGTTCACCGGTTATAATCGTAGCCAAAGTTTTATACTCTAAATCGTCGTGAAAAACATCCGAATATATACGGTTACAGGCTGAAAACATTTGGACAGTTCTGTCCCTCACACACAGAAAAGACTATTCTGTCATTTTTCTCCTCCAGTCGCTTCTTTACGTCAAATAATCGTCTATCGAAAATCGAGGTCTATTTATTATTGTATTTCTAAATCTAAACGGTCAATAATTTCGGATTTTTTTACTAGTATTCCTAAAGTGTCCTTCTTCTACTATATATTCATTTTTCATCACTTTCTATAGATTCGTTCTAATTATTAAAATTCAAAATACGAGATTTCCGTATGCTTTGTGTATCCAATACATGGAAAAAATACAATTTTTAATAGCGATTATCTCGCGTTCAGGACGGTCGCGAAAAAATTTTTGATTCTTTTGAAATATCAAGGTGGCCTAACTCCTTAATATGATTATCTACAAAAACATGTGCGCGTAAAAATATGATATAAAGATAATAATAAATAATAGAGGAAAATCCCCTATTATGAAATAGGCTCCTAAAATGCGATAGCGAGGTTTCTGCTAAACTAATAGGCCCTATCTGTTAGTTTCACCATGAACTTATTGCCCTTGGTGTAAAACCTATTTAATGGAAAATTCATTGTTTGATCGTGCGTGTAGTCGTTGCAGAGAAAGAAATTGTGAAATTGGATGTTGTCAAGTCCCATGGATATGAGTCTTTAAACCTTGTTTATTATATAATTAATAAATATTTGGCAATGAGTTCTGCATTCAGCGATAAAGTAAGGTCGTACTAATATAAAAAAATACGGAATATGTTAAGTTGCTCAATTGTAGAGATTTGGTGATTGGTTAGATTTAGTGATCGCGAAACCGCAAGGCATGGGGCTCGTAACATGAGATACTCAGGGTACTCCTGGGTTGCTGGAGTATAAAAGTTATTGTACAGTAATAAAATAAGAAAAAATATTATATTAACGTTAAGGGAAGGTTCATACGGAATTATAAGAGTGTGCTGACCTTTATTTGAGGGGAAAGGATGGAAGGGGAAGATTAGGTACAATATTGGGTATAAGTGGGTTTACGATTGTTGCAAATATGCTTCTCCATTACATTTGTCTTTCAGAAATTTTAAATAAAGTTTTCTAATTGCAATACTGATATATTTTGCACTTGATTAGCGATTTCCCGGGGTCTCTCATATTAGGAGCACACTTTTTCGATTTTGCAAAAGCTCATTTTTTACATTTTTCTAATTTTCAGAAAAATTAATATTTAAATTAAATTTTACATTTCAGCATCTTAAAGCTTATTAAATTCCCTTCAAAATGATCTACTATATTTTTCAATTCTGCCCATAAACTTTCGGCAATCACACAAAATAGATGTGGTTATATCTCATAATCGGAGATATTTTCTCTATACTATAAAAATAATTTTTATAAGCTGATATCACATTGTGAGATAACGAGATAATTTTCTTGTTATTAGTTGTAAGTAGTGATAGTTTTTGAGGCAGGATATGTAGCTTGAAGTTTGTTCGATTTATATATAAATATATATGTTTAATAAATACCTATTCAAATAACACATAAAATATTTCTTACATATTCCAGTCTGAGGAAGGAAAATTTATATCGTGCCAACTTTCCACGGATGCTCTTCGAATAATTTTCTCGCGCCAGCTTCACCGACTTTATCTCACGAGAGCGGAGTAGGTATATGGTACATTCGCCGGTTAAAGGTCGCGGACCTCTAATCTTGAGAGGGTCGAAACGCAAGGTGGTGAGCACTTGGGCGAGGTCGTCCTATATTTAAGGGACCTCCCATAAAGGACAAAAGTTGCGCCGTATCGCAGTTGCGAGCAGGCCGCCCGCGCCGCGCCGGAACGGTTTAACGTCTCGGTCGTCCGGAGCCGGTAATGGCTCCGGTCGGAATAGTTTCAGAAAAATGGCCACGGCGGCTGAACTTACAGTTAAATAAACGCCGGTGTGTCCGTGCGCCGGCACGGCCTGGATAAAACGATTTACTGGCGCCCCGCGAGCGGATAACGCTCGCCATTTGTACGTAATTCCAGCGGGCGCTCTCGTGTTATCCGCTCCGCGAAATTGTTATGGCGAAACGAGTTTCCGCCCTGCCATGTCGTAGGTATCCGGGTTACCTGACCGTGGCAGACGCCCCGAGTCACTGCCCGATAAATTATGGCCCCTCGACATTCGAGAGATTAAAGCTTTAAGATATTCTGTTTTAATGTGATATTATTTGACAGATCCTCGATTTACGATTTAGGAAGAGACGTGTATCGGCGCATTATCGTTCTCGTAATATCCCTCTGACGTCCGGATATCGTTTCTATTTTTTACACTCATGATTGATTATATGATGATACTATTATGGCAGACATTGCGTAAATTTAGCGTAAAAATAGGGTGTACATGCTGGGACGTACTGCATATGTATTATTCAGTAGTCATTGCGTGCATGCCTTATTTTCAATATCAAATTTACTATTGCGACAATTATTCCGATGTCGTCGCTGCGAACATGCTCGAATTCAAGGGACGCGTTACATCTTAATTACGTTCACGTCGTCGAATACGAATCCCGGAATTCGAGCCCGTGTCGGCGCGCAGGGAAAGCTCGTATAGGTGGAAGCCGGGGAAGAATGTCCGCGGATTAAGTGGAACGAACGTGACTTAAATCCATTGTAACCCCTTGGAACGTCGGTATCGTTTGTAACCGTCACGGTTGTATCTACAACGTGAGAGAGGATGAGAGAGAGGGAAATGTGCAAGGGTGAAGATGAGGAAAGTGAGAAAACAGAAAAGAGAGATAGAGAAAGGTGGGGAAGAGGGAGAGAGGGGAAGAGAGGGGATTCTCTTAATCTCGCCTTTACGTGCGCTTGACAAACGAGGAATGCGGATGACACTGGCATTGTACTCTCCCTCGTATTATCCGTACGATCGCGCGGATCTCGCATTCTACTTGTCGGGCGTCTTTTGCAGTACCTCTCATTTGCGTGTTGCCACGATGAAGATATCGACTTAACACCTAGATACACTCGAATTGCTCGAGAATAGAGGGTTCTCGCAAGTGGTTACGAACGTCTCGTTGTGGAAATGACATTCCACGAGGGCCTACCAGTGGATATGGTTCTTGCAAACTTGATATCCACCGTGCTGTTATCTTCTTCTACTAGCAATTCGAGAAACCTTTTTCTCCAGTTTCTTTAACGCTAGAATTTTCTTGCCGAGACTCACAGCAAATTAAATATTCAAGTCCTAGATAATAATACTGTTGGCAATGGTGAAATTATGCATGGCATACGCATAGCAAGTTTCGATATTTCGCTAGAATTTCACAAATAAGATGTAACACTAAATAACAAAATATTTACATGTACATTCAACATGTACGTTGCATTTGTACATACACATATCATGTAAAAACGATAGTAAATGTGTGATAGTTAAACAGTTTAAGCATGCAAATTTTGAATTGTCAGGTACTCAGGTGTAATTTCAATTTTAACAATAAAATATACATTGCACGAGCTGTTTCTTCAGTATTTCTGTTGCATATTCGCTGCATACTCACTCGCATTTTAACTTCGTGAAATTTAACGACAAAGTTAATGATAAATATTTACTACATAAACATCCTCATTGCTATTATGTCAGCGACCAGAAAGACCGAGATATTACAAAGTTGGAGTTGTACGTCACTTCGTATTGTTCAAGTTTTACTATAAATTCTTGATTTCAAGTAACAATACTATTTTATTAATTTAAAGTTTTAATTTAAATAACTATTTTATTTAATTTGAAGTAGATAATATTGTGCAGCTAAACAATTTTGTATCCAATTTATCAATTTTTTTAAAATTTAAAGTGTTACAGTAAAATTGCGGCTGTAATGAAAATATTTTGTTTTACACTATACCAAAAAATGCTTGTAATATGACGTTTACGCTTTTAAAGCGTTGTCCCCACTCTAAAGCTGTAAATAGATAACCGGTCCTGAGTGCTATTCAAATGGACAGGTCAGTTAGTTCTCAGTTTCTGTCTTGATTGTCAGATGGATACGCGCGACAGCTAAGTGTTATTCGTAGTAAAAATTCCACAAGCTAGAGCATATCTACGGTGTGCTAAAGAGCAAAACTTCAAGATCGTACTTCACAGGATCACGTCTGTAAGAGTTGATCTTATTTTCCCTCCTTAATGTGAAAGCTGATGTAACCATGATGAGGAGCAATAGCCTTCTTCCTTGAGCGTGAGAACGACACGAGTTCCTGAGTTATTCGTGATCCTTCCCATTGATGACCGTTTATTCCTTATACTTGTTAGTACATCGATAATGGAAGGAAGAACTTTCTGAATGATCTACATAAGTATGAAAGTTGTAATTCTTATAGCCTATATTTAAAAATAAAACTTTCTAAAAATATGCAAAATATTGTAAATATTTATATAGTGTTATCGTAATATTTATTAAGTTATGAAGGTAATTACTGAAAATGATAATTATAATAATGATAATTATTCGAAATTAAATTGAACAAACTTGCTTTGAATCTAATAGATGTTAAAGTGAGCATGAGATCTCTTGGATTTATATACGACAAAAATCGCAAATTGGATTTCTATAATTTCGTAGGTGTTGCCCATGGCTTTTTCTCACGAAAGGAAAAAGAGTTAGACCTCGGGCCAAATATATCTTATCATGTTATTGCTGTGTAAATAACATCTTTGTTCTCAAGTTCTCGTGAAAAAGGCGCCCCTTTACAGGTCTGACGGCACGATACGATTCGCAGCACTCGAAAACTTCACGAATGTTTTATATTTAGGTATCTGAAAATCTTTTTTGACTTCATATTTTTATATTTATCTATAAAATTCTTTCAGCAATCAATATATTAAATATCATGTAATCCAATTAATTAAAATATGTATAAACAATCGGTTTTTGGCTGACAAATAGTTCTTATTAATACAAATAAGGATTCGAAACACTAAATACTAATTCATTTTCACTTTGACACAATTACACACACACACTTTTCTTTCTCTAAGATTAAGGTAAATATTTCTTACCAATTTTGTAAATTTGCCAAATAAATTTTATGTTGTAAATTCATATATATTATTACAAGAGAAAATAACATAATTTTTATTTTTAATGAATGTGTCTAGAGAAAAGCTAACAACAGTTGAAAGCATGTGAATAATACTGCATTTTGTTTTATTAAATAAAACACGTTGGGCGACGCATTAAGCGTAAAAATAAATTGTAAGTTTATTCATCCTCTTGTTGGCGCGCACAGTTTGTAGGAATCAATTATCGTGTGCTACGGGTGGTGATGAAAGCGGTCGTTATAACGAGCATATATCTCAATTAATTTTTGCTGGTATTGACATTGCTACAGGTGTCACGAATTAAACATCGACGGAACCAATTTGATGTTTCGGCGTAAAAATTGACATAAAAATTGACTTCGATAAATCAGAACAGGCTCAAATCTTGAACTATTTGTCGTGTCAAAAATAAGTGGAAAAATTCGGCAGTGACAAAAATATTCATATCCGTTTGCTCTGCTTATTGTTAGTAATAAAGCCGATTCAATAAATATTAGAAATAATCCGAATTCTATAATAATGTATGTTGTGCGTTGTCTGATTATAATTTACAAAGTACAATTTAGTTCTAACTTAAATTAGTATCTCAGTAAAAACAATTAATTACTTTCTCTTATTATAAACAACACAAATTCAATTTTGTAAACTAATTAAGAAAAAATTAATTTAGAAGTAAGCAATATTTATTAAAAGAATACCGTACTATTTAAGATTTGATATACAGATGAATCAGAAAATCTTTTCTGCTCTGTTATTGAATGGAACATCTGATCATCAATGATAGAGATAAAGAAATCGAGAGACGTCGTATTACTCTCACGCTCGAGGAAGAGTGTTTATTTCTCTCATCACATGGCTACATTTAATCTTTTCAGTTAGAAACAAGGAAAAACGATAAGATTCTCTCTTGCAATTTACATTGGTTATTGATCTTAATTTTTATCTTGATACTTTCAACAACATATGATTTTTTTTACATTCTTATAATACAGAACCACCGCTTCTTTATAGACATATGATACATTATTTCTTTTCAAATGTTTTAAAACAGATTTCTTTGACTGTGCAAAAGCTAAACTTGATTTATTAGTGCTCTCTTAATCTTCAAAGACAAAGATAAAGAAAATGATGTACGCAAGCGTTCTTTAAAAAGGAAAATGCTACAAGAGCGAAAGAAGCAAAACTGTGAGAGAAAGATGGATGCGAAAAAAAGAAAACAATCACGGGATGCATACCCAGCAGATGCATCAAAATATGACATGGACGATTGAAGTGTACATTTACAAAAACGTCGATTTGAATTCTCTGTTTTAGCAATCTTTATGCTGTTAACAAGACGATGAAAATAACTATGTGATAAGATTGTTGTAAGATATATCTAAGAGTGTATCATTTTACAATACCAAATAATTAAAATAATTAAATAGTTTCATAACAAATAAGGCATACAAAAATCAATCAATTTAGTACCTACATTTAATACATTTTCGGACATCTTTATTATTAAGTCTTTCCATTAATACCACATGCTACGCAAAAAATGAAAAGACCGGATCTAAATTGTTAAAATAATTCAGGTGGATGGAGGAAGAAAGGCAAGAAAAAGAAGAATTACAATTCTGAGATACCTTGGAGCATATTATCGTATATAATATTTTGTATCCTTTTTCCGTGCGCAAATACAGGGAAAATACATTAAGCTTACTTTAAATGCTGTTAGTAAAATAAAAGGAGGCGTAAAAAAGCATGGGATCGGGGTGAACGAGGGTGGGTGCGTACAAGGTGCGGATGGACTCCGCGCGCGGATGCGCACCGCGTGGCACAATGCGCTAGTACTGGGCGGGGTGTAAGTAATGTATGCTCACATTGTTTACCGTCGCCTTGGCGTGTCGCCGCGGGACATTGCACACTACCGAACACGTACGTACCACCCACTCGCAACACCATTCTGCCGGCGTTGCACGCACGCTCGCGCCTACGCGACACGGACGATGGCCCCCGTCCCCGAAAACGCATCATCGCGCAAAACACATCCGCATAATACCGAAACCGCCGAGCTAACCGTCGCACGGCAGAGCTGCTCAATTCGCCGTTATGTCATGCAAATCGCGATAATGAAGGAAGATGAGTCGCGGCGTGGAACACTCGTCGTGACGTTAATTCACATCGTAATTGCTGCTATACTTCACAATAAAAATGCATCATTGAAACGTAAATGTGAATTAAATTGCATACTTTAGATTTATAATATATAATGTAATTTATTATTATTGTTATTACTGTCAAAATTAACAGAAAATTAATAACAAAATTCATTGTTTTACGGCAGCAACAAGAAATTGCATTACATATAGAAAATAATATTGAGCTGCCTAAGATCCAAGCTTGGACCGTATGGCTATTTCCTTTGTATTGATTTATCTCATTTATATTATCTTTTCACATAAAAAATTTATATCCTCAAGCCTGAAATGGTTAACTCTCCGAATATTGAGTAATTGGGACTGCTAATTTTGTTCCATGTATAATATGCGAAGGCACCTGAGGGATTTAAATTTACTGTTTAGCACATCCATAAACGTAACGTAAGCATAAGGATTTTAAGAACAAATAACATTTGGTCATCCTGATCATCTAGTAACGATATCAACTGATCAAATATAAATAAGACTCGAGGCCGATTATCTATTTATAACAATAGAATGGGAGTAATGTTCTAAAGCGATCGTCATATTAGATATACATTGCTCAACTATTACGTATGTGAGAGCTAAGATACATTGCTTCTCCATAGCCATACATAATTCTCATAAAAATTAAGAATTAAGAGAAAGAATTAAAAGAGATTATATTAAGTTTAACAAATTTAATATAAGAGCATCAATATATATATACAATATATATATATATATATATATATATATATATATATATCAGTTCTCTCGGTTACAAATATACAATATCTTAGAAATAATTAGTTATTACGCTCAACATTTCACCCCCCCCCCAGCTTTCTTTTTAAAAAATTATAATTATTATATCTTCTTTGTTCTCTAATTTTAGTTTTATGTCCTCGTTAACATTGTAAGGATTGGTCGTTGATGTAACTTCGTAACGCTACGAGAGAAGTAACTACCACACGGCCGCGGATCTCCCAGTGCAATATTCTTCTCTCTCGTCGTTGCTGCCATCTGTTTTTCTCCGTCTGTTCCCCTTTTCCTCTACCGCGACTTACACTACTTGTTAGCTGTTCCTTTCAAACTCGCTATAGAAAAAGGGAACCGACAACTGCAAGTACGACACGAGGTCCTAACTAGTTGTCGGAGCAAAAGTTTGCTCGGTCAGAGGTTAAAGCGGCATCCGTTTGTTTATTAGAGAAGTCGTAATTGAAACGTTAATTCTTCATTTTTCGCGAGATATAAACTTGTATGCATTTCGCAAAAAAATCCGAAAGTAGCACAAAAAAATAATAGTAAAAATCTATGATACATATTTGAAAGCTAAGCTAATTTATTACTCTTTATATCCCATAATTTCAATATAATTTTTTATTATTATTCTATTAAATAAATTACTACTGATTATATTGAATCTGATCAGGTTAAATTATCTGACCTCAAATATTATAGTTATTTAAGATAAAAAATAAATTAATAAATAAATTAAATTTGAGAGGAATAATTGAAAAAAAGATATATCGCAAAAAGATTAAATGTTTCGCGACACTGATAAAAAGCGATTGGATCGCGAGTAAAATTCGCATGACCGATAATGCGAATACATTCTTAATTTACGAAATTAGTGCTTTGGATGGGATACGATCGACAAAAGAACTGCCAAAAAAAATTATATTAGATTATATTGCGCATGACTTTCTGATCTTTTTGTTCGGAAGTAATAACGATCGGCAAGAAATACGCCGATAGCCAATTTCTTGGATATCCGATATACAATACTTGACTTCAGTGCCGAGCAATCTCGTTTTTATCGATTCTCACAAAATCCTCCAATTAGCTCGCATAACATTACCGTAATTATGGTTCCTACCTATCGACCGAGGCATCATCGATAGGCTTAATACATCTTCGCTATATGTATATCCAACCTCTGCTTTCGCCAAAATTACATTCTCCCCGTCAGCGTAAGTAGCGTATGTGGAATTAGCAAATAGCTCGCAAAGTTCGCAATAACGCAAATAACTTTATATAATAAAACTTAAACAAAACAAAGTCATATAGCTGAAAAATTTTATACTATACTTCAAATTTGTTTTGCTATAAAAATCTTGCAAGTATTTGATGTTAAACATTTCTGATAATATTTCTTAAGCTCAATAAAAAATATAAATTGCTCAATATATGTATGATTATTTCACGTCACATTTTGTTCTGATTGATATATTACATGAATGATTAGACACGTTAGTGACATCAAATAGATATATTATCTGTCTCAAGAATCAAAGATATATTAATCTACCAGAGATACTAATTAAAAAACCATCATTAAAATATTATTTTAAGCATATATACAAAACACGTAAAACTAGCGATGCAAAGAGAGAGAGAGAGAGAGAGAGAGAGAGAGAGAGAGAGAGCAGGAATGGGTCATCTGTATCATTTTAGGGCGACAGCGGTGTGCCACAACGTAATAAGACCGTGGTAGGAAGTTTCATGGGGTGTAATTAACTCAACGAAATCACCTGTGTGTTTCAGCGAGTACTCGTGGGGCTAAGTTGGCTGGTTTGCGAATGTCGTCGTCCGTTGTTGGCCCGCCTTAGACAACGCGCCCCGCACATAAATTCTCGCGGGTCGGTGGCGCAGATGCGATGCGTCGACGCCGCGGTTGGCTCGCAACCAATCCTGATCGCGTTACAAAGCAGCTTGCGGAAGCTTAGGAGAGTTCCGCCAGATTTGCATTATTTATCGAGCACAATCGTAACGCTCCGAATTCTCCTTTTCTTATGATTCTCATACTTTTGATCTTACTCGCCTCGATTTTCTTTCCCTTCGCCTTCGAGTCATAACTTTCGGTTCGGGGAAGAACGAGAAATATAAATTAACAACGTCTCTCGCTGTTATTACTATTACTATTCGTTTTCGATACTATTGTCATATTAACGATTCTCTAAATCCCTTTCAATATTTCAACGTTTAATGAAAACCGTTATAGAAAAATCGTAAAATTATAATTTCACAGACTTATCGCGAAAATATTTCACAGAAAGTTCAGTTTCAAGTGCACTTAAAAAAATATAAAGGTAAATTTTTGTTACTCCGGACATTTTTACGCTACCACTTTTCCATGGAAAAATTTTATGTGCTCTCCACGTGGATGAATCAAGGAAACACTACGACGTTATTTATAATCGATCGTCCTGAAATACACGCTGGCATATCCTTTTTTGCGCTCCCGCACTATCGACATGAATAATAACGTGGTATGGGCATAAGTATTCTCGAAAGTTCAATTTCCCGTCATGACGCTCGATGATTTATCGATGACGCTACAAACGAATGGACATTATTTACTGTCGCCATTCCGCCGACCGTTCGATATTCCGAAAGAGTGAAATTCCGCGTTTACGAAGGCGCGTCCAAATATGAGAAATCACCCTAGGTAGAAGTAAAAAGATGGGAAAATATTTCCTCGCAGCTCATCGAGCTTTGTAATATTTGCCTTCTGACATGTCAATGATTATCATAAAAATTAATCTAAAAATCCCATTATCTAAGGATTAAATTCCAAGCAAGAAAAAACAATGATGTATACATTTTGCAAAAATACAGAATAAACATATGGGAAATAAAATACAATGAACAGCTCGAGCCCATTAGACTATCATAACTCACTATTATCATGGTTGACATCGAAAACACTATCGTCCTACCATCACGTGTCCATAAAATCAACTAGCTACGACGAGAACGATATCCCTTGAACGTTCCACGTCGCTAGACATTAATTTGCGTCAACTATCAATACTATCATCGTCATCGGTTGCTGCAAAAAAGGTCGATCGTCTCGCAGATCGGAAATACTGCGTCTCGTTCGAAAGGTAACATCCATGTGGTTACACATCGAGAAGTGACTGTAAAAAGGCGGTGGCCAAAGAGGGAGAGTAAAAGGACAACTGCAGCCCGTTCGGAGTTCGGACGTCGGCTTTATCTAGTATCGAGGCGCACACACACACCATCGGGCGCCGTCGGGCGTTCCTCGCGCGATCTCATCGGACGGCGTATTAAAAGTAAAAATAAAATTATTGAAAACAGGCGGAATTCGGCGTCTTTTCGTGCGGCTGCCCGTTCGGCGGTTCCAGCCGGTAGATATAAACAGGCACGTTCATCAAGAATGCTTGACTGCACATGCTTGCTCGCCTACCTGCTTGCTTGCCCGCTTGTTTGTGTATTTTACTTATCTTCCTACCCCGCGGATGGTCAGCTTCTGCAGATAGTATTATATTCCTTGAATAGCTATGGCCTCTTTGTCCCGCTGTCGCGACGAGCTTTCGCGTACAGTCGAACTGACGATATCGCGATCGCTTGAAAATACCTAATAATCCGTTTATCTGTGTATTTAGCTGATTGTCCTTCGCATGTCACACGTCGGTTGAGAAAATAATTACCTGCTGCTTGTAATGTAATTATCAAATGTTTCAAACAAATATATTGTTGTGGAAACATTTATGCGTAATGCAAAAGTGATAAACGTTCATCATGGTTAATTGCAACCGCAGCAGAATAATAAGCCGTGTAGCATAACAAAAGATTTTACGTTATTATAGTGATTAAATGACGACAAAAACGAATTCAGTTTGTATCTTTTTCTATCGCAATCGCAATGAGACGGCACTATTATCATCAGCAACGGGGGTGGGTAATTGATAACTCTGACATAGTATTTATGTACTAACAGAACTCCTAAACATGTATAAATAGCCAACGAGAAAGAAACTCGACTTGTTATGGCGTAATTGTCAAGAAACGTAAATATAAATTCAAGAAACGATGGCATAAAGTCGGAAGATTACAATACGACTTCTGGTGCCTTCAAGTGGCACACTCCTTAACAAGAAGACCACCCCGATGATTCTCATAATATATTGTTAGCTCATTCGTGTGTAACAGAATCCGCATATTATTATACCGTAAAACGTAATGAAAAGAACGTAATAAAATATATTTTTAGAATTTTCTTAGCAACACGTAGTAGCACTTCGCATATATTTATTGTTATTTACATGCACAATTTTGTCATTAAACAGTTTTTTAAAACGCGATGATTAAGAGGCTAAAATGTCTAAGCAAAGCAGATAATAAAAACTATTAAATAACACGCAAAAGTAAAATATATGTATATTGTGTGTAGGTGAGTGAGAGAGAGAATTTCGTAGTTAAGACTGTATCACAACTTACACATATATTTAACGTCGCGGATTATCGGATTATCAGCATACTGATCAGAGCATTGACATTCCACGTGCGCTTGGAAGGTTTCGAGGAAACGCGTGTTTTCGACGAGAGCGTAGGACCCGGTATGGCAGTCGATTAGCTTGGAAGCCTTTCAGCAAAGCAGTTTTATCTGCGTAATGATATCTTGTAAGGAGCGGATAAGGGAGAGGGAGAGAGAGAGAGAGAAAAAAGAGAAGAGCGAGTGACCGCCGCAGGGACATAGCAGTCGTTGAATCCTGACAAGGAATATACCGCGCTCGGTAGACGAGACTTCGGGCTGCTCTTAGAACGATGTTCATCGCATTCTCGACGTGAGTAAATAATTCCTAGCGGAGAAAACCGACTCCATTATGACGGGCCGACGTATCTCGAAAGGCGGTCCATCGAAAGGGCGTAGGGAGGCAGCCTTTCACGGAGAACAGAATTATCAAGCCGCATTGAGCAAGATGCACGTGCTTCTTTGATACAAGGGAGATTGAAGATAACACGAAAATATCCTTCTAATTGCCTGCAATTAAAGTAATAAGATTTCTATATCGATTTTATAAATTCCACGGTCCAATGGTTCCTTCAAAAGGATTATTTAAATAGCAAAATGCAAATAACAATTTAGGTTTAAGAGAAAGATTTATGACTTTATTTTTTATCGATATTATAAAATTCGTTAATTAAGTTAATATTTCTTAAACAAAAAAATCTTCTAATTAAAACTCTCTTAACAATAATATTAATGTCAACGTTGTTTTTTCATATGTTAATTAAAATAAGAAATATAAAAATGTACAAAATAAAGGTGTCATGAAGTTATACTATGAAATATGCCGTGCTACAGATTAAAACTGCAAATGTTCAGTAATTTCCATTGAATCGTCCTCTAAAACATATTCTCCGAAATTATCTCGCGAAGGTATGCAATAAAATGTTTCGCAAAGAAGCAAAATCAGCGAAAAAGAACAAAAAACACGTTTTTTTCTCGGGAGTATCTTAACTCCATTACAACTGAAAGCTCCCATCGTACAATATCGCTTATTGGGCCGCTTTGTCTTCCGAATATTTTTCGATCGCTCTGGAATATTGCGTCAAGCCATAGCGGAGCTTCGACCTCACTACTTAGTAAAGGGAAATTTTCAAGCCTCAATAAGAGAACGGACATGTAATACTGAACCGACTAATGAGACAATCGTCTAATATTTTTCAACCTTGTAGATAAGCCAGCGCGTCCGTGCCAACGTGATCTGCACGCCTACTTTAAGGTAGTTCGGTCGTGAAAAACGTTTGCCAAAAGTGATAGGTTTTATTTTTTTATATCGAAAGAAGGAACTCTCCTGAATCGATTGAGCCCAGAAAAAAGATAATTCACCGTCCCGTTCTCAAGATATTTAATTTCAAAATTAGGTGATTTTTTCACGTCGTTACGAAGCTTTGCGACGCGTTATCCTATTTTTTATAATCATATAAATTATTCGATAAAAAAATCATAAACATTGCTTTGACTTCGGCCCTTCACCACCGAACTACCTTAAGTATAGCTACGAACAGTCGCAGCCACACGGCAGTAAACACACTTGTTTAAAAGATAAGAACTGATCTTGGGATGTAATTCGATGGGAAAGGGCAAGCGAGCTCTCTCCTCAAGTGGGTTCTTAAGTGCGGCAAACACCGATCGCTGGTCTTCGCGATTGGTGGACATCTGGATGGCCATAGAGGTTGCGATAGTGTTCACCGTGACAAGATTCGTTCGGATCAACAAAGTGGAAATTCCGGTAGTTTCGTACTGCCGTTTATTCACGCGCGATAACAAAACGGCGTAATCAACGGCGCGTCATTTGTTTTACGGTCGTGACATTTGTCAGCTCGCTGGATATACGTGCCACACTGCTGTGTGGCAAAATCTGTTTACCGATTTTATATCAAACTGCGCGCATAGCCTATCATCCTATGCCGTGTATGTAAGATAATCTTTTGATATGCTGTAAATGCCCGCGCATTTGTATGATACGTACAATAACGTTCCTACGAAACGCCCATATGAAACGCTACGCATACTCCAAATGTACAACATCCGGTTTGTCGCGGTAGTACAACTACCATCTTGCCACCAAGTCGAGCATAGTGAAGCTGAATATCCGATAAAGCGGCTCCATTACGCTTCGCCGTCCTTTACGGGGCAAAAATACAAACGAGCGAGTATATCTGGAAAGATACGACAATGCGCGCCTTGCCGCGAAACGCTCAGGTTCCGCACAAGAGCGGAATAGCGAGTTCTTTCCTTTCTGATGAAGTTTATGAGACGCGTTTTCACGATCGCGATGTGAAGGCGAGGTCGCGCGTACCAGGTGCGGTCGGCGGTTTCTGATTGTGTCCCGCAACGACGTTAATAACTACCCGGCGCGGCTCAGCTGGCCGGAGTTGGACGGTCCGGCGGAGATGTAGCTCCTCCAGGTAACCGTAACTCGCATTTACATACCGACGTGGCATGTGCATGAATAAATATGTCGAGAGTCGAATGACTTAAACAGTCTAAACACCGAGTCGTATGGCAAACTCCGCGGGTGCGCTCGCGCCATCATCTGGGAGTCTTCGGGGTGAGTGCTTCGACCTCTCGTTAACTCTCGAGTCATCGTCGAAATTCCGCTCGCTATGGAAACAAAGGACCTCGCGAAACCATACACGAACGCCTAATGAAACTAGAATTATACAGTCGGACTTGGGGGATAGTAAATGGTATATCGAGGTAGCTTATAGTTCCAGACGGTTGTACAAGATACTATATATACCTACAGGAAGTACAGGAACAGAACTACAGGAAGTTCTATTTCTGATTGGCTGATGAATCCATGCTAAACGTCATGACAGAGCGGAATTGATAGACTATATGGAAGGTATTTATTCCTCGTGCTACACATTCCTGAGAGGATATAGATAGAGCTTAACATATACTTCTTCGTAAAAAAAAGGTCAACGAATCTATTGTTATGCATCATAGTCTATATATCTATATTCTATAACATCGTACAGCTCTGGATTATTGATTATGAGGTTTTGTGGTCGCGGCAAGACATTAGTCGATAAACTGTGAAACAAACTCCGCCAAGTCAGCCATCCTTTCGGCTGCGGATACTCGGTTCAATTTGTGGAGTTAAGGAGCCGGCAAGTCAAACAGCAATTAGTAATTCGCAGCTGTGCGAACGATGATCGCTGTTTAACCCGCCGGCAAATGAGATTCCTACCGCACGTTCGCGCCAACTTGGCCAATATTTCACTTTAATCGTCGTACGTCAGCCGATGCGGATGACACCGAGGAAACCCGGGAGACAGAGACGAAGAGACAAGAGTTTGTTCCTGCTCTGGCAAACACGTACCTAGAACAAACCAAGAAAAATATTTGTACATAAAATAGTATAAATGTATGTAAATGAATGAATTACTTACGAAGTGCAAGAGAAATAGAATAATAGGTATGTGAAAATTTAAAAACTTGAAAATTGTTGATGATAAAGATATAAAAAAAAGATATTGCGAAAAAAATACATGAAAATGATGAAAATTGAAAAGAGAATTATCAGGCTCAAATAAAAATAAGGGGAAAAAATGATAAACGCAAGAAAAAGTAACGTTCTTACAATTAATTAGCTCTTGATAGTAAAACAACGTGAATATTAATGAGCATTAACGGTCGCAGTTGTTGCCTTTTTGCTTTTTTCTCCATTAACGTGCGATACGGACTTATCGAGTCCCACTTCTGTCGGGACATTCGCGAGAATTTACAATCGATATGCTAGGCGTTCACTGTAAATAGCCAACACCTCGAGAACCGGTTCGATATGCATCGCGTTACGGCTCCTAGCATGCAACGCCACGTAGTCGCTGATAATAAGTGCACAAACATGAATTTAATGGCGCGAGATAGTCTGCGAATTGACTCACGCCGCAAAACATGCACTTTCCGCCCGAAATTACGGTATTAGCCGCAGCACCACTCGTAAGCGCGCGCTATCGCGCCGCTCTCGATCGCCGGCTATCGATGCTAACGGCTGCCAGTCTTACAGACCCCTTATTTCCTAACAAATTACGATGCGCCGCCGTCGCGCCGGTCATTACACTATCGCTCGATGATTAAAGCGCGCATACTAGCGTTTGTTTTACGAAGAAAGTCAACGGTGCCAGTAGATAAAAGTTCTCTTATTACATTATTTGGTATACACGCGTAAAGTCGCATATATGTATAATATATTGCGTAACAAACGCGTAGTAATAAATAGCCAATGAAATGAGAATTATATGAGTAATACGTCAATTCTATACAATAATCACGTTCGTTCAACAAATAATTGCATGAGCTTTTCCCCGAGTAATAGTCGTGTAAAGGCCAATTTTAATCCTAGGGACAAATTATTATGTTGCAAAAAATTAGGGATTAGAAATTTAATTATAACATAGAGTAGCTTTACATGCCATAATCGCTTTATCAGCACTCATTTGGTAGGTACGTGTGCTAATAGAAATGATAGAAACCGACGATAAGCCTCGTCACTCACTGTAATCGCCAATAAACCATACTCTCAACGCGGCGTGAAGCGCCCAAGAACTCCTACGACTCTTAAGCAACACTCGGACTTACACGAGCAAACTGCTTCCCGACGCCGACAATTGTACGGGTTAAACGTAGCGCCATTGAGAAACAAACGATCTATCACGCACCGAGTACTTTAACGGGCCGCCGGGGCCGTTAACGACTGCCACCCCCGTCGCCCCTTTCTCGCCGACACAATAGAAACAATTACGTGTAAATCTTTAACAGCTGCCCCTCCATGGAATCTTTCAGCCATTTCTAACGCCTTTCATCAAACCGCTCTCGCGATTTCCAACATGACTCCGTTTGCCGCTGTCGTGACAATTATACGAGCCTCCAGTTAACGATGAATGTCACGAAAACCATTTCGAGCTAGTTTTCAAGGAAGATAGCAGTTTCCTTCCTTATTTCGAAGATCATGGAAGATTTATCGGCTTACATGAAAAAGACAAATCAAAATCATATATCTAAACACTCAAATGTAACAATATTTAAAAACACACACAGGAAAAACGTAATAATTTCATTCTATGATAAAGTGCAAAGAGTTAGTACGCAAACATTCACTATCTATAGATCCTCGACTGTGTGAAAAGAAAAACCGTTGAGGCAACCGTTCTTTGGTCAGAAAAATTTCCGCAATTTGCGTATCATAACAATCGCTTCCTTCTCTTTCGCAGTCCGCGTGATAGCAAAAGCAACCCTCGCTGAATCGCTTCTGTGGTCGGACGCAACCGCGCGAATCGCCGGGGATGAAATCTCTGCCCGAAGAGGTAGAGCAAGGGAAAAGAAGGAGCAGCGGTGCCGAGTCGTGCGGCAGAGACGGACAGAGGGATTCATGTATAAGCGAGTGAGTTAGCAACTTCGGGCACTCGGCCCCGGTGTTTGCCCTCTTCGGGGGTCTCGAGAGATGTTTGCGTTGGCTCCGCACCTCGGCCCGCACGATGACTGACTGAAATGATTTTGTCGACGGCACGACTCTGGAGTGCACTTTTGTCAACATGCAACATGCGCAGCGCCATGTACAAAAGGAAATCATCGAGCAACGGCGGCGGCAGCGGAAGCGACATGACTTGGAGTTTCGTACTTGTTTTCGACATTACGAGTAATTGTCGTTAATAAAGGGATTCGAATGTAAATGAATTTACATGTAGAAACACGAGCCAAACACATTACCTACTGTGTTAAGAAATATACAATTTTGCATATATTTCGTTAAAATACTGGCTCAAGATATTTATGGTAGCATTAACTTGTAATTTCTGATCATTGTTCCAACGTTTATCTCGAATTAGTGGAGTTAACAGAGCATTAGGCACATAAAGCATAAAATTATACAGCACTACAGTGATTAATGCGGAACTCTGTAACAAAGAGAAATGCGTTAGGAAGCGTTTATCGTTTCAAAACGATTACGGAAATCATTTTGGACGGACGAGAGAATTAGATGGTACGATTTTAACAATGCTCTGGAGATTTCGCGCGGAGACTCCCATCCGTCCAAAGTTGTTCGAACTTTGCATTAAGTCGCAAAAGAGAAAGAGAGAGAGAGAGAGAGAGAGAGAACGGAAGAAATCCCGATGGTGTTCGCATGGAGCGAAGAACCTCGTCGTATTTACAGAAGAAAGTGGAAGTGGAACTCGAGAACGACGGTGATGAGGATTGAACAAACAAGAGAATCTCAAGCTCGAAGACGATGTCGGTCATCGTCATTAACACCGGATAATCCAGCCACGAAATACACGCACCTGGAGTGCAGTCTGCTCTTTTTCTCAAACGGTAAGTGTTGACGCTGCGAGAAAAAGTAAGAACGAACCGCCGGCTGTAATCGCGTTTCTTCTCTTCGACTCGGTAAACATCTGTATAAATTACGCGTTTGCTCTACGAGCAACTGTATAAATTATTCTTTTTGTTCTTTGCATCCTCGCCATCGATCACCGTATGAAGTAGAAATGGTAAAGCGGTGATAAGAAAAAACTGCAGAAATACTCCGCGAGTTACCAGCTGCGCAATCCTTCATTTCAAACCTGTTCTATTATATATAGTTTGTAATAAATACAATTCTAATTTATTTATAGATAAGCAATAGAGCTGTCTTAAAATATTCCACGATGATTATACTCTTCCGAATTCGTTACGTTGACATGTTTTCTTCCATCCTCGAACACAAACGATCGTTATTTCTTCATGAACCGTATTCGTAATACCAGTTTGCATAAGGACGATTGTAGATCTCGCGTTGTCGTAACTTTCTATCGCGTTCGCAAACGTAGAATTGCCATCCATTTTCTGCTCGAAGCGAGCGTCCGTAAGTTAAATATTATGTTTGCTGACGGAAGACGTTTCGAGTGTAGCCGAAGAATACGGAACGTGCCGATCTTGCAGCGGCAATATCGAGCGAGACCTGCGAAACGTCCGCTGGTAAATCGTAGCAGAAACGCAGTGAAATGATTTTTATTTCGCTTCCTTCTTCGCACACTTCTGTTCGATAAATACGAATCTGCACTGACGTAAAACTACGCATTTTTTTGCAACACAATGACCGAATTCGTTTTTTCTTTCGTTACAGTAAAATATAAAAATGAGCTTTTTAACTTGCACCATACCGATCGATCAAACTCATACATTCCTACTCTTTAATTTTATCCTTGTTCTTAGATTATCTTTTGCTTCTACTTTAACCTCAATCATTCACTAATCACTGCACTCAGCACTGTTATTCATAAAAACACGTGTATAAGGATGTGTGCGTCCTAAAGGTATGTGTGCGTCCGTAGTGTACTGAACTCGGGTCCGCGGATTTGTTAAGCTTATTCGAATAACTGATGTGCGCGGAATCAGTCATCCAAATGGAAATGACCAAATTCACCTAATTCTTCAGCGACGATATTTCTCTGTCATTTCGAGAAGAAAAGAATAAAGATTCCAGAAATATATATAAACTACAATTATTACATTAATCATGTATTAATATACATTATTAAATTCATAGTGCATAGTCGTTATACTCAAATTTATTCATTTTATATATCGTTATAAATTTTGACACACATGCTAATTAAAAATAACAAAATGTTATTTAACTCGAGGTATAAATTTCATTCTTTAATATTTAAGAGTATTAGGTAAGTATGTAAACAAAATAAATTTTTTTTAAATGATAAAAATTGTACATTATTTGTGTAGTTTTCTTTATCGTTGCGATGCGTATTCACAATGTAATTGCGAAGTTAGTATTGTCGAGCAAAGGTTAAATACGCAAAGGTTTAAATAATCAATTATAATTATTAATCTTATCAAGTGTATTTCATAATAATTTTCCATAAATCTCAATATTATCTTTAAATTATAGTATAGATAATTAATGCACATACTAATTATTATTATATATTATATAATAAATCTGCAATAAAATTCAAAACTTTATAGTTAACTATAAAATCAAAAAAATATATCAAACCAGAAATAAAAGTCCGTCTTAAAAAATGAGACTTCTTGCGCTTGATAACTTTTGCACTTTTCTCACAAAACTGTTTTGAGACAGGATGCAAGTTAAAGAAGTTTTCCCGTCTTTCGGACTACTGATCGGACTACGAATCGAACTACGGATAGAATCCAAATGGCACACTTGGATATCAAACTATAGCAACGTTTTAATTAATAACGTAATCTATAAAAATAACTAATAAAAAAATAAAATTGAAAAAATAGCAGCTGTTTTAAATTCAAGATATTTAATATTTGACTTATAAACAATTAATTTCTTGCGAGACAAATAAATAAGAGAATATCTACTATTTAAAATTTTAAGTTTTAAATTTACTTTAACAGAAATCTAATGTAGTGCTTAAGCACTAAAATTTATACAGTTGAATTTTCGTTTCTAAAAAACTAACAAATTTATTGGAAAAGCTATGCATGACAAATTTGAAATATCAAATATAAAAACCTCTAGTGAAAATAATGGCGTGCTTTTACTGCATCTGCTGCGAACTTCTCTCTCTCTCTCTCTCTCTCTCTCTCTCTCTCTCTCTCTCTCTCTCTCTCTCTTCTTTCTAAAAAAATCCATTTTATTCTACTTTATTTATAAATCCATTTTTGTCATTATTCCCATTGTCAATTACAGTATCGTTGAAAAACTGAAGGTAAAAGAAATAACTGGTAAAAATTAGTGTAAAAAGTGGGATAAAATTCTATTTATCCTCTTTCTAAAACTGTAAAATTAATTATCGGAACAAGGTATAAGTAATGCGTGTATTATTCACATGCAATCGATTCTGAAGCATTAAATTATGGCAGGTAAAAAAATCTCCATTTTCTCCACGCATGATCCGAAAATTTTATTTTTTTATAACTCAAAGCATAAGTAACTAGATAGAAATAACTAATTAGTAAGAAAGAAAAGTGTACTATGTTTATATTACATTATTATAAGATCGTTAGTATTACATGTATGTATATAGCATTTTAAGTTTTTCGTAGCATTCAATGGCTACAACATTATTATTTAACGTTAATCTTTATTATTAATCTTTACGCTAATTTTATACTTTTGGCCTAACGAATTGACAACATTAAAATTAATTTGAGGTACTATTTTGAATTTACATTTCAATTATAGATTTAAAATATATCTAGTTAATTTTATCACATTCTTAACGACAATTTATAGAATTTGATTACGTTATTTCTCATTAAAACGTTGCTATAGTTTGATATCCAAGTGTGCCATTTGGATTTTAATAACTGCTATTTTTTTTAACAAGAGTCCATGGTAATTGAAAGACCTACTGAATCTTTCAGTAACATTTTACATAAGGAATTTCGCTTCGTAAGAGTAATTCGGTTCTTAACTAAATTTTTTTCATTAAGCGGTATCCATAATTTGGGTAGAGAATCTAAGCCGATTTTAACACTTTTTGAATTTAAAAAAAAACCTAAATTTGAGAAAGTTATAGCTTGCTAAAGTTTCTTTGATGATGTCAACTTCAAAAGATGCCGTAACAACACTATGACGTCACACACATTTTCGTGTTACTATATTTTCTTCAATTTTGAAGATATTGCAAAAATTCAAAAAGAAAGTATGCCATGATCTATCATAATATACTGTTAGGTAAAATCCGTTAAAAACCGAGTTATACTTCTAACTCCACTCAAAAATATGCAAATTATAAACGCTTTAGTTTTTAGCAGTTTATTTTCATACAGTCATAACCAGCAGACTTAATAGCGTTAAGTTACTGCACTAAACGTTACTGCGATGTTGCTAACGACAAGTAACCTTTATCTTGTACTTGAAGAAATATATAATCAAACTAGAACAAATTAATTCTGAATAACAATTTTGTGTGTGTGTGTGTGTGTGCGCGCGCGCTCGCGCTGTTAGAGATATGGTATCCTATTATGTATAAATTATTAAATGTAATTAATTATATAGAAATATAATGCCTCGTAATGCGAAACATCCAGAAACAGTCGCACCTCTCTCGTCCAGTAATATCCCGGGACACCGCGGGTAAAAAAGTTTGCCTCATAAGTAATTGCGAGTTCAACCCCCGTCCCCCGTCGAAACTTGTCCCCCGTCCTCCCTATCGTGGCCGCGACTGCCGCAGCCACCCCCGGCGTTTCCGGCCGTATCTGACATCTCTGCCTCGATGTTTCTTCTTTCTTTTGCCCGCCACGTGGTTCCTGCCCCTTCCCTTCTTCTGGCCGCTAGCTACACCTTGCACTCCATCTCAGCAACACGTTTCTTGACAGAAAGTTAATAAAGTTTTCCAACTCGCATAAATCAACGACCTTCTTTAACCTCCGGCTTCACAAGCTGTCAGGTACGTACTAGCAGCACGGCAAACCCCGCTTATAAAGGCAACGAACTTTAATGCGTTTCAATAAATTCCTCGAACACTCTTTCTCCACTTTACCGCATGCTCGTCCCGATCGTTCAGTTCGTCGCTTTCGAGTTTTCTGGCAGCAAAGAAAATTCACTAAATTGTTACGATGCATATAGTTGCAACGCAGCAAATCAAATCAGAATAAAAAATGCAAATTTACGCGCAATGATAATTTTTCTGATAAATTTCCGTCGCTTTCGGACATTCCCTTTTTGCTAAAGTAAAATTTTCGCTCATATTCCACAACTCGATACATCACATCTGTCCCCAGGCACTTAGAAGATCAATAAATAAACCTTACTGTAAGTGCGCACTTTGTTATAAGTAATAGAAAGATTTTTAAAATGTTTTAAATTTATCTTTACATATAGGTACTTCATTATTTAACATTGTCATGAAATCTATTAGAATAAATACCACAGACAATTTGGTTACTAGCAAACTCTTTTTAAGATATAATCCTCGTGCGAATTGGGACGGCAATCTTTCTTCGGTAATACCGACAATGATAGAAAAGATCCCGGCGGTACCTGTTAATCTTAATTCTTTCGTTTGTCTCCCGTGGGATGTGAGACTGAAGACATTTGTGCACAACCGCGCCTACTTTAACGAAGAAATGGTGAGTTATTCCGAGAATTTTTGGCTCAAGACATCGCCATTACTTTATCTGGTTTAATCGAAAATAAATAGTAATCCATTTTTTCAGGTAACTTGAACGAGTATAAAACACATGATTCTTAAATAGGCTGATCTTGATGCTCATAACGTTCAAAATTGTCATGAAATGTAAATGATATTTAAGAATATAAGGTTAAGAATATAAGCTTTAAAAAATATTTACACGTATATGGAAGTAACTTTTTTAGAGAAACAGAACAAATAATACAAGGTATCATAGCAACAAATGTATTTTGTCTTCAAAGAGTCTGTATTTGTTCACCATCATTGCAATATGCAAGATCTCCGACAAAAATTGCAACTGTGATTGCAACAATACCCAAAGAAATGTGCCTCAGGGCTCTAGAGATCACCTGGAGAAGATTCCAAGAATGTGTTGACAATGATGGTGAACAAGTGGAGACTCTTTGAAGACAAAATACATTTGTTACTATGATATCTTATGTTATCAGTTCTGTTTCTTTGAAAAAGTTTCTTCTATATAAGTGTAACATTTTTTTTAAACATCCTGTATTATAAAAAGATTTTAAAAATATATTTTTTAATAAAATTTAAATAAAGAAACTTTTATTTTTAATGTATATCAAAGCTAAAATTTAATAGCAGTTTTTCATCGAAATAATGTCTTCTTACATTTTTTATGCTAGGCTTACATCTCATTTCTTTCAATCACGGAATGATGAGAGGAAAAGAGAGAGATAATTTCCCTTTCGATTTTATCGTGAAACGAGTAAAGAAGGAGATCCAAAGTACCGGCAAAAATCCGCGAATAAACATCATTTGCGTTTTCATAATTAAGAGTAGTACAGAGACGGTACAGAGTCGGTCGCTCCTCTTGATTTTAATCCACGGCCTGGCATGAATTATGGACTATAAGCTCCAGGAAAAAGCTCCAGGAGCTGTACCGGAAGTTAATCAGAGCATTTCTTTATGCCCGAAGGCACGCGAAACACGAATATTCTCCTTCGCGAGAATAAACTTGAATTTTCTTGCAGAAGACTAATAAATTCGAATGTTGTTCTCTTGAAAATTGCGCTTTAAATAAAAAACAATTCTTTTTTCTAATTAAATTAAGGACGAACATATTTTGTAACAAATAAAATTTTTTTTAAAATAACGTTTCATAGAAATAACTGTATGGTTGTTAAAAAAACAATATTTCGTTTCACTTAATTGATACCATATCGGTTGGTGCGCGCTACACTTTCCTGAAAAGCTTTAGCGGGACGGGCAAACTCGCAAATGGTAGGTATCTAACGATGGAAAATATGATGATCTATAGACCAGTCGATAGCTGGCGAGACAAACGAGTTTATTATTCCCAGGAGAAGTTATCCCCACGGGTCGTTAATACCGAGAATTATTGTGGGCTATTAAGCCATCGATTATACGGTCGAGTCACGGGCGAGAAAGCGACCGCGAAAAAAGACTCCCAGGAAATCAATTAAGTTCAGAATACAATTACGAGGATAACAATTTGTCGGGATATCGAATTCCCACGTTATTACGACGAAGATAAACGGGCAGACGCTGAGGACGCGGCGTACAAGAGAGGTTCTTCTGTGAAAATCTCGGTACTACTCGTTTCTATGATTTCGCTCTTGGTTCATATCATTTGCAAAATTGTCAGGAAAACCTTTACATCTTTTTTAAAGTTGATTCATAATTGATGAGTACACTCGTTAAATATTCAATGAGCTGAATATAATCATTCTCTATTATATGAAAACATGTGGTTGTGTTACTGCAGTGGTTATACTTTTCTTTAATAATGTAGATATTACTATTTTTGTTATTATTGTTGCAATTTTTAATAATAAATTTTCAATCGTAAGACTATCTTAGAAAACTGATGTTATATGTGTTACTTTTAAAGTAACACATATTTATCTAATACTGAAATTAATTAATATTAATAAAGCTTAAAACCATTAATAGTATTCTCTAGTATTCAAACAAATATCTATTAATTGAAAATAAAGCCAGCAAGGAACAGTTAAAGTGGATTGTAATTCACAAGGAAACCCACGGAAGTGTCTCCCTCCGATTTTGATGAGATTTTAATATGTTGTTTTTTAAACAAAAATAAGGGACACGTATTTTTTTATACGTGTCCATACGCATGTTGGGGGGGGGGGGGGTGAAAACCCCCTTTAAAAGAGATCGGATTTTCTTTTTCAAGACGAATATCTCTGAAACTATATAAGAGATACAAAAAAACTTTGTAAACAAAAGTTGAATGGTTTGAAGAATACTTTAAAACCATGACCCAAAAAATTTTTTTCATTATTTTTTATTAAAAAATAAAAATTAAAAAAATTGTCATGGTTTTAAAGTACTCTTCAAACCATTCAACTGTTGCTTATAAAATTTTTTTCCATCATAGTTTCGGAAATATTTGGCCCAAAAGAAAAAATCCGATTTCTTTCGTGCTTTACCCCCTAAACATAGAATATACATGTCCCTTAATTTTGCCTAGAAAACAACACATTAAAAATTCATCAAAATCGGAGAGGGACACTCCCGTAAGTTTCCTTGTCAGGAAGAACTCATCTTTCCCTAAAGAGGTCTTCTGAAATTAGGATTCGATAATTGATGGAGACAGAGGACGTGAATAACTTTATGTAGTGATTAAACCTTGACGAAAATATCTTAAAATCCTAACTTGATCAATTGTCGAAGAAACAGCAAGTATTTAAAGATGAATATTAAATAATTATGTGTCGTATTTCTCTTGTTCTTTCTCTTTTATTTTTTTTTCTAAAAAAACAAAACGTTTTTTTCCTATGCTCATTCAAGAAACTTCCTTGTTACATGTTATTTCAGCGAAAAAGCAATAATAAAAAGTAATAAAAATAAAATTCGATTAAGAAAGATTTGTTTCAAGATTCGTATATATTACAAGTGAGCAGTGTGCTTAACGCAATTAAAATAACGATCTGCAATTAGCATAATATGTCGAAAGATTTAAGTGCAATGCCTGGCAGAATATCGAGAAGTAAGATGACGCTAAGATGATAATTAGCGCTGCCTGAAGATGGTAAAATTTAATCTGCTGTGCCGGCGGTAAGATATAGTGAATTGAAGTCGTTTGAAAGGAGAAGGGGGAGGAAGAGAAGGAATAGGAATAGATTTAGCAGAACGCTTAAGTAAGTTACTTGTATCTTCCAAAATAGGTATCAAAGCGAGTGCCAACAGGACTGACGTTAATTAAAAGCCTGTCGCGGAAACTCCGAGGAACGATTCGGCGCATTTCCGAGTAGCAATCGATCGAACATTCTTCCATCGCCATTCGACAATCCAAATGAGTCCTCGTGTTTCCACTTTGCGCACACGATTTACCATTGAGTGCGCACACAAAATTCATTCATCATAAAAGCAGTGTTTCAGAAGACCAGACTAATTGATATTGAACATTTACCAAGTCACGACATTTTTATACCGGTAATATCTTTATAAATCAATTCTACTTTGATAATTCTCCTGGCAAAGTTTAATACAAATTTAAATACAATATGTGAATACGTCTATTAGTATAACAATCATTAAAAAATAGAAAAAAATTTTTTAAATTTGGAAAAATGTTTTATTAACATAAATTCACTAAAATTTATAAAATTGACGCTATTATTCTATTAGATTTGCAAACAATTTAGTCACAACTATATTATAGTATCACCAGCAGGAGTCATTTTCATTTCAATTCATTTAATTACTCGAAACGTTGTGAAAACGTTAAAATTGCAAGTTATAACAAAGCATAGTTATATAATAATTTTCGGAAGCATAAATAAGCATAAATATTCTTTGCTATTCTTCAGAAAAATTATTTTACAATAGTATTTTGTACATATAAAAATAAGACTGGCGCGAATATCATCATTCCTAGTTTTTTTCCCCTTTCTTTATTTTATCACCCATTAAGTTTTTGTATCCGTCTATTCTAGTATAGTATAATATATGTAATAATTATTAGACTCCAAATTTGTTCAGTTATAAGATATTCGCATTCCGAAAAAAACAAAATAGGTATCCTACCCTATATATTTTTTAATGTAATTTAAACACTCCAAAAATATATTAAAAAATATATGATAAAAGAATATGCGAATTAATAGTTATCTTTAGTAAATCATAAATTTTATAAAATATCTATATGTCCTCCTGTAAATTGTCGAAAATTAATAACGACTTTTCCGCCGACGACATTTCCATTTCGTTTCATTTTGTCCTGGAAATAGCGAGAAAGCTACGACTATAGAGACCGTGAGATTTCACGAAGCGTGAATGAGCACGAGAGGGTGTCGATTCCACCCATAAATATACCGTTAAACACTGGCGGTAGCTATTACGATTTCTTGAGCGTCGCTTAAGGATTTTGCGCATGGACGCTTATCGACCTAGCCAGCGCTATCAAATATCTTGGAGAACTCTATCGTGAGTACGATGTGAAATTAAAAGTTTACTCAACTGTGCATAACATTAACTAGTTTAATTATCGCTTAAGTTAAACTTTCGTATACTTTATGATAAATCGCGCAAAGTGAAATATCCCTTAGCTAATGTTGTTTTAATTTTCATAAGAATAAGAAACCTGATAAAAATAAAAACCTTCATAAAATCAGAATTTGTTTATCTAATCTCAATGTATCGTATAACACACGGTTCTTTATAATTGCCATATATCAGCTAAAAAAGAAGCATACAATAATTGCAAGTTATCTGTTATAAAGACTACAGTGCTTTATTAGAAAGCGTCAAACTGTTCTAACAAGTCCGAGCCTGTTAACGTCACGGCATTAACATCACATTAGCTGCCCATTGTGGAAATAATGAGAATTTAATTTAAGTAAATTTGAAAAAATTACTGGTGTATAGAGTGTAAATGACTCTACAAGCGCGTACGTATGGAGCCTAGTGCAGTTGGTTACGCATAGCCATGCGTGATATACGACCAGCGTTTTTACGTTGGCGGTGCGGCATGAATTACGTTTCGCATATCGGGGTGACGCGTAATGTTCATTTTTAACGTTATTATTTACGGTTATGTCGTAGAATTCCTGAGAGACTCGTTCGTTTTGAAGAGAAAAGATTTTTTAAATTTGCGAACACAAAAAATAGAAGGTAAGAAATTATGCAGAGTTCTTGAATGCGATCGTACAACGTATGTCTTTCCAAAAAGTTACGGCAATAGTCGTACATAATTAATTCTTCGTAAATATCTAGCGTTCACATGTTCCAGTATCTTAGGTACCTACTTCTACATTACATTTTTTAATTTATTTTATGGAATTAATTTATATATTCTTTTAACGACGGTAGTTCGTGGATGTTTTTTAAGGTGAATCTTTATAAATAAAATTCTTAATTTTACTCGAATAATATTAACATTGTAATAAAGTTTTAAACAGCGATTAAAAGATATACGTAAATTAAATTTAAAGACATATTTTACTTTGTACTAGGAACAACAGTATTAAACGCTCAGCTAAGCCGTGACAAAGCAACATGTAGCTCACAAAAGTTGCGACTTTTCATTTAAAATTTTGCAAACTTTAACAATACGTAGCCGAATATAATGGCACGACTGTAGTACGTCGAGTTTAATTGTAGCTTACAATGTAAATTAGCAGCGACTACAGTGCTCGGTTGCAGCATAATAATTTCCGGATTATTTAACGTACGATTAATAAAATCGTATTTCTCGGCGAAGCTAATCTCACGTTAAATCAACCACGACATCGAAATACATCGCTAAAATCCTGCCGTTTTTCGAGCTAGCTTTCAAGTGCCCGCCTAAATGTACCTACCCCAATACATGTTGCGTAAGCCACGTTTATTCCTAAATTTCGAGGAGAAACTTTCACTTAAATTCAGTAATAGATTGTTAACAAAAATACTTATAAATCGCTAACCAAGACGAATCGATAGAAAATCCATTTTTATATTGTATTTTTCAATCAATTTAGTAATTATTAATCAGGAGCTAAAACCATCTCTTATGTGTTCCTAATATTTTATTCAGACTGCAATAAAACAGCCGTAATACCTCGCGTAATACAGTTTTCTTTTTCAAAGCTATGTTCAGTTAAAGAATCAATTATAATCTGAAATTGACATTTCAAAATGTCCATTGCAGATATAAATTTGACAAGGGGTAATCTTTAACTTTTCAAGCAATTAGTCGCGGAGAAGCCCTGAATAATCTTCAGATGGGAAACTTTTCTTTCGTGCAATTTTGCCGCTCGGAACGTCTTGATTAATCGGCCATCTGGGAAGTTCCGAAAGACGGAAGTGATCTATTCTTTTCTCGTTTACCCGGGAAAACAAATGTCCCGATCGCGAAATCTCAGTCGCCTTGATCGCGTACGGACGAGGACGAATTCCTAGGAATGGTGGACCTTTGAGCAGAAAAGCATTTAATTAAAATCCCCTCGAACCGAGAGCACTTGTAATCGAGTGACGAGTGGCCTCGGCGAAGAAAGAGGAGGAAATCAAAGCGACGAAGAACAAATGGAAATACTTGGTTTTGTCTCGCGGACCAATCTAAAAGATGTCGTTCGAAACGGCGGTATTTGAATAACTGCAGTGATGACACGACGAGGGGGAAGCGTCGTATGAAATTCAATGATAACAATGTTATCTACTTTGAATGAAGATTTGAATAAAACGCCATTGAGAGAGTCATACCTGGCATATTCTTAAAAATTAATTAGATACTCTGCGATGATCATTAAAACATAATGACGCGCATTTACGGATGAGAAGTATAGGTATTATAACCATGTCTTATCGGTAATAAAAAACCATCGTGACTCATTAACTTGTAAATCGCGCATGCTTGAAATAGGTATTACGGAAAACTCTTAATAAGAGTCTCGCAAACGTACTTCATAATCGATTACTTCTCGCGGCGCATAGTCTTAAAATGGATACCTATTTAAAAATAATTGCATCATCGTTTCGGCAGCTAGTGCCGCGCACTCGGCGTTTCTCATTTCGTGGAGATTAAGTATTAATATAATGCAATGCTCGCCGAGTGCAGATGTTATGGCGAACTAATTGTAAGTACACTTGTGTATTTATAAGAAATTCCATTTTGTATAAGTAAAGTGCAAAACACATGGATAGCTGCAATACTGACAATGAGATAAGAAGACGCTTGAAAATTCGAACAATACACGATTAAAATATATATAAAGTATTGTAGTACGTATGGATAAAATTTCATGTAGCAAGACTGTGATAGCGCTATTTATAATATCTCTGCCATTTATTTTTTCCATCTATGGGTATATAGCGCTCTTTACGATAAAACTATAAATGCTGCATTTTGTTAGAAATCCATTTAACGGGAAAGGTGACAGTTCGCGCGCGAACATAATGCGACTAAAAAAGAACTTTAATTTAAGTGCCGCGGCCCTATATGTGCTCCCGCTATTAGTATTATTTCCATCATCCCCCTCTGCCGCCGTCGAGAGATTTTTTTCACTTTTTAGGACTTTCGAAGTAGGGCTGCGCAATATGCTTAATGGACCGGCACGACACTCACGATGTGCTTTCCTATTGCCGCGATTTTAACCCGCGCTTACCTAAGCGTGGGCTCGCCATTAACTAATTGACACCATCGCAGCCGGAATACACGTGATCCCGTGGAAATAGAAGTATCTTAACGAGAAATCGGCTCGGTTCGCTTTTTCTCGCGTCGTCATTATACCGAGCAAATAGAGAGTCAAAATCAATTTATTGACTTGCACAAAAGCTCTTCTCTTAATTTCAATTTTTCGCACTACGCGTATAGTTCTCTATCTTGTGTATCTTTTTTCCGGTAAAATAATCAACGGGCGAAACCATAGATGGCGGCGATATTTTCATTTGTGCCAATGGCACAGATTACGTAAATGTCCGCAGGCCATTAACTAATTGACTCTATGGCGAGCGCGTTAGATGATGCCGATAAAAGGAGCGGAGAGGTAAAGGGATAGAGAAGACCGAGCCTTTTCCGCGATCGCTTTCAAAGAGCTCTATGCGACGGTGTCTAATCTGATATAAAGGAAAGCGCTGCACGAATAAGGAGGCGGATTTATCAGAGTCCAAAAGAGTCTCTAAAAATAGATTACTGTATAATAGACGTGACTATATTTATATATACTCTAACATTTTCTTCTTCAATGCACTTATAGACAGAATTATTTTACTGGTATTTGAAGAAGATACTTTTCATAAATAATTTATAAGTTTCATACAACTGACTTAAGCTTTTCGAGTTTATCGTAAATTTTTATTAATTTTATCCTTATCTAATGTTTTTTATTTAACTAGTTTATAAAAAGTTGATTACCGATTAAATTTCGATTGCTGGCACTAATGTTTTATTAAAATAGCAGATTTTAGAGGAGCGTGTTGTTGTAAATCATAAAATTTTAGGGGAGCAAAATATTGTTAATAATAAAATTTCATAGCCCGGCGATAGCCCGATTGTTTCCAATGATAGTATCCTCGTATAGGAAATATGGACAAAGGATCCTATGTACGACCTCTTTTCGTTACGAGCTTTTTTATTGCGTTCGATAGCGGCTCCAGCCGGATTTCATTTCTCCCAAACAGAACAGCTTGTGAGCGTTGCATTCGGCTATGAGAGACACGCATGCGGACAAGCCTTCCGAGGATACGCGGCCGTAACTTTGAATTTCAATTTCTGTACGTTTCCCCTTTCTCCTGTCCGCTGTCGTCCTCGGGGAGTCCTCATTCTGCGCTATCTACTAAACATAGGCTCACCAGTATCCGTGTATCGAAGTCAACGAGAAATGTGTCTTTCCTTTCTCATGCGCAGACGAATCGAGAAATACGAAAAAGAAAAGAAAAATGAGCAAAAATAAATCAGCGAATTCATACGATTCTTTCAACGAGTCTAATAAAACATTTTAATATTAGATACTCTTCTTCACTTTAGTGGATAAAATAACTATAAAGAAAATGGCTACAAACTACGCGAGGGACAAAATTCCGCGCAGAATTCCGCAGTAGCGTCTGTCCGTTTACTCACACACTCACTTTTTGAGCTATGCGCAAAGTATAAGCAAATGTGTTTGAAAAAACGTGTTCGACGAGCGAATCGCGCCGCTCGGCTGCGTGCCGTTCGTTGTCCTGTTGATAAATTAAGTGCCTTGGATGCGGACGATAAATTCGCTAAGGCTAACCGGCGCGACCGATGATTTATACCACGGGCTACTCCAGGAAGCCCGTGATCTACGACCCCGCGAGGGGTTAGCCAGAGGTAAGACAATGCAACCGGCCCCTGGTCGTTCGGGGGGATTTAAACGCACGTGCGTTTGCATGTACGCTTAAACGCATCACGGTCGGACGGAGGGAAGGAGGGCAGAAACATGGAGAGATCGATGATCTCCATTGCCAGGAAGTCATGGATAGCGGCCGCGGTTATGTCGCGTATGAAACATTGATCGAGGAAAGTCGCAGGAAATTGCACGCGCTGCGCAGCGGGGATGCGCTTATAGAATGCATTATTTATCGGCGCTGTGCCTGACGTGCCTGTAATTTATGCAGACGACAGGATATTTCGATCCGTGATTAGACGATTATTGAGTATTACCGTCAAATCTATGTTGACCTCCATGGAGTTAGCGCTGTACGGTGAATGCATCCGATTTATTACAACAAAAGTATTAACCTAATGGAAGTATATATAAAACATTGCAAAAAAACATTTTTATGAAGATTTCTTTTGATGCTTGAAAACACTGGCGACATACTTAAATCTCTATACAATACCTACTTCATAATGAAATTAATACCTACTGTTATAGCGTAGAATCACTTTGCAAATCATTCTTAGCAAAGAACACGTCATATATATATAAGAACATTAAAATTAAAAGAATCAATTATTCTGCTATACAATTTCTGTTATTTGTTATCAATGTTTTGTTACTTGTTATTTATGCTACATACAATTCATGACTTTAATAAATTAAATTTTACCTGTAACAATAATTTTATCAATGATCGCACAAAGGGAACGGCTAATGTAACTGCACGCGCACGTTCTCACAGTTTAATTCCTTAAGAATAATATTTCACTCCTCCCTGTGTGATACCTGTGGAACGAGACCTTTGTCGTATGCTCTGGCATTTTAGTGATTCGTGTTACGCCGGATATACCATGCGGGCGGACAACAGACCGGTCGAAGCCACCGGCTCAGAACGAGCCGGTATGAATATAGCGTGACTGATAAGCCATGGACGCGACTGCAACTGATTTATAACGGCACGGGTACACGCAGTTCGTGCGACAACCGTGACATCCTTCTCTATTATCGCGAGAATTCGCGCTCTTCGTGAGAAAGAGAGAGGTGAATCGTCTTCACACTCCCTACCATCGGACGATTCCGTTTGCGCCGTGACAAAACGATTCAAATTATTGACCGTATGTGTATATTTATTCGTGTAGGTATATATTGAGATATTTATCTGTATAAAACGCGTAAGCGACTCTTAAATTTGTACACAGTTTTCTTTATTTTCTTTCTATTGTACTGTTTAATGGAGCTAAATCATTATTTCTTTTATATCTGTATCATTTTTGCTTGTCATACATAGAAACTGTGAAATATAAGTAGAGATATATATTATCTATAAATTTGTGGTATTAAAATTTTAAAACCCAAATTGAATTCTAACAAAATAAAATTATGTGTGTTCTGATTATACATATATTACAAAACGATGTCTTACCCGCGAGATTAAAACCAATTGTCTCAAAACGAGACTGCTTTTAATTTATACTTCTAGGAGTTGAAAAAGTTACGAAACGCCTCTCGGAAGCGTATCCCGAATGTTCTCAAAGGTAATTCATCCCGGGGAGAGAAAAACGCCGGGATAGCGACGCGAAACTCGTCAGGTAGGTACCATTATAAGGCAGAATATCGTTGCTTTAATTTCAACAATTTCAGGTAAACAATCCGAGAATTGCTCTCGGTATCCTGCCCGTGTATTTCTCCAGGGATAATCGAGAAACTAGCTAACCTGTCGACGGCGGAAAGCCCGATAGAAAATCCATCGCACCGGAACCGAATTTTGCTTTCTTTCCGAAGCAATATCTCACGTTGTTTATGTTTCACTTACGTTATAAGCTTGCATGTGAGGATATACTGTAAAGACAAAATGGAACGCCAGGATTATTTTATATTTATACTGATAAATAATCAGAAATTATGATATTAAATAATTCATACTCAAATTTCATACTTCAAATTTCTTATGATAGAATGGCATATATAAGAAACCATATATTTGAGGAACACATACGAGAATCTTTTACTTGCGATAAAAAACAGTCTTTTGCTTGCAATATAAAATGCAATCGCCCTTAGTTCCACTAAACTATCGTGCATAAATTGGCGCACAACGTTTTATGTCGGCGATCGGTATAAAATGAAGCCTTCTTGAAATTCTTCAATTGCGCGCGCCCGGCACAACGGACATACGGCGAGTTACAGGTCGATGGATAGTTTCCGAGAGCACTCTCGCGTAAAGCGGCAGTCCCCGGCGAACTGCACGACAAACTGTTGCCCGCCTCGAAATCATGTTTCGAGTCAAGAGGACCTTCTGCTTGCGCTGATCGTTTCTGAACGGAATCGCCCGCTCGATTATTCCGGCTGGATACGTGCCCGATACGTGTGCGGGATTTCTATGAGAGTCGGCGCAACGAGAACCGAATCGCGAGCAAGGGAACGCGCGCCAAGGGACGAAGGGAACGTCGAAGAGATGTCCCGCTTGAGCGATCGCAAAGCGATTGGAAGAAAACGAACGATAGGTATTGAAAAATTAAACGGTTAAAAACGATTGAGTAACAAGAATTAAGAAAATTTGTAATATACTACAAGATACGATTCAAACTAATATAAAATATTGCACTAATATCTACGTTTCTTTCTCAGGTTTATGTTTTTATTTTTAATTTGTGTCTATTTTCTAGGGGACAAATTATAAAAATTGAGATTAATCGCTTATTTTCCAAATTACGATGATATAAATATGAAGATATCAAACCTATATTTCGCTAGATGTAAAATTATACAGATGTATATTTAAACACGCGCTAAAGTTTCAATCTTATCGCGGCAAATTCATACCAGCTATTTTGACTGAAAAGGAAATACCCTGATTTTATAATGTCGATTTCCACTTTTCTGCGATTTGCACCGATGCCTTACGAGTTTTACAACGAACAAGTACTTAAAAATCCTTTTCTCTTTCTCGCAGTAGTGGAAACTAAATCTCTAGCACCCACTTCCTAAACGGAAATGTCTCGGACCAGAGTAACGTTTACGTGCTTCCCTTAAGTTTCCACAGAATTTACTATAAGAAGTACTTTTACCTAGAGTTCCGGTATCTCTCTTTTATTACGTAAGAAAAGATTTTAATCTAACTTAACACTCATACACAAAAAATATTACAAAGATAACAGATAAGAAATTTTAATTTTATATTAATAAAAATTAGGACTCTTTAATTTAAACTTTAATTTAAAAAATAGGAAATTTCAAGTTTCAAGTTTAACATCCAACTTGCAGTGTAATAGAAACCGATCGATCCTTTATACAGGAACTCATCACCCTTCGGAACAATCGGTGGCCTTATTGGGATGTCGCTTTGTTGGCACTGACCGCACCCATCCTAGGCAAGACACTAGTAAAACATCACTGTGGATCCGCCCTCATTTCAATCAGCTTTAACATAGTCTGACAAACACCGACAGACAAACACCGATCGGTTTATCCACCCGATAGTTATCTTATAGATGAATACTCGTACGCTCAATTTTGCAAAATAATGATTTTCCTATCAGACATACATCGTATATTATATGTAGGCAAAAACATTAAGTTTACGATTCAATATATTTAAATTAAATTAAATTAAGTCCCTAATAAATATTTAAAAAAAAAGATTTATTACTACATCACTATCCAAAAACATCGAGCCCACGAACGTACGTACAATAAATATATAAGTACCTACTTGTGTCCTACTGTGGATACCTCTTAAACGGAATGATGAAATTTTGCGATCTAAATAAATTCGCACGCAACATTGGTCCTCGCTCACTTTTCTCGGCTCTGTCGCGACGCATCCATCTCCATAAATGACGTTGAAGTGCTCTCGAAGACACACATCGTGAATATATGGCCGGAGAATTCCTCGGCACGACCCACGATGCGTCATTTCCCATAATGGTTTAAAAGCCCTCGCACGGGCGTGGTGGTTGAGGATAGGGAAGGCGCGTGGTAGTAGCAGCTCGGCTCGGCGGTGTTGGCGAACGAGGGAGGCTTTAGTTCGAGGATAAGTGCCGTATTGGCATTTGACTGCCGGCACCGGAGGCACGTCTGGGAAATGTGCAGCGCGGCTCTCGAGGAATGGGAAATGGGTTGGGCCCGAGATGCTGATGGTATGAGACGCTCGCGAATAGATGGTTGTCTGAGTCCATCGACCATCGAAGGAGGGCGGCAGCGGTGGTGGCGTCGGAGAAGATCTTCGAGTGTCTCCACCGAGAGAGGCCTAAACGTTCGATTCCGTCTAACCGAATTCTTTTTCGCCGGATTTTCCGTTGTAGCGGAAATACATACACCTGCAGCTTCCGACGATCTTTGGTAGGTACGAGCGCGCGAGAGACGTCTGAGAATTTAAGGCTCGTATTTCTTATTGTCTACGTCGAGAAGATAGCATTTGGATAAAATCGAGAGAGAGAGAGAGAGAGAGAGAGAGAGAGAGAGAGAGAGAGAGAGAGAGAAGAGAGAGAGATACTAATAGAACGCCAATATTGCGGCAAGTTGATAGATGTTTAAAAAATTGTTCTCCACTTATGGACTATTTCTGTGTGAATTATACCAAATAGTATTTTGGCTAGACTTAAAATTAACTGCTATACGTTGCTAGTTCAAACCGAGGTTCAAACATAGTATGAGATATAAATATTCTGTTAAAACGAGTTCACTTTTATTATAGAAAACCGAAATTAAAAGAAAAAAATCTTAAACAAAAAAACTCCACTGTATGTGATTATTGGGACGAAATCATACCTATTATATATGCATTAAACAATGCATTTCAGAAAAACTACTTCGTTAATAACTTCGGTAAAAATTGAACTGAATTGAGTTTAATGCAGTTGTTATTAAAATCGTTATTAAATCATGTTAGAAATATCATATTCGTTAAATCACATTCTATTTATGAATGTAAAACTTACATGCAAAAATATAGTGGCTGCAAAGTGCAAGGTATATTATACAAATGTAATGATGTGTGTGTGTGTGTGTGTGTGTGTGTGTGTGTGTAAATATTATACAGATTGATCAAATAGTCGAATGCGTTGGATGCAATATCATGAATAATATACAAAACGATTTTGTGCGGTTCGATTCGTTTTTATAGAGCACCGCAATATGCGCATAATTTCCGGTCTCGTGTTTACATACATCTGGTAACCGAACGCATTATGAATTTACAGTGAACTGTTGGCCAATCGTGTCACGATCGCACATTTGAAATTCGCAATTAAATACGCTTACAAATTTTTTCGGCTTGACAACAACGACGATATTCGACAGGCGTGCACGCGCGTCCGCGCGCCATCAACCGTAAAAATGGCACATGGAAATATTGCGCAAACACAGAGCCCGTGTAAATATCGTAGTTTAGGGGAGCGTGTTTAAACCAACACGAATGCGACGCGCTCCGAATTCGCTCGAACGTATACAGCGCGTCGAATCGAACGCGACGAATTTCAAAAGCGTGCACGCGGCTCTACTTGAAATACGCGAAATTCAATTTCCGCGTAAACTCGCCACCTCGAGCAACGTAGGAAGCTAAAAACGTACCTCTTGACGCCGGTCGTGTCTCTTGATTGGAAGCTAACGAAGAAACATTCTGATTCGCATACAAACACGAAGGAACGATGTTTACGAAAAAAAAAAAAGCAAATCCCTGCCGATTTTATTTCGCTCTTCGGATGCAGGTACCGAACAAAATATACGCTGGAATCGACAAGTGTATTGTACTAACATTCGTCGAACTCGCTTCGACATCGTCGCTATACTTTCGCCTGTCATCAAACGGCGACGTTAATTACGATCAAACGCATTCGCCGATCGATAATCGTATTCGCGACCTCTCCAGATGCGTCCGAGCGTTCACTCGCCTAATTAAAGGATAACGACCCTATTCTCTCCGTAGTACGAACCGATGATCGTTCTTTATAATGTGAACTGACTGAAATGATGCATCCGACGCATCTCTTTCTTTGCCGGTTTCGCCTCTCCTTCGCGCCCCATCAGTTGGGTGCGCATTCCGTGTGCTCGTTAGTTCCGGCTAATTTGAATGCGACGACTCCGGTTCGCCCCTCTCGTCGCTTCTGGCGGCATTATCCATTCATTCTCGCTATCGTCATATAAACCGCGCGAGATATAAACGAATGCTGTAATGACGTCTGATGGGAACGTTTTGGAAATGCAACGAGAACGATCTGTCAGGTACGTAAAATTGATTGTGTAAATTTTTCAGTGACAGCGATTCGATAGTCATAGAGCGTCATGCGATCTTCATAAATGTATAAAAAATTAATCAAAGACACGATATAAGGCAAATGAGAGCTATACGCTGATATTAAAGCGAGAGATTTAAAATTTGTTTAATAAATTTTAAATCTTTCGTGTATTTCCAAGTACACGAATTTCCAACATACTAAACCGCGCGCCGATTTTTTGTCGGACTGAAAACACAGTTTTCGTTGGAGCATTAAAATTCCTTACCCCCCCCCCCCCCCCCTAACAAATCATTGATTCGATTAATCAAAAATTAATCTCGCTATGCGATAAATGGAAGGCAGAATATTTATTATTTGTGTCATAATAGTAATATCTTAATATAATATTTACCGCGGTACAAATATAAATCTTTCGTCATACTTTGACTTAAATAGGAATAAAAGTTTTACGTACAAGCGTAATTGTGTGTGATATTTCTACAAAAGAAAGAAATGGATTCAATGTTTGTTTTTGTTGATTCTTGCATATAAATATGCATTAAGAGCGATCGAATGTCACTATACTTATCGGATACTACTCTTAAATTTATTTCCTTCATGCTATTCGAGTTTTTGCCGGAAACTATGTCGTAATCGACGTCCACAAGCGCATTAAGTGGCTCGTTATCAGATCTGGCTGGATGTTCAAGTTTTGGGATGCCCAATAAACGGAAAGCGCCGGACCTGAGAGAGACAAGAGACAATAAGAACCGCAACCAAGTTCGATTGATACTAAAGTGCGGCCATTGGTAACCGGAGAAAACGGAGGGCGGAAATTTAAGATACAGAGGAGCGAATGCGTACTGAACACGAGCACCGCACTGGCAAAGACAAATAGAAGGCGGAAAGTCGGAAGGAGTAGTCGCGGTTGTGTAGATAGGTGGGAATACCCCGCGGGAATACGACGCGGGAAATGTGGCGGGATACGGCCGCAGAAAACGATAGACGCGACATCGACGGCAAATAAAGCGCGAACGGAAGATGGTGCGGGGCGGGTGTGCGAGCGCAAAATAGAACTCCCGATATAAAACCGGCCAAAGAGCGAGACGGAAGCGGGAAGTCTGCTGCGTCGCGTCGCCTCTGCATCCGTTGCTCCGCAGTTGCAGGCAACGCGGTTTCATTTCGTTCCGATGGAGCGCTTATCGCGTGTTTATCTTACGCCGCATTGTTATTTCGCGCTCGCACCCGCTCGCGCCCGCCGCGGGAGAAAAGACCTGGGATAATTGAACGGTACCGCGTCGCCCGTATTCCCGTTATGCGCACCTTTCCAGCGCCCTGGAATTATACGAGTAAGATGTCGTCGGGGATCATTATATGCGCGAGAGAGCACGCTCTCTCTCTCTTTCTCTCTATCCGACCAAGCCGCCTTTCCGTTTCGCCGTGGTCGTCCGCGCCACCATTGTTTCCCGCGGGAAGGCTAATTAAAAGATGCGCCGTAAGGAGTGGGATGAGGGTGCATTATTAATGCATGCTCGGTCGTCGCCTCGGGGTCAGAGCATCGTTGCCGTTTAACCATTTAACCGTACGCAACGTGACACGACAACTTAATTGCAGAAATTTTGGTGTCCACAAAAATAGACAAACAAATATACATATCGGCTTGCTTGCTGTTCATTTTTAACAGTCGATACCGTTTTAACTCCGTGGTTTTGAACTATATTGGTGGTAATCTCCAGTTGATCTTAATTATTCGCTTTCGTTAAATATGCACCACGATCAGGAATATACCCTCTTGTACCTTGTAAAATTATTACTTCTCATTGATACAAAGATGACGATAATAAAGTGCATCATTTCTGCTATACAAAATCAATGAAAATAATTATAAATAAATACTATTGGAATAATTCGATTAAACTGGTTGTATAATAAACGTGCCTAAAATGTGATTCACGTACACATGTCAGAAAAGATGATAGCGCTGATGGGAAGCGATGTCATTTAGGTCAATTTCAAAGGCGAGTCACGCGCAGGTTGCGCTCGTCCTGCGAGCAATATCGTATATCTCGTCTGTCGGTCAGCTAGAGTGATATTTATGTCGAGTCGCGTGGGATAAATACGAAGCGGTATCGGGACGAAATTATAGTTACATCCGAACTATTTTCAACGTCAATATATCATATATATAGAGAACGCTGACGAGAAATATTATTATCAATGCAGAAGAGATGTTGCAGCGGTTAGATTATTTTAGCCAAAATAATTTAATTTATGTTAAACTCGAGTTTCGATTATCTACTAAATGATTGAATAATGTATAGAATCGCGTAAACTCAATAAAATTAACAGATTATGACATATCAGCTACTTACGACGTGTATAATAAAATGAGAGCAATGAAATCCTCGATTTATCATCGAGGAACAAAAGACGCTAGACACCTCTGAAGAAAACGGTAGGCTCTAAAGGGGTATTTGATTAATACGAGGATTAACTTAAATCGCCTAATCTGTTTGGTAATTAATAACACAGTAGACAGGCATCAAACTTAATACCGAAAGATTTGCAAAAGCAGGATAAAAAATGAGAATAATCGTGATATCGCTATTAATCGCTTTTTAACAGCTACCGAGCTTCTACACGTGAAATACGATTTTTCAAATTATATTTTTATAATTTAAATATCGAATATTATATGCGTAACTAATATATATGCGTATATCTAATTTAAATCGCGTATATCATATGTATAACGTTATTCCAAGTTATCGCAATTTTCTTAAACGCGTTTCTGAAAAAACATCAAATATTCTAAAATTATTTTTAAGAGTTTGTTATTTCGAGCCATGATAGAACGTTTAAATTATGAAATTATTTTGAAGATATTAAATAGATTAAAGCAAGAAAAAGTCTATTAAGCTATATATTTATATCGGCTAAAAAAAAAGAGTTATATTTTATTTAAAACCAAGTGTCACATTAAGCATCGCTTTCGCATTAATTAATCACCTCATGGACGAAACTGACGAAGAATGGACGCAACTCTATCTCCAAGTTTCTCGATCCCCGCATATATTCCTAGAAATTCCAGAGCTTCTCCATTTTCCGATATAATTCTCCCGGCGGCAGCGGTCGCTACTGCCGCCGAATGGAACTGCGCGCGAATTTGCATTAGCCGCGGCAATGCTTAATTAACGTGCCTTCGGCTCGTTAAGCGTTCGGTTAGCAGCAACGCGCAATATTCCCACGTTACGAGAGAAGGACGTTCGATGAATTCGCTTAATATACGGGTGCGCTCGGAGTAATTAAATGACGTATCGCAAATCCAGATGGTGCGTCAAAGGCGCGTTGCAATTACGCGAGCTGCGCGTTACAAGCTTATCGCGAACGCGGTACGTTCGCACGTGCGTGCAAACAGCAGCGGGCTGTCCCTATAGACATCCCTTTCCCGCGCACGCAACGGGAGTTTAAATCAAGGCAGATGCGATCGAAGTGTCGTATTTAAAAGTTAATTAGCCCGACTTCCGCGGCTCCGCACATTTTTGCGCCCGCCTTTGCGCTGTGTTCGCCCGCGTTAATTGCGCGACCGCGGCACTCGGAGTCGTAATTTGAAGTCAATCGACGATATAATTAGATACAAGAATGTCGCAGATTTTCCGTGTCCTCTTTCGCCTCACAATTTCTTTTTCTTTCATTATTTAGAACCGAAGAGGTCTTGAAAATGTAACAAACTCTATAGTTATATAAATAAGATTTTATAAATTATAAGATCATATCTATTGACTTTTTTACAGCTACATATAACATCATAATTTACTTCCAATTTAATGATTATACCACACATGTGCACCAGAAGCGCCACTTGTACCCACAATCAAAATTAACAAAATGAGAAAAAGAGACGAAATATATTACCAAAGCTCGATAATTCAAAAGAAGCTCAGTAAGTTAACTCCTGTTATAAATTTTTTATTCTTTTTGATATTAGTGTGTTCACAAACATTGATCAATCGATTTTAACAGTCCTATGATGTATAGGTATACATGCACGTGAGGGAAGAACAGAACAAAAGCTATTTGTACCCCCTCTTGTCGGTCCTGTCCATAACTTATAAGGCTTCGTTCAATATTTAATTTGTGTTAAATCATTAAGTCGCCTACCGTTTTAAACACCATAAATCGCCCAGGATGTTGACCTTTGACGAAAGCCATTGTCTGTAAAATATCCAAGTTACTCACCTAGAACAGAAAACAAATAAATTATTATTTACTGTCTGATTTTTATAATATATGTAGATATACATATATTGTATATACATATACATAAATATTTAATATCTCCATTAAGCGCAATATAATTTTTTCATAACATTATTTTTCCTTGACTATTAAGTAATTCTCGATTAGTCAACAAAAGAGTTATATATTAAATGAGATAGGTAAAACTGCAATTTAAGCACTAAAATGTTACTTGTAATAAAAGTATTTTTATTTATATTATAACGCTAACAGATATACTGTATAATATCTTTAATAACTTTTTTATATATCACTTTATATATCTTCATAAAAATTTATTTCTCACACGATATCAACACTACGATCAAGTGGATACACGCAAAAGCTGTAGCAAGGGAAATATGAGTTTCCAGTTAAGAAACACGCATCCTCGTCAGATTACATAAATAAAAAAGAAATACGATATCAAACGAGTTGTTTGTCGCCGTAGATTTATTCCACTAATTGTTATGACGGCAAAAACATCTCAAACACAAGTAAATCGTTTACGTGCTAATGAAAAAATGTGCGATGCAAACGAATAGACCAACAAACTTGGCCGATATCATAGAGAGTTAAAAACTTTCAACTACTCAAACCTTCGCCAATTCCAAAACATAATTTATGTGCAAAAGCGTTTCAAATGCACACGGTGGCCTTACTAAATTACGCGAAACTAACTAACAAGTATATTTCTCCAAGTTTCAGGTAGACATTTCCGTATTAGGGATGTTGACACGTTGCTAATTATGAAAATAACGGATGCTTTGAATCCAGGCTATAGATCAATCAAACTGACGGGGAGACTCTTCGATCCAATGACGTATGACTTATGGAACATTCCACGTAATTTCCTTTGCAATTTAAACTAAGTAACAAGATCCTGAAAGAGTAAACTTCATTACAGAGTATACGTATTTCAGAAAGCCATTTTCTGCATGGTTGAGTTTACACTGCATCCACACTTTCGCATTCACACTTTAAACGATTTGCAATTCGTTAGTGCAAGATATTTGCCTGCTATTTAGGCAAAAATCTATTTCATAAACTTTTGTAAATAACTCTTTGTAATATTCTCTGTAAACTCTGTATAATAACGGAATAAAATAAAAATATAGATAACATATGTAAGTCTTCTATATGTCACAAAACAATGCTCAATTAAATTTCAAATACTATTAAGTTATTATGTTTTCATATTTTATCATAAATTTAAATAGCAATAATGTAAACAGTAATGTGCGGATATTTATTGCACAAAAAGTCCTCACATATGCACAAAATAATATCGATTTTCGTTAAATGATTATTCACTCGCAAGCATAAATTTTCGGATGGAAAATTCACGGGGTTGAAACACCGTGTCTTAAATATGCCAACCAGCTTAAGTTCCACGAAATAAAGTACAAGAAGAGACGACAGAGACGCAACCGCGAAAAGAGTGAGAAAAATGATAAACTTGAGCTCATATGCGAAACAAAAAGATTCAAGAGTGAAACGTGTGAGATGTAATGGCAGAGGATGCAACGGAGGAAAAGCGCTAGGCCGGCTCGAATGAACGAGATAAAGTTGCACGATTTTTCCTCACGTGTCGCGTGCGACTGCGAATATAAACAGGCTTTCCCCGAGCGAGTTTTCTCCCTAGCTGTGGCCTACGGAGTGTGCCCATAGAAAATCTGCGACAATTCAGGCGCCACGGTGCACAACCGAGAGAAACGAGGAGGTCTTTGACGGGCGTGGGAGAGTCGCGAGAGGGTGGTTCGGGTGATAAGGAATAGAGAGCGGGCGAGGAAGTCGCGCTCTGTGGGGAAGGGAAGCAAGAAGGAACGGTGAGAAGAAAGGGATCTAGGCGATGCTGCACACTCGTCGAGGTTCAATTCCGCGTGAAAACGCTTTCGAGACTTCAGATATATAGCGGCAGGCGGAGGTTGGAAAATTTCAAGGAAACACGGATGGGCTGCCTTCCTTTATCAAGACCAGCTCGTGAAAGTATCGACCCAGTGTTTATTTCCATCGACTCGCGCTTATTAACGCAATTACCGGAAACCTTTGATCTATACTATTACATTCTATAGATATAATAATAATTTCGCATTTCATACTCTCTAAAGTAGAATCAGTGACTTCAGTGACAATACTGACAATACTGAAAACTAGTGATAGGTATACCACTGAATTCAATTCAATGGTATACCTATCACTGGTTTTCAATGTATTGTCACTGAAGTCACTGATTCTACTTTAGAGAGTAGATCTCTGTGGTTTTTCGCGCGTCATAAGAAAAACAGATAAATATAAATCCTTGGAGTTACGACTAAATATTGTAAAGTTTCCGAAAAAGAATTTTTAACTCTATACATATAAAATTTATTAAAATTGCTTCAGTATAGACACTTTATCGCTATTAGCGAAATTTTGATGGTTCTATGCCAATGGTTCTATGCCTATGTATATCACGTTTTGTTACCCCCGACGAAGGATCCTCCCACAAAAGTTTCAAGATGAAGATAGTGACGAGGCATCAAAAGACGAGTGAGAAACTTGCTGTTGACGTTAAATCTTTACACGAGATTATCTTCGTCCTCATATAAAGTCTATCTGACAAAAAAATAAAACGATTCGTGATCTTCTCACCTTTGGCAATATAGCAGTCGCGATGCGATCGCAAAAAAAAATCAATATTTTGCACACGCGCGATAAAACAATTCCTCTCATAACTCCTGATAATTATCTTCTAATTATTGAATTTTAATATTTTAGATTTTATTGTCAATGTTTACCTTATGCACGGTAAAACAACGAGTAAAGAGACATAAAAATACGAAACTCTTAAACGATTAAAATCAACTCGTTGCAAATAATCAAACAAAAAATACTCATTGCTAATGAGGAAACGACAATGAGATATACGCTAATTAAGTATATATATATGTATATGTATGTGTGTATATCTATATGACGATCCATATATTTGCTGATGAAGTCCTTTGCAAAAGCCACTCGCATAACCAATCATTAGAGCGAGTAATTAGAACGAGTTCATAAAAGCCATAATTATTACAATCATAAAAAAGCAAGATACGCAGAAAAAAATACAAAAAAAATAATAATGGACAGCACAGATATACGATCTTATCCGTGCTGCTCAATTACAAAGATAAGATTATTAGGGGCATAAAATCTTATCGAAAGGAAACGACAAGATTGCCAAGCCGGAAATCGCTTCGTCGCGCGTCGGTAGCGCGAAACGAGGTAGGCCGTGAAAGGGGAAAGTGCCGGCTAATACACGTGGGTGGTGAACGGAGGAAATTCGAGAAGGGAAATATTTTTACGATGGTAATAAATCTGACCTCGATGCAAGGTATACAGGTAGGTAAATTCGATTTATGGCCGGCAATAAATAATACCGCAGAGACACGTTTCAATTACTCGGAACGGTGTGTATCCCCGGAGGATAACTGACTACTTCATCGTCGATCACTACCGGATGACCAATTGGCTCTCGTTTACAGTAGTTACATCTGCGGCGTGATTTACCGCGCGATTGCTAAGGCGTACCGCGCAACGAGTTCTCACACCACCGTCGCACATTTTAACGTCTCCATTCTAAAGCTGCAAATCCCATTTCAACCGAATATTGCATCAAACCGAATTTTTGCATCGTATAATCAAAACTGAACTTGACATCGTTTGTACCAAGTCAGTGGCATACTGGTTATTAATTTTATCAGAAGTTGCACAAGAGATTATCTAATATATGGGTTAGATTTATTCAAATAAAGTTATTTGAAATATTCAATTGTAGAAAACGTAGCTTGTCATTGAATGAGAGGCTAGAAAATTTTACGCAAGTACTTTTATGTAACATAAAATCGTTTTATTTTTATACTCTATGCCGTTTACGATGCGTTTATGACCTACTTTATGCTATATTGCTTTCGTTGTGCATTTACGTTTACGCCCTACAATGTTGATTCAATGTTCAAACTGGCGATAATTAACAAATACGGTTCACCATGGCTTGACGGCTTAATTTAGTAAAGAAGTTTCCTTGCACTAATTATAAAGTTTGTTGATTCTCTCTAAGATTATCTTTATTTGCGAAAGCACATAAAATAATTTATTTATAGCTGCTGTTACGTATAATTGTAATATTTTAATTTAGATGTGCAGAGGAATAATACGCTGCAAAATTATTGCTGTTACAAAAACGCTTCATATGAAAATTAGTAATGAGAAGCTGCGAAACAGACGTCAAATTTTCATTACATAAGTGCAAAATAAAATAATTTTGTAGTAAAACTACTTTTAGTTGGAGCATATCCGTGTGCCCATGTTACGACTTCTCGTCGTTTAATCGAATCAGAAAATTGTGGCAAATTACTCAAAAAAAGTCGCAATCTAAAAGTTACACACGATAGGTGCCATAACTTTAGGATGAAAATTTCAGTATCTCGCTGCTTTTAACTACGTATTTCGAGAGAACGCATGCTAGAGTTTTGCATTTAAGCAGCAGAAATCCTCTTCGCTTAATCAAATCGTAATATCGCATTAGCATGAGGCATGGTAGCAAATTCAATGGCAATTCGAAGCGGATTTATAGCATAAGCGCGACGTTTCAACTGGCAAGCTTTAATCTATTGATGATGGGATTATCGACATTTTACGTTGGTACTTAGCAGGGCTGTCTGTTGGATTTACAGGGATGGATATTACAGAGTAATTATTCTGATCCTACAATACAGCAAAGCGTAACGACATTTTCAAACTCACAGTTATACGATAGAATTAAATACCATAAAAATAAAATTGAAATGCAATTTCTTCTTCAAAACTGCATTCACAAAAAGAGCAACAATACGTAGACAAAATTAGCTAGAATTTTACTTCGATTTAAGTAATTTAAATATAACTTCTTATGTACGTGATGTTGTGCGACTAAACAGTTTTATCCTGCAAATACTACTTCTTTACTTATTATATATTTATTCTGAAGCAGAACTGGTCTTGTGAAATGGAGCAACTGGTCGATTTTAAATAAACTTTTGTTCTTGTTATATATTGGACTTTGAGAGTTTATTATATCCTACTTTCCAAATGATTTCAGTCAAACGGAACTCTCCTTTAAGAAACAAACAAAATACATATTTTACATTTCGTGTTTCCTATTGATTTCCATATATATCTTGATACTCGAATTTGTAAAACAACTTTCTGTTTATTTTTAAGAAGTACTGTGCTTATTCATTCTTATATACTTGCACAAAATATCTTTTCACGTAGTAAGCTATGTTTTCACGTATTTTACTTTAAATGCAAATCCGTTTTATAATAACACATTTTTTGTTTTATAACGGTAGGTATTTTTTTCCTTCAGCAATTCTTGGCAAATAAATGAAAGTTAAGCACTGCAATTTGCTTCTGTACTTATTATGATACTAGAAAATATATATCTATTTTTATTATTGTTGCGCAATCAAAAATAAATTGGCTCGCTTCTTAGCCTTCTTTCTTCTGCAAATTTACGCAACGTCGTTACTAGGTAATGTAAATAAGAACTCGTAACTTGTGTTTTGTACAATGCTTACATTCGAAGTTTCTTTACAATATATTTTCGTTTTACGAATGATTCATGATAGTAACGTATATAGGTACATGCATATAAAACAATCGATATTTCTATCAAATTTAAAAAAACATTCGTTACAACTATATATCATTTATTATAATCCATCGGATCCATGTTGGTGTAAATTACGAAAAAGCCAATATCGTTGTAAAAATAATTACCACGTGTCCCATATAAAATAATAAAAAAATATTTAATAAATTACAACTTCATCGCGAAGTCAATGAACTGTGAGTTAAGTATTCTTTTTGATACTCCTGACGGACGCAATTATATTAAACGTGCTTTTCATCTGATAGTTGTCAATATAACAAACAGGTCTGGAGCACGTTTTATGCATACATCTGTTGATTTACTTTACGTATAATTAAACTTGAGGCTCCAAAGGTGCGGAGAATAATTAAGTCAATAAATTACATAACGCCAACCACCGCGTATTCCAACTTCGTATACTGTCAGATATTACATTCGCAAAGCTCCCCGGAGCTTTGCAATCACTGCAACGGCATAGGTACATACATTCCGAACATTCGCGATCGTATCATATTATGCATACGTAGAATATGGATAGTACCGAACGCAAATTAGGCGCTCTCACTAAAACATAATGCGAATGCGTTGGAACAATGCACGATAAGTTTGATGTGTACTTACAATCAGATACATCAAAGAGATAATAGTCGGTTGCAATAAGATATAAAATAAAACGGCAGGTTTTAAATATGTATACATAAACTTGAAGAAACGTCAATGCTGAGCTGTGACAAAGATTCATTCATTTTTTCACAATATTTCAATATCCAGAACCAGACCAGTGTTTCGATATGGAAGAAATATTGCATATCGGATATGGAATATCTCTCTATTTCAATCTTTCAGCAGCAAAAAGACATTGTTTATCTTAGTTTGGCTTTTATGAATTGTTTCAATATCAGAAAAAAATATTGATAAAAAATTGATAAAAAATTTGAATTAAAAAATCGGATTTATTGCGTGTCAAAGGACACACTGAAATAATTTATCAAGTATATGACAACATTATTTTAACGAAGTTTATTCGCAATCCAAATAGCTTCAAACTTGGTATAATTAAGGATATTAGAAATTACAAATGGGAAACATTGTTATCTTCATGGATGTATTCTCAAGAAGTTAAAACAATAGCAGCGATAACGAAACTCAAGACAATTGTGCAAATGGAAAGATATATAGGATAACATATATGCGTTCGGCAGTACAGTTCGCCGCAGCGCGAATGAGTTTCACCTTGTATGCACTCACAACGATGCAACCAACCGGACGACACTATGGAGGAATGAATAGGCACTTGCATTAAGTAAACAAGTTACAATTTGCATATATTCATGGTGTGAAGCGCAATGTGGTTCCAACTGTACTCTTACTTTAGAGAACTTTAATTTCAGCAAATTCTGCCTCCGTTACAACGTTTTCAAAATATTTCAATATCTTCATCATATTTCATTCCTAGCTTCTCATTGTGTGTGTGTGTGTGTAAGATCTGCAAAATTCTTAGAAATATCTCCTTATGATATCAACCAAACACGAATAAATTCCAGGATAAAAAATATAAATATTTCTAAATTAAAAACGCACGAATTTCTAAAACGCAACTCGGTATACCAAACGGTATACTACAATATGGGGGTTTTACTTAAAATTTTTCAGTGTCCCAGAGGGACTCCAACTTAAAAATTTGAAATAGAACCCCCCATATTGTAGTATATTATTTAAAAGAGCATAAAATAAGAAAAATTTTGGCAGAGGTCGATACGTTGACCCATTCGGGAGTTATTTAAAGTCAAAGTTGGGAAAAGTCAATTTTTGACTCTAAATAACTCCCGAACGGGTCAACGCATCGACCTCTGGTTTGCGCCAAAATTTTTCTTATTTTATGCTCTTTCAAACAATATACTACAATATAGGGGGTTCCATTTAAGAAATTAAATGTGACGTTCACGTGAGCTTCAAACGACCATCCAAGGTCAAATCATTGCCACCAGCTTATGTCCCCCTTGAAACCGTACGACTTTTGTCTGAAACCTTTTTCCGTATCTTCCATATCTTTAGAAATATTTGCCTGTTAAGATTAAAAAGACTCACCCGGTATAATATATACCTAATCATCTAACTTTTGTGTAAAATATATCTAAAATAATTTTATTTTATTTCTGTTTCAAATATGTAACAGAATTATATCAATAATTGATATGCCTTACTTATTCGCAAGTGTACCTAATTAATTCCCAGATCCGGATGGATAGAATAACATCCACTGTCAAAATATCAATCAATATCTGTTTATTATTTTATTACAAATGAGAAGCGCGGTCGGAACGATTTCTCAGAGTTAATTACAGATTGAAATTGCACGCATATCAAAATATAACCAATTATTTTGACATCTATAAATATCTCTTTTCGATGATCTAAATTACTCTTACTAGACAGTCTTATTTTAAAAAATAATAATAAAACCACATAATAATGTCACAGTATTTAATATCTTTTGCTCCTTAAAAAAAACTCATTTACTCTCATTCTATCATAATTTATATCTGATTTGTACATACGTATAATTTAATATTAACAATATCATCATTACAAATTTTATATCATTGTAATTATCTGGTTTAATTCAATTCTGCAAATTATTGTATACATATGTATACATATAAGTATATTATATACATACAACTATTCATTCTATTTGCCCAAATCTGTATCAATATCCTAGTATAATATAATATACATATACTAAACGCTAAATGCATTCATAGTTAAGTGCAAAACGAGATAAAGCTTAAAGAATATCAAAACAAATTACTCTTGTTAAATTGTGCGTCGAATTTTCGCGACGGTAGCTTGTATACATAATTCGTCAATTTCGAAACACTGTACGCTTTAACGAGCCATACTTGGAAAATCGTATCATAAACGTTAATTCTCAAACATGAAATCCTTGCGCTAGGACTTCGAATGGAAGTTTCAGACTGCATTAAATTATTTCAGGTGTTTCGCCCGCTTTTACGCGAAAGTAAGTACTACGATACGAATAAATCACGATTTGTCACCGTTTCGGAAAATTATCGGATAAGAATATATTTCCATAAAGCGATAATAGCACAGATTAAAAGTCGTCTTTATGAAGATATAAAGTCTTCATAATAGACTTCATAAAAACTTCATAAAAACAAATCATGAAATATTTCTTTAGAGAGAATATATAAAATAAATATTACGATCGAATGGACTTTTTTTAAGAAATTCTGATATTATATCTTATCCACATCGTTTAAAATTTTATAAAATTATTTGATGCTATTTTACGTGTTACGATTATTGAACTTATAAGATAGAGGAAATTCTGTATAACACTTTTATGCGTACTGTCACCATCATGGCTTTTTAATTATTTCAACTCGATGGGCATTGGAAACATTGAATGGCAATTCGGTTTATAATTCGCTTAAACGCGTTTATGACTATCTACACGGAAAAAAAAGATTAGCTACTATAGCTAAATTTAGTCGTAAAATATGGATAACTACATTTTTTTGCAGCGAGAGCTATATTTTTTGCGAATTATAAACCGAATTGCCATTCAATGTTTCCAATGCTATAATTTAGCTATAATTTAGCAATAGTAGCAAAACCTTTTGTTAAAGTTTTAGACTTTAACAAAAGGTTTTGCTACTATTGCTAAATTATAGCTATCGTTGCAAAAAATATAGCTCTCGCTTCAAAAAATGTTAGTTATCCATATTTTACGACTCTTTTTTTCCGTGTAGTATTATCTACTAACACATGAGTAATAACAATTCTTATCATTCTTAAAAACAAACTTTAAGCTATAAGCGGTCGCACCACAAGAATTGCGTATAAATTTTGCTCGAAGATCCGAAAATTCGAGTCTCAATATAAAAATGCGCATTTAGAAAAAAATGGATATTAATAACATATATTTATTATAAATTTAATTATAAGAACGTGTGTCATAAAAGTTAAGCGTGCGATATTCGTGATATATATCCTTAGTACCATCGACAGTATAATTTATGTTGATGCAATTATTTTGGAGTATTAAATTGCAACCGCAGCGTTTAAATTGAAAGCTCGAGTTAACGACAGAGTTGCAAACATCGGAGACATGCGAATGTAATAAACTGGTCCGCTTCTCGAAAGACAATAACGAATATCGCGCGGTGCAAATAGAGACGCAAATGTTAACGACGCATAGTTCTAAATCATCAAAGCGATGTATTATCGCTTGTACGCGGACGCGCCTTTGCGCGACACTCACCTGCATCGGGGGTGAACGCAATTTCGTTGACACGCACGGGCCGCTCACTCGCAGCCGTTGAAATTTCGACTCGCTCTTGTTCCACGATGCTACATGAAAAATAAATTCGTCGCGCGCCACTCGCATCTCTCTTTTGGAAGCGGACGATGCATTCAAAATTTTAATATTGTAATACCGTCTCCGTGTAGATATACTGCAACATGCACGTTCTGCGCGATACTATACTTCGGGTCGTTCCCTGAAGATATTGTTCCCCTGACAGTATCCAAAGATACCTCTACATCTCTAAATGTTTTTTAAAAAGTTGCAACGATAAATTTATAGAATAAATCGAGAGAAAAAATGCAACACGAATTTAAGTTTTATTTTCCTCAATTTTAATAAGATGTACGCGAGTACAACAATTACGTTAATTCTTAGCATAAAAAATAAAGGTCACGGCAAGAACGATGCAATACAGGCCGCACTTCGAGGCCGGCGGCTAAGAAATCGAATATTCACGGCACGTCGTGGGCTCCTCACGAGAATTCCGCGGTTCCTGCTGAGCGGGATTTCGCGGCACGATCAGCCAGGATCGTGCAAATGAGATACGAAAGTGGCCGCGAAACGTGAGCTTCCGTAGAGTGAGATAACAGGGAGCGAAGCATCCCACGCGCTTGCTCTACTTTTTGCATAATTCAGAGTCAAAGATGCGGCGCGGTTAATGAACTGTTAAACGAGCCTACGCTTTAAACTTTGCCACTTCAACTCCGCGGAAACGGAAATTAACATGGCGTAACGGCGCTCGGTTGAGCGAGTGCAAATCGAATTCAAGCGCGGAATCTGAACGATCATGACTGCTAACCGAATAAAGTCACTGACGGGTTTTGTACGCTATTTTTCTCAGAAATTTTTGCAGACGACGACGAAGAACGTAATAATATCCGTTGCGTAACAAATTCAGAAAGTATCGCGTACAGTTTTGATTCAAATAGTTGAAATATATCTTTTGGAAGTTATACACTCAAATTTTTTTTTGTAGATGCTATTTTAATATTAAAAAGCATGTGAAATTTTAAAAAGTTTTCTGTGTGCGATGCATATCTGTATTCCATCCGGTTTCCGAGAGACAAGATCGACACTAAAAAACAGGAAACAATATGCAATATTCTGTGTAAAATATAATGCATACTAATAACAAGAACAAGTTACGTGACAAGTTACGTGATGTTAATGGGAAAGTAATGACGAATGATCGTTATATGTATGTGAAAAGCAAAACAATCATCATTTTTACGATGTAACTGTATGTTATTTATAGTTAATGGCCATTAGCGACATTGTTACAGTCACAATGCAGCGCACACAATCAACGTGATCATCAACGGAAATCGTAACGCTAACTCGGAAGCCGAAACTTCCGAAGGAAAATCTTACCAGCGCTTGCTCCCATCTATCGATTATGCCTGATTATACGAGGATATATTTTCGTTTTAGACGGCCGATTAGATCGGCCATGTATATGTATATTTCGCCTTCCTAGACCGCGAATTGCGTGGCAACAACGACACCGAGAAACGCGGCCACGTGGCACGTGAAGCGGACATCCCCGATGCAAATCGTATGCGAAACCGCCCGCGATGCAACGACTTGATTGGCCTTTAAGAAGAAAGAGCCCCGTAAAAACCTGTCTATTATCGCAAGCCTCTGTCATATTTCGCGGGAGAAATCCGCCTTCGCGCTTGGTAAAGAAGCGATTTCGTGAACCTATTGCTACAATATGCCTCTAAATAACCGTCTGCCAGTGAGATTTCTGCTGACAAAAATTCTCACGAAGGTAAGTTTGCCAACGCAAGAAAAAGAATATTTCTCATCATTTCTCTCTGTTTGTCGTCTACGCTTTTTTCTTAGAATTTGCACAATTAATGTAACTCTCTAAAACCGAAAGCTTTTTGTATTGACAATATAAAGAATACTTCATAAAGAAATAAAACGTTTCTAACGACTAAATGTAGGTATAAAGTTTTGTTGTAAAATACGTAGGTATATATATTAGTAAATGCAGTGCTCTATTTCCTGTACTTATTTTTACTAGCAAAAACTCTTAATAGGAGTGATTATTTCAAAATAGATGACAATTAAGAATCTAATTATTAATACATTCTATACAGTACTGGTAATAGCTACAGCACATGGAACCCTTTACGAATACCTGGAAACATAATAGCATCTAAATGTAATTGAAACTTTCTGCGTATTGCAATCAAACCCAATATAAGTACAGCGAAATATCTATAACATTGTATCGTAATGTACCTAATCGAAACTTTGTGAGATATATCCAAACCTTTTATAAGTACTTTGAAACTTAAAGGGATTATTCCGAGGATTATTCTCATCATTCTGTGCATTATACATATTATTGAAGCAAGTTTATGAAAAAGTTAATACTTTACGAGTCACTTTTTATATTCGTTTCTTAATGTAAAATATAAAATATAACTATTAATATAAAATCTTCTTTATATAAAATTTCTGATTATTTTACTCCAATATCTTTATACGTAAAATAATGGAAAAAATATATTGTTTATGTATATCTATGTACATTATTAATTATATATTTTAATTAATTTTTTCCATTTCTATGAAAAAAGCATACAACTGCATTTTTTAGAATGCTACTTTTTCTATGCTTGGTCAGATTTCATCATCTATGACGAAATATGGCAAATCACATCGATTCATCCTAGGTATACATTTTTTAAAGTTTTCATTCCATTTTAGGTCGCTCTTGTGATTTAAGGTATTCATAAAAGATTCAAATGTATATTTTAGAAGGGGTTTTGATTACATTCTGATATACTGTTATTTATATAATTTCTTATGTATTTGATTTTATACTTAATTCATTAAAGTTCTTACAATTACGTAAAATGCATGCATAATTTTTATAAGTGTCTACTATTCGATTTTAGCCATGCTGTTCGTGACATAACATAAATATTGAATTAACAAAGATTCATGGATAAATATGGAACTTTGTTCAATTCCTAATGACAACCAAACTTCGGGACAGAACAAATATCACGAGAAGCACTTTTCGTCTCTAAAGTGCTTTTAAAACGTCGGATTTTTTATTGTCTCCGGTGTGATCTTCCCGCTGTCACTTCCGTAAAACACCTCAACGCCGTCACATCCGGAAAGTATCTCTGGTCTCTCTGCGGTATCAGTTGCACGACAATCTAACCGCAGACGTCAGTCTCGTGGGAGAATGTACGACGATGGTGCGATTCATTTTAAGGGATTAATTTTCGCGCGAGAACGCTATTCAGGGACACGACATTTCCACTTTGATTGCGTCTGCACGTCTGATTTCTTTCGCCACGGGGACACGACGGGCGGTTCGTGGTCCGCATAACAAGGCAATATTAAATTTGCGACCTACCTGCTCCCACGTGGCAGATTCTGAGTGAAATATCGTTTTGACATCGTCCCATCTCCTAGCCATTCTAGATTTCTAGCCTCTCGTCGCTGTCTTATCTTTCTGTCGTTTGTACGACGGGAGATTACGCGAAATAGAGAACCCTCGATGTTGTTATAGTTTGACGAGCATTACGAGCGGACAGCAGTTTCCGATTTCAATGTTATCCATCTTTCTTCGCGAAGCTGCAAAAAGCAATACAGCTAGAGCAGCAATATTATATGTTGCAAGATCATTGTCAGCGAGAGCTCTCCGACGTTTAAAATATTTCAAAATGTTCAATGAAAAAAATTGTTGCCCTTAATTACAGAGTCAGAATAATGCTGCCAACTCTAAATCATCGCATTTTAACGAGACGGAATGATTCAGGAAATCCTATAATTCCGAAGTTTCTCCGAGATTTTTAAAATAAGAAATGCTTTCCTAGCAGAGTCGCGAGAGAAACGCGACAGACGTTCGTCGACAGGTCGACATCGATAAGTCGGTATCATTCTGTAGATGGATCCATGAAGAGACGACAATTTGGGAAAGTGTTCGAGAAAGAATAGAGAAAGAGAGGAGAGTGCATGACCGCCGCTGATCTTCGACGGCCAAGTGGCCCCCCCCCCCCCCCCCCTCGTAATCTCGCAAAACCTCGCGGATAATCCAGTGTATGGCGGGAAAGCGGAGAGTGCGCTGATCGAACCTTTTATCCGTTTCAGCGCCGCACCACCAGCCATTTACGTGTCTGCTCGTTCGCCTTATCTCGCTACCGTTTCGTCCTTGCGATCCACTCGCGTTAAATGTCGATTCACCGTAACGTTATCGGTGTTCCACCTTTCCCTCCTCCCTCCCCTGCACCCCTTCAGTCCCTGCCGGAAAAGCTAGAACACGGGTTTATCGGTCGCGACGTGAATGATCCACGATATGTCCTTCTGGGAATCGATTATCCCACGGGGGCACATTTTCTTCCGCGATAACGCTTCCTAGCGACAGCACTCTCGCATCCGTCTCAGTCGTTAATAACAGACAACTCTAACTTTCATCAGGTGTGCTCGAGTGAAGTTCCCGTCAACGATGCACGATAACAGCGATACCGTACATTGTTTCCCTCCATTACAATCGCGCTCTATTATTCAGCTGACATTAGAGTGTAAACGTCGAAGAGAGATATCAAACTCTGTCAATCATTTCATCTATTTCGGTAGTATCGATTTGGAGCACATGAATACGACAATTATAGCAGGATGTATAAAATAATAATTATATGGACAATAAAAGAACATTAAATATATAATGATAGCATTCTACCGAGTTACATTCTTCCGAATAGATTATCTCTTAAAATTAAAAAAAAAACTGATTAATATGTATATCTTGATCTAAAGAAAAAAATATGGAGCGAAACAGAAGTGAAATCGCTGAGATACTTTACGTCAAAATTGATTTCTTCGAAAGATTCAATGTCAGAAAGAGTGAAATCGGAAAAAACATATCAAGTTTAAACGGATAATTACAATGTCTTTACAATTAGCATATTGTAACAGCCTTGTTAATATCGATCTCGTGCGCCGATATAATTTCAAGCAAGCATTATCGACCCGTCTTGAAGGCGGCTTTACTACTAAGATCAGACCCTCTCGAATTAACGACAGGGTTTGGATAATGACAGACTCGCGTCGGAAGATCGCTACTAATTGCGAAGAAAACGCGGGCTGGTTATATCTAGACCGTGCACAGCTGTCTGTATGGTTCATTCACTTCAATATATTTCATATAATTGAATCAACATTCTCTTTTACTCTAATAATTGTGTGTATACAGTTTAAGTAGAATTTACCATTTAATTCTTAAATTACAGTTTATTTAGCAGTGTCATTTATAAACAAAGAACAAAAACTTAAAAATTTCTTAGTAAAAAAATCAGGTTTAAAAAGAAATTAAAAACTTAAAAAACAACAAAAATTATTATTAATAAAAACAAAAACAGAAACTTAAAAATTAATTGGTAAAAAAGCTAGTTTTTTTTAGAAAAAATAGACTTCCAACTGCCGCCTAAAGTAAGTTAAATAATAATAAAAAACTAAAAAAAAAAATTAAACGGTAAAAAAAACCTTACATAATAAAAAATAAACTAATAATTAGCAAATAAAAAGACGAGTTTTAAAAGTTTGAAATAAAAACTTTACATAAAAAATTAAGTGCTAAAAACAAGTTTAAAATAAAAGCTTGAAATAATACAAATAGAATAAAGTTTAGTCTAAAAATTTAATAAATACGTATATAATAACAATTTAAAAGTTTAGAGTTTAAATTAATTTAAATTATACAATATTATTATAATTAACAATTAATAAATATAAACAGTATAATCTATAATACATACACGTACTTGCCCTTTCAAATTTATTCTTTTATTATATGTATTTATATCTAGCACATTATATAAAGTCATTTAAAGACTCGCACATTTTATATAATTAAATACCTTTTTATTTTGTACACTATAATTAATTGCATATTTTAAAAGAGCAGTCGGGAGACGCCACGCCAAATTTAATGTTTCTCAATCATATTCTCTCTCTTTTTATCTTATATTAATATTAATTTTTAATGTATTAGTTTATATATAGACATGTATAGACAATATTGTATATGATTCGGCGCTAAATGCACGGTCTGTCTAAAAAGTTCGGAGACTGATTCTTTTCTGAACGAACTAGTAGCACTGTCTGTCCGACTTCTGCGGGACCTTTTAGTAATAACATTCGCCTACTAACATGATTTTTTTAACGTCATTAACGACTGTACATTTTAAATGGCGGCCGCGCACTTTTGGTAAGATTATAGCGCTCGTCATAATTTTCGGTCGATGATGCTCGTGGAGGGACGGCCCGATCTCGGGTCGTCTTTTAACAATTCTCTACCTTCACGGAAACGCTTATACTATTTAAACACACATGAACGTGATAAACAGTAGTCGGTACAAGAGTAAACTTTATTCTATTTGTATTATTTCAAGCTTTTATTTTAAACTTGACCTTTTAAGTACTTAATTTTTTATGTAAAGTTTTTATTTCAAACTTTTAAAACTAGTCCTTTTATTTGCTAATTATTAGTTTATTTTTTATTATGCAAGGTTTTTTTACCGTTTAATTTTTTACTTTTTTAGTTTTTCATTATTATTTAACTTACTTTAGGCGGCAGTCGGAAGTCTATTTTTTCTTAAAAAACTAACTATTTTACCAATTAATTTTTAAGTTTCTGTTTTTGTTTTTATTAATAATAATTTTTGTTGTTTTTTAAGTTCTTAATTTTTTGAAACCTGCTTTTTTTACTAAGTAATTTTTAAGTTTTTGTTCTTTGTTTATTATTATAATTTTTGTTTATTTTAAATCTTTTTGCTGTAGTCGGAAGATTTTAATTATTTATTTATTTCATTATACTTTTAAAAGCAATATATATATAAATACATGTATATTGCTTTTAAAAGTATGAATTTAAATTTATATACTTGTTTATATATAAAATTACTTTATAAATGTGTTTAAATGTTATTTTATAACATTAATATATTTACAACATAAAATTAGGGGAGACCGGGGCTAACTCGACACCGGGGCAAACTTGACACTAGGCTTTTTGCCTATTTAAATCTATCGTAGAAACTTGCCTTTCCTATGGTAAATGCGTCTTTATATGCCAGCGTTGTCAACGGAATTTGGTGACATTCTGAGTTATGGTGTTACTTCTAGTGCGACATAAGCGTTTTTGATGGTAAAAAGTAATTTTTCTGATCTCTCGAAAATTTCTACTCTTTGATCGAGCTTTACTCTTACGAATCTACCATTAAGTGATTTTGATGGGAAATTCGATGCTCTATACGAATCCGATAATAGTTTTTGCATATTTTCAAAATTTATATGTTTTTAGAGTGACAAAAGTGAAAAACGACGTTTGGGGCAAAGTCGACTCCACGCCACCGGGGCAAAGTCGACACTAATCTATTTCGATAAAGCGTTGTAAATAAGTCATTTGCTTTTGGCTTGCAGCAAAATAGTTTGTACATACAATAGAAAAAGACCAGTAATAGATAAGGAAATAATGAAAGAAGCTGTTCTTGCCGTAAAAAGGAAAAAATAAAGATCAAACATGCTGAAGAAATATTTGGGGTGTCAAGACAAATTGTCGTTTATTATGGCTCATGACAAATTTGCACGCATGGCCGATCGCGAGTATACCTGCATTAAGCGGAGTCTACAATGAGAATTTAAGGCGTAAAAATTAAGCTTTAAGCCTTAAACCGTAAGAAATTGACAAATCACAATCGGGTATTCTTCTCATATTCGACTGTGATTTGTCAATTTCTTACGGCTTAAGGCTTAAAACTTAAATTTTACGCCTTAAATTCTCATTGTAGACTCCGCTTTAATTGTTTTTCAGACATGAGTTCAGAAGAAGATAATTGAAAGTTCAACAATTTTTTTTCTTATTATTTCCAATGATTGTTTTGCTTTATTCCGAATTTTTGTACTTTCTAAATACACGATAAATAACGTATTTTATTTTCAGACAATAAAAAAATAAGTTTCAAATCAAATCGTATCGATTAGACAAAGTGTCGAGTTTGCCCCGGCATTTGTCAATTTGAAAATTTGTCCGCGTCACTTTTCCTCTCCTGGGGGGCAAAACAAAGCGACGTACAGCAAAACTTCCTTATACAATTTTGTACCTAAAGGAACACTCTTTAAATGTGTACCATTGAATTTGCTTGAAAATTTTAATTAGTTGTTGAAAATTGCCTTTGAAAAAATCGTGTCGAGTTAGCCCCGGTCTCCCCTACTTCAAAAATGTTGATTATTTAATAAATATACAAATCATTAAAAATGCCAAAAATTTAAGGTAGAGGAAATTACTTGTGCCATAATTGATCTCATATACTATATAAGATTTAGATTATGCCTAGATTATAGCTAACATATTTTCAACTACTTATATATTATAAAATATGTTTCTGCAAGCATGATCTAAATCTTATATACAATAGTATGGGATCAATTATGGCACAAGTAATTTCCTCTACTTTAAATTTTCGGTATTTTTAATGATTTGTATACTTATTAAGTAATCAACATTTCTGAAGTAATTTTATGTTTTAAAAATTTAAATAATATGCATATTATACATATAATATATACTACATATATATTTGTTGTATATACAGGATACCAGGTAATAAGCGAACCATTTCTCTTAGGCAGATAAAGCGGATTAAACTGAATCAAGAAGTCCTTTACTTTACTTTAGTATTGTACGTTTCTCAATAATTAATTAGAAATTAATAAAGATAAGTAAATCAGTGTGCGTCCGCGCGATTTGACGAGAAGTAGCCCAGCGTTTACGTAGCTATGCGCGTGGCGAAATATTTCAAGGAGAGCTTTATAAAATATAAACAATAATGGCTATATACTATATGCACGAATGTTACTCATATATAGTTAATAACTTTTGTTATTAACATAACGTTTCTCCCAATGCCTCGCCGCGTGCCTAGCAATATAAACGTTAAGGTACTCCTTTTCGTCGAATCGCACGGATGCATCTTAATTTGCGTATTTTTATTAATTATAATTTCTCATTAATTAATTATTGAGATACTTACGAAACAGTAAAAGACTTTTCGATTCGTTCTCAGTTTTATCCTCTAGCTGCCCACGAGCAGTAATTCACGTATTACCTGACACCCTGTATTTATAAGATACAACAATGATATTTGCAAGGAAATAACACGATAAACAAACTTGTATTAGGCAGTGTATATATTACTGTTTATCACACTATTTATATAATTTTATAGAGATTTAACCTCTATCAGATAGAAGCCTTTTCTCTGCCTCTATAAACAAACTTAACCTCGAATCTAACTAACCGCCAAATCACAGATTTCTGTGGCCAAATGTGACATGTATAAGTCACTAAAGTTTCCTGCTTACAAGAATCTCATTGGTTAATAAATTTAGATCCTAGTTGCATCCGACATCCAATCAACAAACGTGTAGACAACTAGAATTCACTCATAACCAATCAAAGATCATGTTGACCAAAAATGCTTTTATTTATTAACAGCATAATTAGTGGTAATTATACGCTTTAAACCAAGCTTGATTAATAAAAAGTCTGTGGCCAAAAGTTGATAAGCTAATATATTGTAGTTGCGGAGATCTTTGCATGGTAACAACCGATCCGGCCTCGGTGAAACGCATACTCGGACTCCCTCGTTTTTTGCCAACCTTCGGTTGGCAGCAGTCGGGAGTAATAAAGAGTACTGAATAGAAAACATATACATTAAACAGATTTCCATGATATGTTTATCATGTAAATCCATTTAAAAAAAGTTCAATTATTATCTCTCTATAAAGTTACCCATAATTTTTCTAATATTTGCAATACAATCAAATATTAATAAGAGATAGTCATTAAAAAATTTAAATTACATAGACTTAACGTCAAAAAAATCTCCTTCAGGTAACTTTGTGAAGCTACGTCTTACAACTTGGTAAAATCTTGTTTAGTCACTTTGTATGTTCGAAATGACGCATCAGCGAAATAATCCACAAGTCGCTATAGCGACTCAACTCAGAAGAATTGGGTTCATAAACGAAACCCTTGAGTCCGATACGGCAAAGAAAACAGCTGCAGAGTCAGCGAAAGGGAGGCTGCTGTAACAATGATGTAATATCCTCACAAACGTTTCTCTACAACCTTTCTCTTCGAATAAAACCAACCCCGGGTTTCGCAAAGGCAAAAATACAAACTGACGGAAACGCGAGAAGGCATGGATCTCGACGAAGGACTGAGATTTTCCGGAGATTGAACGCTGGGACGAACCGACAGTAGTAAATTATGGCCGAAGGAACTTAATGTTTTGCTCGGCGAAAATCGTCGTTCCGATCGAGAGAACTTATCACAAGGCTGTCGAACCAATCGTTACACGATAACGGGATTGCGTTTTGCGGCACGCAATATATCTAGCGTTCATCTTAAGGTTCATTATACTTCACGCTAGTTAACGATGATCGTGTTAAAGAGACACGGGAAAGACGGGACATTAATTACGCCCATCATCGACACCTTGTCCCAACGAGTCGATAATTACTCAAAGGGCGCCAACGTGAGTTCAACGAGTGAGACGCAGCTTCAAGCGTTCGATTTAAAGAGTTTCCCCATTAAAACGGCGCATCTTTTTCTCGTCTTCTCTTCACTGTGATTGCCGTCTCTCACCAATTATTTTTAAATGCTTTTACGTCTCATTACGGAGACAGACTGATTTTCACTGCTGTTTGTCAACGTCTGTAGACGACTAATAGCACTTTTATCTGCATCACGCTTTTATCATTTTCTTTCGTAAAGCAATCCCTTTGTCCAAAGGTAGGCTATATATTGTGTCGTATCGCATTGCTACCCATTGCAATTATTGCAAAAGCAACAACTACATATGTATATCTGTATATGTGTACGTATATCTCTGTGTGTGCAGTATCTGTATATTTATAGAGTTCTAAGATTAATTCTGGCAATTAACCATGAAACATTAAACTTTGTTTTATGTTAACAAATTGTTTTTTACGATTATTACGCCGCAGAATTAATCTTACAATTAGAATTCTATAAATATCGATAGATGTGTCTTCCAGTCGAAATGGAATATTTAGACGACATTCTGGTGTACTCTTCTCATTTGTCCGACAGGTCTACGGTCACGATCTTAAGCCCTCGAAAAGAGGCTTATCTTGATTGACGGGGAAGTGGAGACGCTTGTTGCCGAAGCTGCCGGATTGACGGTTTACACCGTCGTTCTCTCGCATTAGTTGACTTAACTTTTTTCTGTGTCATTCTCCTTCGTTGCCGCTTGTGCTTCTTCGATCAGGAATCAGAATTACGTTGCCGCCGTGTTGGAGCTCTTCGCTACATAAGCCTACGCCTCGAGTGATCTAGGAAGAGATATTTCATCCGCCTTTCTCGATATCGACAAGTGTTCGACGAAAATACACCGGAAACATGGATTAGATCTGTCGCACTTTTAAGATTGCCACGATAAATCCGTCGAAATTTCATCGAAGATTTCAGGAGAGAACGACGATCTTAAGCTTTATGGACGCACGTGGAATTTGGTGTATTCGGTGTAAAGTCTTCCGCGGGATTTATGTGACAGTTTCTTCCCGCGAAGTGTTAAATTCGCGTTTCAACTGAATCTCGTAACTGAAACTGCCTTACGCCGCTTCTATTTTATTATTATTGCATTTTATAAACTTAATAATAGCAATAGTTTCATTTATAAATAATCAAAGAAATGAGAAACAGTTATAAGTTTCTAATATCTAATAACAATAAATATTAAAAGTTACCATTTACAATTAGTAATATTTGGAAATCATCATTTATTATCACTTATCAATTCATCATGTTAAACTCTCTTGTTTTAAAAAGAGAAAAGTTAGAAATATATTTAAAATTTTGTTAAAATTAAAAATGTTGCGTTGACAACGGCATGGAAAAAGCAGAGGTACGAGAAAGGATATGCTCGGAAACTTTGCCGCAGTACTGTCAAAGCAGGCTTAGCTATATTTCCGAGCGAAGCGTACGCTCGTGCAGCGTGCGGATGTGCAGTTTCAATCGTTATAAAGCCCTTCGCTCTCCTGAGTTATAATAATTGCATAACACGCCAACGGCGGAGTTTGCGGTTACAAGGAGCGCTCTGCATTGTTACTCTAATTACTAGCCGCAAGTTGTGTTAGAGCAATGCGGAATGAGGGTTTCGCCGCCATCGATGCTTCTGCTCTTGTTGTTGCTGTTGGATGGCACAATCGAGAAGGGAAAGGGTGGACGAAAGCGGTCTAGAAGGGTTGAAACGAGAGCCACTCGCTTTGCCCCGAAGTTCAAATCCTCTTCCATGTAAACGCTTGTTATCTCTGATCTCGTATCAGCGTGCGCGAGCGATTCTCGCGATGCCGAGGGACGAGAGCCTGAAAGTTATCGGGCCGAGCTCGCAGAACACGCCTCTATGCAAGCTCGTTTCACGACAAAGATAACCACGCGATATCAGGTCGCAACGTCCATAAGAATTCGCGATCTCGCGAAACTGCTTCAAAGTACAGATTCCGCTTATTCAGAGCAATTAATGTTATCGCGGAAATTACGATGAAATCTTACTATTGAATGAGCGCAGTTATAATTAATGATTTGACAACAGAATTTTGATCGTATAACATATAAAATATATAAATTACTATTCACATTGTAGCAAAAAAATTGATCGATAGGGATTGATATTATATGTCTTATGTCATACGATATCTATATTTTTGCCGACCTACTTTTCGCAATAAACAATAATTAAGAGCAAAATATATAGCATAAAAGTTGCGTCATAATTTGAATACGTAACATAAGTAAATAGGATTTGTAGGAACTATGTACGATATAATCATGTGCATATATAGATATGCATCTATATATAGTTTCAGAGCATACTTTTGCGCAAATGATGCATCCCTGAAAGCACGCGCGCCACCGCGACCGGATAAGATTAGCATAACACGTATTCACGCTCTCTCATACACGACCGCTATGATACACAATTTTATATACGTCGCGCATATACCTATGTTGTCTATGAAAGGGCATAACGTGGCAAAGGAAATTAGCATAGATACCTTCGCGTTTGCGTATATCTACGAAATTCTAATCCAAGTATATATTGCACGTATATATATTCAATTAAAATAAACAAAATCTATATATATTTTGGATGCATACGTTACTCGCGTTACGCATTTGAAACCGTCTAAGTATTTTTCTTTAATATTGTAATGTAGGTATATATATACTTTATATAGTTATCGCATTAAGTTTGGACCAAGTGTGTTAACGCTGAAAGTCCGAAACAGCGCAGCGTTCACACATGTGATCGTACACACGAGTCCTGCAGCACGTGGATCCCTCGAATGCACTGCGATGCGCATACACATGCTAATGTACACAGACTTACAGCAACTAATCTCTTACGTATATCCCCGTACATGTCCTGCACGTGGCACACGACCAATGAAAGGGATTAGCGCGAGGGTTGTCCACACTTGCTCTCACACAGTCTTCCATATGTGAAAGCAACACGTGTACGCGCACGTACTCGAGCGTTGAAATTGGAAACGAGAGATGTCGTGCTGTAAGGTAGCATTTTAACGTGGCACAATTTGTCGCGCTATAATCGGCTATGGGCACTCCGTTCGTCACATGCGAGATTAACAAATATATTTTTTTAGTAAAATTTTCAATAAAAAAATTCCAACTTATAGTAGTAATCGGAACAATATATTAACAATATAAAAATCGCGGAACAATATATTTTCGAAGTATAACCAAACGATACGCTACGGAGGCTAATTTTTGTAATTATAGGATCAATCCGACGCAAGCTCCATAATGTAATATACATTATAACGTAAAAATATACATTACAATGTAAAATAAAAACATTTTCCATAAGTACACCTCAATCGCTTTCGAAATCTGGTAAGGCGGAAAATAATTAAGAAGTGAACGTATGAAGTGTGGACTATAAGGAAATTGAAGTCTAATATCCAAGGTATCTGATCCGTGGGCTCGCCGACACTTTAATTACGTAACCAAGCACCAAAGCGGTTCGCGCACGTTAACGAGCTGGGAACGAGTAAGGCAACAACGTGAGATAGAGTCTGGGCGTAAACAGACTTATCGATACCGACAATATTTCGATCGATCGTGCATCCGTATCCCTATATAGTACCTACCCGGGAAATCCTATGTAAGTGCATAATCCGCGAGTACCTATCGGCCAATTACTGAGAATATCTACATCGCGTGCCTCATACTGGTATGCGCTTCCTTCGATCACACGTCGCGTCTTCTCGCTTAGCATTTACATTACCTGTTTATTCCGCCGCTCTACCCCTCGTATTCTGAAAATATTCACCAACCCGGAAATGTCAGTAACTGTCAAGATTAAACCGATTATACTCGTCAAATTAATTCCACGAAGTAGACTCTCTCATTAATCATTCCTTATGATCTCAAATTGTTTTCCTATTATTGTTTTCCTATTTGACAAAGCGCAAAATGATTCCGTGATTATTGTAGTGCTGGGATGTCAATTGCACATTTACATTGAACCATGTACATTATTACTAATAACGGTATACTGCAATATGGGAGTTTTACTTAAAATTTTCTAGTGTCCTAGAAAGACTCCAACTCAAAAATTTAAAATGGAACCCCCATATTGTAGTATACTGTTTGAAAGGGCATAAAATAAGAAAAATTTTGGCGCAAACTAGAGGTCGATACGTTGATCCGTTCGGAAGTTATTTAAGGTCAAAGTTGAAAAAAGTCAACTTTTGACCCTAAATAACTCCCGAACGGGTCAACGTATCGATCTCTGGTTAGCGCCAAAATTTTTCTTATTTTATGCCCTTTCAAACAATATACTACAATAGTGTCCGACCGAAGGTCTTTCTTTGGCCGAGGCCGAAGCCGAAGCTTCGGTCGGACACTAATTGTAACTAATAAATTATTAGTTACAATGCCGTATATAAAAGCACGAAAAAATAGCATGATGAAATAAATGAGTAGTCACACAAAGTTAGTATTTTATTTCAGGAGTTTCCGAGAATATCATATTGCTATCACAAACTTCCTAAAATGTAAAAAAAAAATAAATTTGATACTTTTTCAAAGTATCAAATTTATCCAGAATTTTTAAAAACAACTAAAAGACTATTCTTGATAACATTTAAAAAAAAACAGACTATTAGTACGAGTAATGTATAAAATACCCCAATTCACAAAATAAATTCGAAGTTGCTTTTCCGAATTGTATCAAAAATAATCGTCGAGATTCAGCGGTGTTTTGCGATTATCAACGATCATCGATTTACCTAAATTTAGATCGTTGTTTTCGCCTCTATGTAAGCATAGTCGACCGCGACAACGTAAACCCACGGCTGTCACGTAGCTTTACGCATTCCATTAATCGACGAAAGGGGACAATGTCGGACGCGGGAAAGCGTAGCGCAACTTTAAAGCGCTTAACAAGATTCTGCGGTGAATGGTAACCGTCGATCGGCTTTGTGAGCCGCCGAACGCTAATACGGTTTATCGTAAATTGTTTCTCGCGGGCTACCACTGGGTTACTATGTAAAAACACGATCGCAATTGTGATAGTCCTGCCTTCGCGAAACTGCGATGAGATAAAAAGCAGCCTGTCACCAGTTCGCCAACCGAATAAAAGCAAATGTTCGTGGGAGCTGTCATATAAAGCGCAGAATATTTATTTGATTTATGTTTTATTGTAATGAGTAATTACATAGCGCTGACATTAACTTTTTCAATAGTTATATGTTATACTTATATAGCATAAACTTTGAAATTTTAAGTTCAAAATACAATAAGATGTGTATTGGTATAATTTAATTTTTGTATATCCCAAAATAATATCTGTTACATTCATTCCAAACATAGAACAAATTCACATATTAATATTGTTTAGATACATAAGCATTTCTTAACGCTTACAGAATAAGTTAAGGAAAAGGCATCATTATAATGATAAGAATGATTTAATTCGTATTACGTAAATTGATATTTGCTAACTACTTACGTTTATTCTTTGATGATAAAACCGTCTTAATGGCCAAAAAAGATCAGAATAAATTCTTTGCGTATCGACGAAGTAAACACACGTTTCTTTTACTCTGATCCCTTTTTAATGCGACTCACAGCCACGTTCAATTACGTGATTCAATTACGCGTCCCCTTCTAGATGTGTTCAAGCCAGTCGATAAAATCCACCGACTACTTTTCCTTACTCTTCCTTCATCCAGATTCGAGCAAATTAATTTTATGCTATCTTAGAAATCCAATCTGGGGGGAGGCGGTTAATCCGTGAAGTTATCATAATTTTACGAGCATCAAGTCGGACTCATTTAATAACGAATAATTTAGCGCAACCTCCACGTATTAGGTGTCTTAAAATACGAAAAATGTTATCTAATTAAGTATCAAAATAACAATTAATAATGCACGTAGAAAATTTTCCGGTATTTTCCGATATTCTCCGAATAATCCTTTCTCAATCAATAATACAAACACACGTGCAATCTGTTAATATATTATAAATTAAAGACTGAAATCTTCTCTTCACCTTTATCTGCGTAAACATTTATTTAACAGCGCTGACAAAAATTAAAGGGAACAAAGAATAATAGATTTTTAAAAATAAATAATGTCTAATAAAATTTTGCGCAATAATTGATAATAAAAATTAAGATTGCCGATAGTTGAGAACAAGTCATAAAAATTAAGAACACATTTACGTACACACTGTATTACATAGACTATTGTTATAAATTAAAAACTGTCGATCAATTGGAATATTATATATACCAAATATTATAGCCAAATATATAAAAATCGATCAATCAATGGGGAAAATTTTATATGACAAAACAAGACTTCCGAAAGACACCCGGTACAAGAAATGATCCACGTAATAAGACGTATTCAAACGTAAGTGTGTTTTTATTAGGGTGCCAAAGTTCTCGCGAAAAGCGGTATGAGGGTGAATTCTAAGCGAGTTTCAAGAGGTAGGATCGTCGGATGTGGAACACCACTTGAAGGGAAAAGCTTCAGCTGGTGCTAATCACAGAATCACCTTTCACGTAAGCATCAAGACCAGCACTGCACTTGCATTTGCATTTTTATTACGATATTATTCGCAACCTCCCGATATTAGCAAATCTCCAAATTATTGAATTTTATTTTTTAATTTAAATATGAAATTAATATCTAGTAATTACGAGATCATAAAATAAAACCAACAAAAATATATTAATTTCTTCAATTTTATGTTTACATTATATCATATAAATTCGTGTATTATTCTGCGCTTTTAATCGCATTCTACACTGAGAAAAATATATTTGGATCCACAAAAATATTTATTAGGTGGCCTCTAACAGCTTATTTACTTTATATAATACACATATTTATTTAGAATTAGATAAAATATCTAATTCTAAAATATTTTATCTAATTCTAAATAAATATTGTATTATATTAAGTAAACAAGCTGTTAGAGGCTACCTAATAAATATTTTTTTGGATCGAAATATTTTTTTCTCAGTGTATGGACTTATTAGCATTGTTAAGTTAATGATTAATTCCGCTCGATTAAGAGTGTTTTAAAATTAAAATATTGCTGTTTAAACCTTACTATATTATTAATGATAATTTAATTATTTTAACAGGCAAATTATACTTAATAGTTTTATATAATAAAAATTTGAATTATGTATAAAATAATTATAAAATGTGATATTTATTTAAAGAAAAATTGATCTTTGTTTCAATAAAAAAATATTTATGTAATTTATTATTAGATATCATGTTTTACAAATTTTTATCTACAAGGCATGATAATTTTATCTAGGAGGAGTAAAATTGTGTGATTTTAATAAATTAAAAAAAATTTGATTAAATTACCATAAAAAATATCGCAATTTAATTTCATTTTCTTTCTTGATTTATTAAAATCATATAATTTCATTGTTCGCCGTATATAACAAATTGAAAAAAAAATAATAGCATATGGGAAAGTCGGACAAAACCGGGTAGGCGGGTCAAACCGGGTACCTTTGTTTCCTTGTGATAGGTGTTGCTATCTCTGACCAACTCGTAGTACTATAATTGTAGATAGACGCAATCATCATTTTTAGACAAACTGTGCCCGTGTGAATACAATATTTATTTCTTAAGAGAAGTTCAAAGTTTTCAGGCCAACAGAATTCGATATCGGGGCAACAAGTCGTCGTGGACTTTTTCTATACAAAGCATCTGTTTCGGTAAGTGCAGCATTGCATTCTGTACGTATTAGAGAGTATATCACATTAGTGTTCACCGACATTGTGTACGCCGGAATGTACATCCATCCGTGTTTATTAGTTTCTTCGTGTTAGGACAAAACCGGGTAAATCCGGTGGGGCAAAATCGGGTACCCAGTTTTATCTCAAACTTCATAAAAAAGAAAAAATAGTCATCTGTATTTTTTTCTTACAATCAAAAACTGTCACTTTGTGACAGTTAGAGATGATGAGGCCCACTCTGTGACATCTAGAGATGAGACCCAGCCGTCGACATCAACATTTGCAATTTTCCCTAGCGCGCTGATAGAAGAAAAAGAAGTACTACCATCTTGACTACGTCTCCTTACAAAAACTAGTTGGAAATATAGAAATTGTCACTCAGAAAAAGAAATCACTAAAAAAAAAGCTTTCTGAGACCCTTAAAGTTAAAAAATTAAATAAGAAAAAAACCCAGGAAGACAGCTCATCCTCAAAAGAGGAAAAAGCTTAAATATAAAGCTTGCATCTTTTGCAATAATTTATATTCAAGATCAACCGAGAGCTGGACACAATGTCAAGCATGCCAAAAATGGGCTCATGAGTCCTGCAGCAATGTAGAGAAAGAGATCTTTGTTTGTGATTTTTGTGTAAACCAAAATGTATAGAATACATTTGGTATTGTATTTTGATCAAGATAAATCAAGATTTTGTAATTGCATGGTGTTTTACACACTTTCAAATAGGTATCCGATTTAACCCTACCGGTATGACAAAACCGGGTACTTGGACTTCTTGAAAAAATCTTGTTATTCTCGATAACCAAATTTTTTTTCAGCAACCAGCCTAATTTTCTCATAGATTAAGGTTCACTAAAGACTACTAACGGTCAGTCGATTTTTTTTGTCCTCCGATTTTTTGTAGTAAGACAAGTCCAAGAAGATACCCGATTTTGTCCGACTTTCCCCTACCTAAATTAATTATCATAAATACATTTCTCTGATGAAAACAGAGATAAACCGCTTCTCAAATAAACGTTAGCTTTAATACTGCTAGCATATCGCTAAAATGTCTATAACAAGTTTAGAAAAAGTTAATTTCGAGCAAACGCGGTACCGATCGCTAACTTACTAATAAATCAATGTGCAAAAAATTCTCATCTAGCATTATCTTTAAAAATACTAAAATTATAAAACAATAAAGGTTAATAGGTTAATACAATATTTATATAATTTTTAATTAAAATGCTTTAAAAATTTATTTTTGAATTTCAAATCAGATTTCTCATGAAAGTAATTTTTATAAGTATCTCTTCCAAAGCACACCTAAGTAACATTTTCCATACTTGCATATAATATTCAATTGATACGATTATTAAACTTTGTGAAAGAGTACTCGAACAGTGTTTAAAGACATATTTCATATAATAATGAATTCCTCAGTTAAATTGCAATTTCAAATATGTATGATATTAAATTAACTTTCAAAATTTATTTGCTAAACGATATCACATCTTAGGATTAGTTTAAATGTCTTCAGCAGAAATACAGTTACAAATATGATCATGTCTCTGACGTTTAAAAAAATTACTATTGTGCCTGATATATATATATAGATCAAAAATTCTCTCGAATAGAATAAACATATATCAATTTTACAAAAATTAGTCTCGTAACTGTTTTTAAGAATTCTTAAAAAAATTCCACATTTTCAAAAAAAAGTTTTGCTTGTAAGGATTAGTAAATACTGAAAATATAATTTAAACTTGGTAAATTTTCACATAAATTTAAAAAAAACGTCAAAATTTTTCCACTTTTATTTTCTTATCGTTTCAAATATTAATCTCTATAACTTTGTTGAAACGTATTAGAAACTATAGATGTCGATATAAATGTAAATGTGAATTTAAATACAAACGGGAAAAGGATGATGGAACGTCCCGTGGAAGGGACGCAAGAAGCAACAATGCTCAGCCCATTCTTAAACGTACAAAGGTCGACTTTATGCTGTACGGAGCACCTCTCGAGACGACGTATAATCCGAATGCTACCCTTTGCGTCATGCAATCGCTTTTAAGATCAAGACCATCTAAAGCTCTCTTGGTCCGTTGTGCTCGTCACAAGAGTTTCTCTGGGTAAAACACGACATTCCATGAAAACCCATAGTTTGTATGGTCGTGGTCAAAAAGGTTGTCCGACTTTTTTTTCTAATTTTTGGAACGCACTCTGTCATGTGAAAGTTGATGGTCCCCGCTCACGGCCATAACCTAAAGTTTCGCAGTGACATATTATCGGAGCAGATGGACAATCTATACAAGGTATCGGAATAGTTTAAAATACCAAAAGAAGTATAAGCACGTGTATTTTGACGCAAGGAACAAAGCCAGTCATAAAGAGGAAAAAAGAGAAGAGGAATATGAGCAGAGAATGGTAAGTAAAATGACCAGTGACCAATATTAGAAAAGAAATGTAAGAAATAATAATATACCCATATAAATAACTTTAGACAAACAATTTTTATTAACAATTATAAATATTACAATAAAAAAATGCATAATTATGACAAAAAATATATAATTAAAATAAATAAATACAATAGCATATAATAAGTAATAACTATTGCAATAATTGTTATGCACTTGAAGCAAAAGAAATGACATTGTATGCAGAATTATTTTAAAGAATTCTAGTATATTATACATATTAGGCACATCATATATAGTTTCATGAGGAGAAGCGATGAGATTAAGCAAAAATGTTATGCAAGAAATTGTTGGTGCATTCCCTGGTATAGATGAGGCAATGAGCTATGCAGAAGTTATGAAGTAAATTTGCCATTTTTATATTTCTTATTTTTGTAAAACATTAATAGGATAATCTACCTTTCTAGTAAACTAAAATTGTAGATACATCTGAGATCTTCTATTCTCTATTTCCTTTTTTTTTTTATTTTAATTCCTTTACATGCTGGTTCTAGGCTTGTAAAAGGAATGAACTTCTCTGTTGTGGTGTTTGATACTGCACCTACTGGGCACACATTGAGGCTACTATCGTTTCCGCAAGTGGTTGAAAAAGGATTGGGAAAACTAATGCGTTTAAAAATGAAGATTGGTCCCTTTATCACACAAGTTAGAATTAATCCATGCTATTTTGAGTATTTTTCCTAAAATTAATACATATTAGGTATATCAAGTGTCCTCCCCGAATTATTTAAATTGAAAAAAGATTGTTCTTTTATAGATAAGTTTGTTGTTGGGATTAACGGATTTCAATATAGATACATTCTTCAATAAGATGGAGGAAATGCTTGCTGTCATTCGACAAGTTAACGAACAGTTCAGAAATCCCGATCAGACAACGTTTATATGTGTTTACATAGCAGAATTTTTGTCGCTTTATGAGACAGAACGACTTTACAAGGCTGTGTCTTGCAAGGCATAAAATTCAAGATAAATATCTAGAGCAGGTAATTAACGTTGTATTTATGATTATGACTGAAGAGCTAAATAATTACCATGTTTAATTTATCTTTCAAGAATTTTATCTTCTACTTCTTTTTATTTGCATTTTGACGTAATAAATAAAAAATTTAATACGTCCTCCATCTTAAATAAGATGGAGGAAATGCTAAATAATTCTTAGAACGTATTAAATTTTTTATCTTATTTACGTCAAAATCTTAAATAAGATGAAAGAAATGCTAAATAATTCTTAGAACGTATTAAATTTTTTATTTGTTACGTCAAAATGCAAATAAAAAGAAGTAGAAGATAAAATTCTTGAAAGATAAATTAAACATGGTAATTATTTAGCTCTTCAGTCATAATCATAAATACAACGTTAATTACCTGCTCTAGATATTTATCTTGAATTTTATGCCTTGCATTTAAGATGGAGGAAATGCTAAATAATTCTTAGAACGTATTAAATTTTTTATTTATTACGTCAAAATCTTAAATAAGATGGAAGAAATGCTAAATAATTCTTAGAACGTATTAAATTTTTTATTTATTACGTCAAAATGCAAATAAAAAGAAGTAGAAGATAAAATTCTTGAAAGATAAATTAAACATGGTAATTATTTAGCTCTTCAGTCATAATCATAAATACAACGTTAATTACCTGCTCTAGATATTTATCTTGAATTTTATGCCTTGCAAGACACAGCCTTGTAAAGTCGTTCTGTCTCATAAAGCGACAAAAATTCTGCTATGTAAACACATATAAACGTTGTCTGATCGGGATTTCTGAACTGTTCGTTAACTTGTCGAATGACAGCAAGCGTTTCCTCCATCTTATTAGAGAATGTATCTATATTGAAATCCGTTAATCCCAACAACAAACTTATCTATAAAAGAACAATCTTTTTTCAATTTAAATAATTCGGGGAGGACACTTGATATACCTAATATGTATTAATTTTAGGAAAAATACTCAAAATAGCATGGATTAATTCTAACTTGTGTGATAAAGGGACCAATCTTCATTTTTAAACGCATTAGTTTTCCCAATCCTTTTTCAACCACTTGAGGAAACGATAGTAGCCTCAATGTGTGCCCAGTAGGTGCAGTATCAAACACCACAACAGAGAAGTTCATTCCTTTTACAAGCCTAGAACCAGCATGTAAAGGAATTAAAATAAAAAAAAAAAGGAAATAGAGAATAGAAGATCTCAGATGTATCTACAATTTTAGTTTACTAGAAAGGTAGATTATCCTATTAATGTTTTACAAAAATAAGAAATATAAAAATGGCAAATTTACTTCATAACTTCTGCATAGCTCATTGCCTCATCTATACCAGGGAATGCACCAACAATTTCTTGCATAACATTTTTGCTTAATCTCATCGCTTCTCCTCATGAAACTATATATGATGTGCCTAATATGTATAATATACTAGAATTCTTTAAAATAATTCTGCATACAATGTCATTTCTTTTGCTTCAAGTGCATAACAATTATTGCAATAGTTATTATTTATTATATGCTATTGTATTTATTTATTTTAATTATATATTTTTTGTCATAATTATGCATTTTTTTATTGTAATATTTATAATTGTTAATAAAAATTGTTTGTCTAAAGTTATTTATATGGGTATATTATTATTTCTTACATTTCTTTTCTAATATTGGTCACTGGTCATTTTACTTACCATTCTCTGCTCATATTCCTCTTCTCTTTTTTCCTCTTTATGACTGGCTTTGTTCCTTGCGTCAAAATACACGTGCTTATACTTCTTTTGGTATTTTAAACTATTCCGACACCTTGTATAGATTGTCCATCTGCTCCGATAATATGTCACTGCGAAACTTTAGGTTATGGCCGTGAGCGGGGACCATCAACTTTCACATGACAGAGTGCGTTCCAAAAATTAGAAAAAAAAGTCGGACAACCTTTTTGACCACGACCATACAGAGACAAGCATCGATAGCTTCTCAAAATGTGTTTAAGAATAACAAGTCGGAAAACTAACATATCATTAATAAACTAACATTTATGCAAAAATGTAAACTGTAAAGTGTAAACCTACGGGTGGTTCAGAAAATTGCTAAAGTCAGCGATTCTGTAATTAGATATTAAAATTATCTTTTTTTATGTGTAAGAACAAAAGAAAGTAGAAATATCAAACTGATATAATTAAAAAAGAATTCATGCTTTATATTATATAATTAATAAAGAATCAAACAATTATTTTAACCAAAGACACAATTTCATATCGCAATTCAAAATATTTTTCATTTTTCTAGCTGCGTCCAATTTAAAAACGGAAAAAGGGATGTAAAAGACGTATGTTGAAAAAGAATTCAAAATGACAGTACAATATCAAATCTGAGAGAGCGGAAAGAAAGGGAGCTTGTTGAAATTCGAAGAGTGAAGGTTGAGGATAAAGGTCTAGCTACCGCGGTCGAAGATGAAACAGGAGGAAGAGGCACAATCACGCTTCCTTATTTCGCTCAGCTTCTTTTATTGCCGGTGTTGAATGGGACCGGATGATGAGTTTTCCCTTATTTGTTTTCGTCCAATAAGCGAAAAAACACATACGACTTCACTGCCCCCATCCTCCATTTCGTCGTTTACCGAAAGAGGCCCCCAAAGACTTGTCCTACGAAGTGAAACGAGCCACCTGAACTCCTTTCAACAATCAAGCCGACGATCCAGGATCTCGACCCGGGCTACATTCGAATGGGTAGCCACGCCTTTATTTCGAACGAACAATTTCAGTATGAAACGTTACGACCTGGACACTCGATATCGATATCACGAACGTGTATCCTCGCAAGACCAATAATAGCTTTTCAACGTTTATTTTATCTCCATGAAATCTCCATTCACTGCCGAAGAAATTAAAGTGTAGAGAATACATAAATTGTTATTATAAAAGGATTGAAATTTTTAAGATAATATTGAATACATCACTGGCAAAACACGTCTTTGATACATGTATGATCCAAAATATAATGTAATTTCCAAAATAAATTAATAAACAAAAAATAAAAATATGCCGTAATAAAATAACATAATTATATACCTATATCGCAAAAAATATATATAGAAGAAATGTGTGTAAAACGGCCCCCTTAAGGAATAAATTGATTTTACTTCCAAAGAAAATCATATTTGGATTCGAAATACCGTCAGGAGTATTCATTGATATCTTTGTTAATTGAAAAAGTTGATTATAAGCATCCCTTAAATTTTCAAAATTAGTAGCAAACAAAAAACTGGAGACATGCATTTTGGCCGTTTTACCCACACCCTATGAGTAAAACGGCCCCGGTATATAATTTTATTTCTATTTTATATATATCTTTGTGGTATACTTATTTCATATATTGTGATATAAACTACAGAAAGAATATAGGCTTACTTTAAAATAAATTTAGACGTATTTCAATAGATAAATAATTAAGTTTTATTTGCAAAAGTCACAGATAAGATTTTCTGTCTCGGCGCAGTCCTCATGGCACTATATTTCCTACAAAAAAAATAACTAAATCCATTTTTTCCGCTTACTAAATTGAAGTAATTTTCTCCACAAAAAAGACATTCAACGTCCTGCTCTTTGTCTTACTCACAAGTAAGGTTGGCCGTTTTACCCACAATTGCAAAAATATCAAAAAAATCTAAACAAAATTTTTACTTAACTTTAAATAAAAGATTTCTGAAAATATTTGGCTTTCAGGATCACTACAGATATTAAAAAATATATAAGCGACTAGAAACATTGCATGGGAAAGAGACGACAAACACTTAATAAAGCTTGGACTCACCTTAGATTAAACATAAGGAAATTAAAAAAATTGTTTATTGCGTTCGTATGAAAGACGTCATTAACACCATAATGCACTAGGCACTTTTGCAACATGTAACCAACATAACTTACTAAGTGCCAGTTCCGCGTCGGTTAACTTTTAATCGTAGGTTAACTCACTCTTCATCTCTTTCTAAAGGAGGGGTTAGAAAGAGATGGAAAGTGAGTTAACCTAAGGTTAAAAGTTAAACGATGTTTGTGGAACTGGGCCTAGGTCCCCCGACGACAGCGCTGCGTATTTGTTAAAAACAAGGGGGAGGCCGTTTTACATACATTTCCCCATACCTATGTATATTTATCATAAATAAATGTTTATATATTATTAACTATATATATTTGCTATATATGTATACAGTTAATAATATTGTGATGTACGCATTATAAATGTTTTTTACTTTATTATATCAAAGACATTCGCCGATGCGTAAAATTGGAGTTCACGCTATTCGCTAGGGACACAGACGACGCTTGATACCGATTCTAAGATTTCCCAGGTGACATTAGCACGATATACGATATCGTTAACTCGGCTTGAACTTTTTCATTACGTGCGCGAGCATCAAATTCCAACTTTTCTACGTAGCATACATATATACGCGCGGATGCGACGCCTACTTGGAAAACTCCGGAAATAAATAGCCGGAACTTTCGCAGCTCGGTGCGCGACAGAATCCCCGAAAATTAAAGGCGCACCGCAGAGATGTTTCTTAATTATTTCTCACGATCGTGTGGATAACCGTGCTAAGATAAAGTGAAACAGATTCGCAATTGCGTTCTTCTTTATTACATGACACGACACGGATTAAAGCGACTCTGTACCAGTTGCCCCGGCCGCCCAATCTCGTTTCGGCCGAATATTGCTTTAATTAACTTTTACATCAAAGCCGCTAAAGTAGATCGCAGCATAAAAGCATTTCTAACGTGTAAAAGGGATCTGGATTTTTTCAGCACAAATCGATGCGATAAGTCCATAACTATACAGAGAAGTAATTCATGGCAAAGCTAATTTTTTCTGGTATTAAAAAGAATTGAATATAAATATGGAAAAAGGATTAATAATAAATTTAATAATAAATAAATATTCAAAAAATTACTTAATTGTCGAGCTCTGGCAGAGCATGGTAATGGATATATAAGCATAAAACCATATCGAGTGAAGAATCGGATAAAAAGGGGTTGGCTGAATCCGATGATAATGTTTCAATGCGGTCAAATACGCATAAATCAAAATTGTTTCAAACTGGTAAATATATTCTTGACGGCGAGAATTCATTATCGACGTTGAAAACGTAGGAAAAACAACGCAATTTTCACGAGTTATATTTTTCCAAGGGATTGAAAATTATAATAAGCGAATGGAAAAAATAACAAAAGCGAATATTATTGTTCATGATATAACAATACTGTAAAATACGTAATTATTTAATAAAAGTGAATATTATTCTGTGCAAATGAGTGTTGTTACAATACGTAATTTTTTTTAAATGTAATACCCCCCAAGTTAAATGTTGATGCATGATTAAATTTTCACGCATTCAAACTAAATTACTTGATATTGAACATCACGCATCCGTAATTACATAACGCATTAGACAGAAGCCATAATTTCAATTATGCAATACGCGGAGCAATGCGATAATTCAAACAGCATGTAGTAACATAATGTAACGAATCCATAATTAATGCATCAAAACTCTCGTAATGTGCACCGATACAATGTCACTTAAAATTGACGTAATATAGAATCATCAAAAAAATAACATCAATTTGTTTTACTTGGCCTTTTCATTACATTACAATACAAAAAATCATATTACTGTAGATATTAGAATTATACTTTAATATATATAAATTCAATATACAGTATCGTGCGAAAGTTTGCGTACTTTTGATTTTTTTGACTTAACTTGGATTGACGCGATCTGACGTATCTTTGTGAAGAATGATCACAGAACGATGTTTAAAAAAGCGTTTTGAAGCTTAAACTTTCAGCTTTTGAATGCTTCAAGGCTCGTTTAGATAACGCTAATACCGGCAACACAATACAGTTTTTTTAAAAAAACACCTTGAAATGCACTGCTCACTTTAAATCGTCATAACTCAGTGAAAAAAAATGGTAGCGTAATGATTAAAAAAGCATTTTAAAGAGGAAATGTTATGTTTTATGATACAATCAATAAAATTTGGAGAATAAATTTCGTTTTCTCTTTGCACGCCATCAAAGTTGAAGTTCTTCAATTTTGTAAGGTCCATTTTAAATTACCGCCGTTTGTAGTAAAATCTTCGCAGAGAAACGAGCCTTGAAGCATTCGACAGCTGAAAATTTAAAGTTTAAAATCGCTTTTTTGATGACTTTTATAATATTTTCACTGTTCTTTTATAATGATTCTTTTATATTTTCTATAAATACACAATTTAAAACAAATATCACATGATTATCTTATTTTTATTCCTTTTTTGTCATGAATCTAACAACATCGAAAATACGCATTTTTCAATTGTAAAAAAAAAATACTATTTTTTAATAATACAAGGTCGACGTAATTTTTTTCTTAAAGAACAACTCTTCAGCTTCTATTTCAAAAAAAAATTTTTATTTTACGTCAATTTTAACCAGAGATATGATTTTTTAAAATTTTTACGTTATTTTAGAGATTTCCGAGTTTATTTGTTTAACCCGTTCCAGTCACACTTCCCGAGAATCCCGTAATGGTCACACTTGGGTGGAATCCACCCAAGCGTGTTTGCAAGTGTATAAAAAATTGTAGGTGACCTTTAAAAAAAAAAAAAAAATATCCTGTTGTAGTTTAAGTCTTCCTTAAAAAGACTGTATAGGTTTGATTTGCAAAAAATTAATTTAACATATGTAAAAAAATAGCCCATTTCCATTGGTTTACTGGGTCGTTGTCGAAGTCAAGAAAACGCTTGGGTGGATTCCACCCAGTGTGACTGGAACGGGTTAAACAGTTATTCAAATTTTTTTTATTTTTCTAAAGTATTGTTTCGTATTCTATAAGGTTCAAACATGCTCCATGAATTTTTTCAGATTTTTTAAACATTTTTAAAGTTATTTAATAAGCTCAGGACGCGAACGACCCATGGACGGGAGTTACGTTGATCGAAAACAAGGGAGGGGAGGCTGAGGGTTAACAGTGTATATGATAACATAACTATTTGGCGGCTATAAAAGTTCACTTTGGAGTAAGATGCGTGACATTCCTAATAGCTCTCTGGGAGCGGGATTCGGCTCTGCCGGTATTCAACAAATGTAACGCCCGGTTAAAAATGTAGTTTAGCGTTTTTTGTTCGACCACTCTTTCCTTGCCGATTCTGTTCTCCTACAGCTGTGTTGGGATTCCACGGTCACCAAGATCGGTCCATCGCGGGAGAGAAACCGAAGGAAGGTCGAGGGCGAAAAGAGAATGGATAAGTCGAAGCAAGAAGGAGAAAAGAAACAGTCGAGAGAGGCCGCGAGACGCCACAAGAAGCTCAACAATGCGAAGCCTGGAAGCGCGCGCGCACACACGCACACACACTCTCTCTCTCTTTCTTTCTTTCTTATCCTCCCACCGTCTCCTCTCATCCGTCGAACTGTCCTTAGGGCAATTCGCGGGTGCGGGTTGGGGATAAGCCAGTACAGATAATTATCTTAGTTCCATGTTTAATAGACGCCCGGTATTTCGGATTGGCCCTAATGACGGCGTTTACTGAATTTATGTTCTCCTGCTGCGCGGCAACTTCTCTCTCCCTCCCACCCTTTCGTCTCTTCTCTTTCTCTTTTTCCATCTCTCTTTCTTTCTTCGCATTAACCGGCACAAAATTATCTCTGTCTCCCTTTCTATCTCACTGGGGAGGCCTGGGCCGCCACCCTCTCCTTTCAGATAAGTCGACGGGGCCAGCTATCTTTCTTCATCCTGTCGTTCCTGGCATCGCGAAGGCTTCTTTCGCTTTGATGTATGTTCAATTATCCGTCTACGTGGTACCGGTCCGTGGCAAGTTTAGGGACCGTATATAGGGCCGACGCACTCTTCCCTTATCCCCCACCGATCGAGTGGGAAGAGAAAGACATTTATTATCGTGGCCGCGTGAGAGACGGGTCTGCTTTGCGAGAAGAATCTCAAAAAGGATAATCTGGCCCGCGATAATATGCGTCCTCCGGCTGCCGTTGGCCGATCTACTTGGTGCATGGCATGCGATTCGTAGGTGCAGCGACCGCGGAAAAAGCGACGTTGAAACAAAGGGGCAAGCGAGGTAATTCGTTTGTGGCGCAAGAAAATGTACGCCAAAGAACGAACGAGAGACCGGCAGAAAGAAGTGGGAGACCGCGGCGGGGACCGCTTGTTATCGGAATTTTAACAACGGCTTCGTAAATGATCGATGAATGTCCAACCTTATGACGACTTTTTTGAAAACATGTTCATACGAGACGACATAAACGTTTAAATGTCACTGAATACAAAAATCAGAATAACCCGCTTTTATTTTTATATAATTTTCACAAGACATTTTGACATTTTGACAGGAATGTTGAACTTGCTTATCGCAGAAATTAAATTTGTTTAAAGTTCCGAAAGCTCGGATCGATACGAAGCGCTAAAAACGACGTACGGAAGTCACCGTAGAAACAAAGCCAACTGTAACTCGCACCAAAACTACTTTGCACGACACTTAACTCAACTTTCAGCGACTATATCGAACGACCAGAATCAAATGCAGGTAATCCAGAACCCGCTATAGCTTTATGATAAATGTAATAAAAATGCAAAAAGTCAAAATGATCGCTCGGTATATGGCGGAATACTTATTGCAAGCTTATAATGCTGCGAAGTAAAATAATAAATAAAACAGAGCTATCGTTTCTCGCTTTGACGATGACTGTATAACTGAATTCAGTCTGATTTTGTCACGCTTAATCCGACTCTGTCGACAAAAGGGACGATAAGAGGAATGAGCCGTGCTTAACGTCGGCATTGAGAAAGACGTGGAGGCAGTCTCGCGGATAACTCGGTGAGGTAGGAAAACCGAGAGCAATGGCCCATTCGAAACGATATTGCCGTCACCGCGGGCTGAATGGTTAAGTATAAATTTCCCAGTCAGCGATCTCCGACGTAATGGTTGCGCGCCGGACCAGCGGAGAAGGATCGCAGTGGAATGCAAAACAGACGTTTGAAATTCCGCGGCCGTGCAGCTACGCCGAATGCTATTCCAGAAGGGAATTACTAGTAGACCTTATTTAGCGACTTGTCTTCAATTTCAAAATTATATCAAGTCCTGAAAAAAAAACGAGACTCCCCAATTGCTCTATGATAAGGGATACGCTCCACAATTTATAATGACTTCCATATCTAATTGTTCAATATCTGCATATGTGAATATAATATGACAATAAAAAGATATCGTCCCCCTTATGCCAATATCATGAATGTGCGATTAAATAAATTTTGGAAATTCACAATTTTAGATAATTCTGCAGATCAAGATTTTTAACATTTTCTTGAAAATATAAGTTTCTACTTCAAACTTAAATTCAACTACAAAATAATTTTTGATTACCCACTTTTCCTTTAGTCATTCATGCAAAAGCACATTCATGGTTTTGGGAAGAAGGACGATAATTATAGTCTTTTTACAATAATTACTTTTCCACAGCCTGATTAATACTGCGTAACTGTGTTTAACGTAAATTTCATCACAATCGTCCCTTTCATCATTCTAATTAATCCGATAATAGTTCCGCTTGCCATTAATTTATTTATGCATATTTATAATATGAACTGAAAATTCATCCGCGCATCGTTACAGAATCAGACAATATTATCAACTCTTCTAACGTTAGAACTCTTCCGCAAATGCAAAAATAGTAAATACGCTCGTCATGATGCAAGCGATTCCCGTCAGTGTCGACGTGCCGTGATGCGCCTCCGGCGAGACTTCTAAGCACGAAGCACGTATCTATTCACGGCGTGCGATCGTGGCGCGCGAGGACCTTAGAAAAATACTTCTGAATGGAAGGAATGATGTCAAGGGTTAAGGAATAAGTCCGGCACGACATCGCGGCCCGAGATCGTCCGGGCATGAGTGGGCAGTACCGGTGGACGATCGTCACGACCGTCCCGAGGGTATGCTCGCGTGCAAATCTTATACGTTCGGCGTGGTCGAGGGCGCGGCGGACGTCGCGCGAGGACGCAGAATCCGGTAATTAACGAAGCTGTTGCGATTGCAATCTGGCGCACGAGCCGCCGCTGGCGAAAGCTCCGTCTCGTCGCGGAGAACGCAAGGTGAATAGGAGCGAGAGAGAAGAAAGAGGGACAGAGAGAAAGAGAAAGAGACGGAGATGCGACATGCCAAGAATATTAATGCGATATCCCTCATTGTCTTTGAGAATTCGCGCGCTTCCCGACACCCGATACTGTCATCCATCCCTCTCCGAATCGTGCCACGAAAGTCGCTTTACAATCGTCTGACTATCGCCTTTCTCGCAATAATCCTGGAACGACTAAGAGTGCGCCAACTTAACAAGAATACATTAATAAATTTATTCGTTCAAAATTGTATTCACAGCAGAAATGAAAATTGGCATAATTCCAAATTCAGCTGATAGTATTATCGTTAATTGTAAATAAACCTACTCTAATCAATCTTTATAAATTGATAATTATATTATCTCTTAATGTTTATTGCATTGTTGAGACAAACAAGTTAATTGAGCAATCATCAGAGATAACAAACATCACTGAAACAGGAAAGAGTTATGTATGTACAAACAAACATGTTTTATTATATTGTAACAAAATCGATTCTTATAGTTATCCCATTGTTTATCCGTTTAAAGCGCAATAGAGTAAATTGCAAACCCATTTTTCCCCCAGATGGATTCGAGCTTTCGTCGATAATAAATCCCAGAACGTGCAAGCTAGACCGTCATCATTAACACTACCTGCCGCATTGATTGCAGGCGGCTAGACGCGTTAACTACATCGATCAAACAGTTTCTCCTGTTGATAGCACTCGTTTTTTGGTACATTGACTCGGACGGTCGGGGCTCGAATCGGACAGATGTCGTTCTGACGACTGAAAAACGGAGGATGCGGCTAAAAAGCAAGCACACGCGGGACGGCGAGACGGCGCGGCGAGAAAGAGAGGAGCTTTTAGAGACTCGGCAAATCCCGGGCGTACGACTTTCTCTACCTTTTTCTGAAGAGGCGACGACAGAGATCGAGTCGCGTGAAGCATGTGTGTCCTTAGACACTAATGAACGACCTTTAGAATCGCCGTAGTTCCCCTGAGAATGCGTCGGCATATTCGCCGGTCGGCACATGCTCCGCCGACGAGCGAGCGCCTCGGTCCCAGGGCACTCGTCGCGTTAACAACTTCCGTGTAACATTTTAACCCCCTGAAATTTCTCCAGTTAGCCACGCTGTACAAACCCGAGAAAGCACTCATTTTTGACCAGATTCGACTAGCCAACCACCCACCCTCTCTCTTTTGCATAACGGTTTATTACTCTTCTTATATCGAATACGATATTGATGTTACTCACTTTTCTTGCAACAATATAGTTACAACTTATAAAGTATGTATACCAGACTTGATTGATTAATGCAATTTAAATGTACATTGCATTGAGCATGTTTTAAAAGAGCAGTATTTTCCGAGAGAACAGAAAATCCTATTTCTCTTAATAATGCTTATATAAAGTAGCGAAGACATGTAAATTAGCAAATTGCATTATTCTTGAATGTTCTCGAGCATAATAAACGCTGCAGCGCGCTCTCTAATGAAAATCTCGAAGTCCTTATTACGCAGATCTCATTATCGCGCTTATTTTCTGTTGCTGCGTTCGCCCCAGCAGCTCTGGGGTTCTTTAGCAGTGCCCAGAGCGACGAATCAAAATTTAGTACCATACTCCGTCGTTCCGTCAACGGTACACACACAAACCGCGCATTGCATGAAATATGTTAGTCCGCTTCTGTGAGACGAAGCTTCTGCGAACCGAGTGCAAGAACAGAATTATGAATAGACCAGCATAAAATCAGTAATACTATCAATATTAACATCAATGTGCATAATACATATTATTTTTTATGCTTCTCGTAAGAAATAAGACAGTATATCTTCGTTTTTATTCGTTTCACTGATTGCTATATTTCAGAAATCGTTATATTGAAATGTAGATATAAAATATATCGACGAACTATCATTAGATACTTGTGCATATGACCAAAAATTTAGCTTGATACTTTTCTTTCTACGTAATTTACCGACAAAGTAATCTCGTAGTTGTGTACTATGCAAGCGCACTTTTGCGAGTCAAAACACTATATGTCATCGTGACGAGAACATTCATATTACTTTAACTTCCGCATGGAATGTTTCAGCGAAATTTCAACAACGACGCTTGTCGTCCAGCCAATATTCGGGATAGGCCGACGAATGCAAAGGACCAGTCCGTTGAATACGGCCGCCGTCAGGTTCAGGAAACTAGGTGAGAGGACTTCTGGGATTAAGCCATTTTTCCGCTACGTGACTCCGTGGGTGGATCGAGGAAGACGACCGCCTTCGCGAGACGCCCGACATATTTCTTCCGGAACGTCGTCGCGTTATTACCGTGATACGATATATTTTAAAGCGGAAATTGCTTTTATCTTTTATGACCAGGTGCTTGCACTTCCGTGGTCAAAATATCAATCAATTACAATTTTATATATAAATTCAACTTTAAATCTGATACCAGTGTTATTATCATCGTGCATTCTTTTGATTTTCATCTATCAATAATTGATTAAAATATCAAATGGCGTTAATGAATTTCTGGTCCAATATCTAACTCATCTGCTTTAAGCAAAGCACTCGATCCGAATTCTTATCACGCCGTCAACGGTTAATAAAAGAAATTCTCCTAAGTATCTATTACTGTGAATCTAATAAACGGAATCCTTTCCAATCGTCCGGCCGCTGCCAAAGACTCTCACGTTTCCACCGGATTACACAATTTCTGGGTAGAGATAATGCAATCCTCTGTCGCTAAGTTAATAATCAATTCATATCCCTTTTTCCATTTCCATCTGTATTTCTCTAACTGTGGAAATGTCAGAAAATCTAAATACTTTAGTAACTGATATAACAATACCCGAGCAGAATAACCTCTTGTCTTTGATACATATAACCAGGGAAAAGAATAACAAGATACAGAAAAAGAATTAAAGATCTATTGTCGTGAAACGTGTTTATTACAAATATCCTAAAAAAATATTAACGTTCCATTAGTATGAAATGCAATATAAAAATTTAATTAGTTGAAGTAAAATAAAAGCCATTATTAAATATTTGTTATCAGTTATCATTATAGTAAATTAAAACTAAAAATTAAGCCGAATAAGCAACATTTGCTGCGCCAGTAAATAATTAACCTAATTAACAGTTAAGACTTTTTAATCGACTTAACTGGCTATCATCGCCATGACAATACGACCATTGGGTTTGGTCAAATTGATCGTCAAGACGTTTCGACCATGGGTTATGGTTTTTCTGCTTTTTTATTTTTTTAAATTGATGTAATTTTAATGCTTATACATAATAAGCATCCTATTTAAAAATTATTTAATAATAATTATATATAAGCATCAAAATTACATCAATTTAGAAAGACCAAAACCTTGGTCAAAACGTCTTGATGATTAATTTGACCAAAACCAATGGTATTGTCATAACAATGATAGCCAGTTAAAAAAGTTTTAACTGTTAACTAAAAATTAACATTAACAATAAAAAAGCAGAATAATATTAATGATATCAAATAATGATAGATATATAATATTCATTATTTATTTATTACTAAATAATAATATATAATATATGATATTATCATTATTTGATAATATTAATGTTTTTCTGCTTTTTCATTATTAATGTTAATTTTTATTAGTTTTATATTACTAATGATAACTGATAACAAATAATTAATTTAAAAACATTTGATTTAAGAGATGTACCTACATAAAAACTAACATAAATCAATAAATTTATTTATTATTCTTTCTATCTTTTAGAGTTATATTTAAATCGCAAAATGTAAAAAATAACTACATAGAAAATATTCTTCCTATCTCGCTGAATTAACCGTCTTTATTAAAAAATATAGCTATAGTAAAGAAATAGAAATGGTAAATAAAATAAATTAACTTGTCGAAATATTCAAAATATACTCATTATAACTAGGAAATAACATAAATTATTATTCTACCTGTCTCACACAACTTCGAGCAAATACTTCAATTATCCTGGATCTTTCTACTTGAATCTCTACAAATCACAAAGAGACATTCTCCCTAGTCTCTTTTAGAAATACATTTTAGAAATTAATCCTTCTAATTATTAACTTTAATTTAATTTTGTATACGCTTTCTTATAATTTATGTAATTAAAATCACATCCAACTATAAACGTTTATATATTTAGCAATCGTTATATCTGATTTATTCGAAGTGCACTCTATGTCTCCGATAAAGATTAGATTAAAATTACTGCATAAATCAAAAGTCATGTATATAATCAAAGACATTAGAAATTATTGTGAGCTTCTACAGAAAAAGCATAAATGAAATTTTCACGCCTCTTGGATTTTTCCTTCGTTTGCTGAAGCCTCTCTTTTCCTGCACTATTGCGATAAAGCACGCGGCGTTTCAAGGGAGGAAGGGATTTGCAAAGAAGCACTCAAGTTTCGACCCTTCTTCTAATCTACTTAAGATTTTCCGCTGTCGAACCTCATCGCCGAGGCACCAAACCTATTGTTTCGCGATACACGATGAATATTGAGATAGCCCGTTAATAGGTCGCGTTACACAAGCACATTACTCAACATTATTATACAAATTACAGTGTTACATAAATGTCTTTTTAATGAAAAAAAGATGAAAATCTATTGAACAACAAAAACAAAAATAAACAGTACTGCTATGGCAGCATTCCGCAAGCAAGAGATATTCCGCGTACTTGTGTCGTTTCATACATCAACAATCATTTCATATCATTAATAAAAATTATAATACCTGCAGATAAGCAATACAGATACGTAAATAAGATCAGGCAGATCGATATTTATTTCTGAATATAATATCCGTACCTATATATATAAGATCATCTCGATAAAAAATATCTATAAATAAAGAAAAACAGATTGATATATCGAAGAGTATCGTAAAATCGCGCGTCGGAAAGGATAAAAAATTAATCATTCGGCGTAACAGCGAAAGAAAGACTTAATAAAATGTCTCTCCCAGAAGTTCCGCGGGACAAACTTGCATAAAACTCATCCGTGCTCACCGCCCACGCTGTCTACCTAAAGACGCTCTTATATCGCTGCAATTCAGCGAAGAGAAGCAATCTCTCTCTTTCCATCACTTCTGCCTCAAGAGACGCTCCGCGGCCGATTTCTTTCCAGCGTCGCAGAGACGAGCTTCACCCGTCCCTGGCTCGTAATTGCATTTCTACGAAATCAGCGGCGCTACGGGGCTTGCGTTATTATCGCCGAGGATTTCCACACCGGTCCGTAATCGAAACGAGAACAACGTCCCACTCCCGTACTCTCGGGCCCCGCCTAAATCAAGGCAATCCTCGAAAGAAAGCCGAGTTGAGTCGACACGGGCGAAACGCCCGCTCCGGCGAGATATTAGCCCTTGACGGCTGAGACTCAATTTCCGGATTGCTCGATAAAGCAGATAACCTGTTCTTACCTCGAGGCGAATCGCCTTGACGGTCCAATGTCTGCTTACCCGTACCTTCCGCTCGAATAGATTCTGATACCGCGAAACGGGGTTGCTAACGATATGACGATATTGCGCGCGCGTTTCCGCTTAGCGAAAATTTGACTGGCTCTCTTCGCAACTCCTCTCGATTCACAATTATTAAATATTTCAGCGAGCAAATTTTAGATTAAAATTTTGCTCGATTAAAACAAACGGGAAGTTATATGGAGGAAAAAATCTTATATTATATCTACTTTTATTTCTGAAGTTTAAGTCCAAAACGATCTCTATTTTCTCTGATTAATTCGTTGTAATGTACACTTGGTGTATGTATGTCGTTAGACGGCTATTTTCTACAACAACGGAATAATTTTTGCCGGAGGGGAAGCCTGACAGGCGAGGGAACGAGGCGAGAGTTACGACCGTAGAGAACGCCGGGACGCGACGTTCCAGGAGGAACTCCGGTATGCTCCCTCTCGGTGGGGTTACCGCGGGGGTCACGTCGCAGTCTTACTCGTCCGCTTTCGGTCGCCATTTGTCACAGTGACGTTTGCAAGCACGCCCGCTCGCGGCTGGTGTCTGGCGTCGCGCTACGTGCGAAGTAATCACGCGAGAAGACGTAAAACGCATTCGTCAAGCTCGAAAGGACTTCCGCGCAAAATCCTCGACTAGACGGCGCGTCGCAACGCGCTCGCAACCGAACCGTTATCCCTCGCCACGCCGGATAAAAGTGCCCCATTCAAAGTACCCCTCGCGCGCGAGCCTACAGATAATAAATAAATCTCCCAGAAGAGGAGGAACTTTTCTCGGTGTGAATAGCATCTGATAATTTAATCTCTTAATTCGGGAGGATCAAGTCTTAATTTCTCTGATACGACAAGCTGCGAATAAATTATGCAATTATAAAAGCTAAATTTGATTCCATTCACATGCCCGACTGCATATAAATAAAACATCGTCTTCTTATCAAGGTTTCTTATTGTGTAAAAAGAAAGCGTACAGATTTCTAAAAAATATAAATAAGAACTAGAAAGATAATTATAAATATAGGCTAGTTCAGCGTTCTAAGATATCAGATTCATTTTCTATAAATAAAAAGTACATGAGCACGTACTAACAATTTTCTAATAAGATAAAACAATTTTCTAAAAATGAGAAATAACTTTCAGCTTGCACGATATCGCTGAAGCTAACAATAAGTCAAACAAATATAATTCCTATTCTTCTATTATTTTTCTTAAATTAGATTATCTTTTACTTCTGCTATTACGCAACTATCTACTGCACTATCACTCATAAGAAGATGTGTATATGGTATAATGTATGATATGTGTAATAATTATATATGATATATAGATATATATAAATATCTGCAGTGTACCTATTGCTCGATATGTTATTATTAAACAACCTAATTTTAATATCCACATTTCTGCCTGCCTGCACGTTTAAAACTTACTTATTATTTTCTTTCCTTCCAGTTTAAGTTTTACCTCCTTCTCTCACTCACTTGTTTCTCGTTCCCTTTATCCCTTCTTATCACACTTTAATCTTTTTCTATCCTCTGTTGATTTCATTCAATTTGTCCATTTCGTTTATTTTTAAATATATATTTGTAACGTGTTCAACTCCCGTTGACAGATTATCCAATTGACATAATATGTGAAACCAGCAACTTATATGTATAGCTATTTACATGATGACAATCAAATAGAGAATTAATAGGTAATTAACTCAAGCATTCCAGGTACGGACATTTAGGCCCAACAAACTTATTTTAAATAAATTATTTATCTATTAAATCGTATTAAATCAAACGTTACCGTTCTTCTTTGGATCATCCTCAGTGGGTGGAATACATACACACATACAAATATTTTTTAAAAATTACGATTTTTTTTCAAAGCTTCCTCTTAAAAAAAATTAAACCTATCGTCGCAATCCCCGAAAAATTAGCAAAATTTTGGCACAGCTTTCAAGAAAATCGGTAAAACAAAAAATCGAACCCCATGGTAGCCATCCCCGAGAAATTAGAAAAATTTTGACACCTGGTTCAAGAAAATCGGTCCATTAATGAATGAGTGGTTCGCGGACAGACAGACAGACAGAGATTAGAGACCCATTATAGTAGATAACACATTATAGGATATAAGAAATCAATGTCGATCTATAATTTTGTAATACATGAAAGATGAACGTTTTCGTTGTATAACTTGTGGTTTAATATTCGTTTCAACAAACGAAAACAAAACAGATCGTGATGAAATATTTTGATTTTACGACGCGAAGATAGTACACAAAACGAGGAATTTTTCCGAAGAGCTATTCCTTCATTTTACGGAATGAGAGTGCGAGCAATCGGGCTGCCGCTCAAAATTGAGTAATCAAGAAAGACGCTGACCAAGCACAGATGTGTCAAACATTCTAGTTTTCGGACCTCGCGCAGGCTGAAGCGTCTCTCCGTCTCTCGAACGGTGCTGAAAACTCGATTCGGCGAGGAACGTATTTCGGCAGGAGAGACAGCCGGTGTACGTGCGGGAATGTTCAAAGTACTTTCGACGAAAGCACCGACCGCCTCGACTGTACGTCAGTCAGTTCGTGATTCAAGACGACACTTAGCCCGGTCTTTATAAGCCCTGAATCAGCGGCCATTAGCCTTATACCCTCAGATAGGCATCTTGTAATTTCTTGTATTCCCGAAGCCAATCGTGCGGCTTCCTCGGACACTGAGGGAATGCGCGATGCGGAGCAAGCGACATGCTTCTTCTATTCACGTGCGCGGACACGATGTTTCGAGCTTAAACACAGCAGACAAAGACCAAAGAAGCGTCACGAAAACGAGTTACCTAACTTGAGAATGTATGCCGTGTCCATGTTCGGCATGGCGTTCGATTACCGGTCAATATCCTAAATTGCTGGCCACTATTTTCATATTACACGAAATGTTCGTTTATTTTTTGCGACTAAAATAAAATTCTTTTTATACCAAACACAATTTTCTGTTTATATCTCACGAATACATTTTACGAACTAAACTTTACTATTTCGACTAACTCTATTAAGCCTGCACATTATTGTGGAAAATCGAATTTAGTCCTATCGCATAATCAAATATTGGCATATTAATAGTCTGGTTTTCACATTAATATTCGATAAATATTTTGGTCTGTTACGTTAAAATAATAATAGAACAGATCAATATCTTATGTTATTAAATGCAATATATAACCAAAAGTCAAATTTCTCAAAATACCTCGTAGTTTTTATTTTAAAAATATATTGTTTTCAAAAGTTCCTCTCTCCTTAAATCTTCGCAAACATCTTTCAGTGTATTCTTCTCTTATTAATTTTATATGTTTCAAAAGTTTAATATAAAAGCGTGCTTACTCATATACTGAATCCAACAGTATTCAATATAATTGTGAAATATAAAACGAGTAAGTATAAAATCCAAATATTGTCTTATTTCTTGCAACGGCAAAATTGCTATTGTATTGTCTGAGATTTCGTATTTGATTGCTGCTTCCATATGGCACATTGCGATAATTCCTATATGTGAATAATCTAACGAAACGAATTATATCTCCGCATCAACACGCGCAAATAAAGTTAATATGATTATGCAGGATGTAATGCATGACAGATGAACTGAAGCTGGAATCTATAAATGCTATGTTCTGTTCAAAGCCACAAATGTAGTTCTGTGTAACCGTAAGGTCTCTGAGAAACCAAAGGTTCCAAGGTACAAAACAGCCAAGGGTGCAACCCGCACCTCTGTTACGCTGTAGTCCTTGCGAAGCTCTAGGATTATCTGATAGAATGTGTCGGAACCTCTATAATCCAATAACCACTAACCTCGAGCTCGTCTCGCCTGTGGACAAGCAGACCCTTGCTGATTCAAATATTCGAGGTCCTCGTCTTTCTTACTCCGCTGATTGTTAATCGTTCATCCCTCTAATACTTATATTTCATTAAGTTGCTTTCATTATTCTACTCCTCACATATATCTCAATAAATGAGGTGGTTATATAGGTAAATTAAAATATTTTATATAAATTAAAATATTTCTGGATAATCCAAATAATGTATTATTATTCTTTACGATACGCGATTTTTACTTTAACTTCACTTTAATCTATTTATTTTAAGTAATAAATAGCAGTCATCCAATTATGAACTATCATATCCTGATTATGTCTTGAGACGTGCAAGAGCTAAAGAAATGAGATTTGCAAGCGAAATATAGGTATTCGCTGGGTGTACGAGATCTTATCACAGGCAATTCAATCAATGGCCTTATTCACTGATCTATCGTCCTGTACTCTCGTGCGACCCCGTTCTTCAACTCTCTTGGCCTCTCTCTCTCTCTCTCTCTCCCTCTCATCGCTGTCCCACGCCACAGTTCCCGGTTGTACGTCCGCTCGATAGTTACGCGCATCCTACGTCATGTCTCTTAACGCCTGCAGCGTCAGTCACTCGCTTTCCGGAATACATCAACCTCGCTATATTTGTGCACCTCGGTCACACGGGTGCTGCTCGATAAACTCGGTCACGAACCCAACCTACGCGTCGAATCGACGTTGACCGTTTCTCGAATCCCCCTCGGCAGCCCGTTCACCAACGTTCACCCTTATGTCACCACATTGTAAAGCCAATTTTAACGGCGGCCAAAGTTAACACTCCGGGAAACCTCGTGACAAACGTCAACCTGTATTCCTAGCAACGCATTCAACGTTAAATACAGCTATTTGTTTCTACCTTTTACGTAACTACATCTTAAGAATAGTATAATAAATCTCTCATGTCAAGTGAATTCAAAGAAGATAATATTTCAAAATTAATATTAAAATCCAAGCATAAAACTTTGATCGAGAGTAATTGTAAAGGCATTAACGACCTCCTAAAATCCATTAGTAACCATAATTTAGAACGAGAAAGTCATATAACTATTATCGGCCGCAGAAAATGCCATTATAAAACTTAATTGCCAAACCTTGTAAAAGGGAAGATCGCAGAAAAAAGTTTAAATTGACTTGATCGTTGCTTCGTCGTTACTAACGCGGAAAATAAAATCGATTCGGGACAATAGCTCATAAAGTATCATTACAAATAAGCACTTGACCGTGAGTTATCGAGCTCTAAAAGTCTGAGGAAAATCCGCCACACAGCTACTGTTAATTACCTTTGATATCAGTCATTAGACTCAATGCTTGCTGTTTCAAACTCGATAACCCGCGATTGAATTATTTTAACTGCATCTTTCACGGCAAATAATTTCCTGTGGATGATAATTCGTATTATCATTACTCCCCCCCCCCCCTCTCTCTCTCTCTCTCTCTCTCTCTCTCTCTCTCTCTCTCTCTCTCTCTTGTAATAATTTTTGTAAACAAGTTGCATTAAAATACTATATAGTTATGTACTCAAAATCATTTCACGTTAAATATAAAACGGTATTAAATCAATCTCTGCCGAAGAGATTGTCAGTAATCAAATTTTAAATTAGCATTATATTAATTGTTGAATAAATAAATTATTGTGTATTGTTGTACAATTTAAATATCTTTATATAGAAATACCTGTCTAAATATTATATACCTATAATCTTTACTTTCGATTAATAACAAAATTAACATATATTATTAATTGTATTATAATCATCAGCAATTAATATTTTTAAACAGATTGATATCAGCTATAATCTTGTATATCTAATTTATCAATGCACTTGCGTAATCTTGCATCACGTAGTGGACGTACACGAGAAAGAATGTTTTATGCGCTTAACAACGGCGATGGGCGTACCATGCAGACCAAAAGCAAGAAAAATTAGCTTTCCGGATTAAGTGCAACTCAACGTACTGCAATCCGGACTGGAACCTGTTTCCTCTTTCATCGCTGTTTTTCTCTTCGCCAGCTCGGCGCAGCCGGGCTCGGGACGCTGCGCGCTGGTGATTTGACACCAGAATGGAATGCAAATTTAAACGCATTTCTGCAATTCTAGCGGCGGAAGATAGGTGGATGTAATGGAGATCGTCGTTTCTCGGCCGAAGAAACTTTTGCGGACGGCGCGAGAATTGTTCGGCGCGGCATCGTTCGGAACTGCATACCTTGCAAGTTATTAACTAGGGTGTACAAGCGGAAAGTCAATAACCACAAACCTACGTTGCGAGTACTGCTCCGAAGAAGAATATACCAACAATACACGTGTAATTTAACATTACCAATAGTTTATGCCAAGGTTTATGCAATGCAAACATTATCCGATAGGTCAGAGACGGTTAAATATTCGCAAATCATGCAGGTTCCTCTATGCAGAATTAATAATAAAACTCTTCAACACTCGATATCGTAAGATTAACAGGGAAGTAATAAAACACGTGGAAAACTTGGTATAAGGATGGCCTGTCAAGAGAGAAAGAGAATGTAAAGTATTTCTACTGAGTTGTGCGTTTTCTTCGTCTTTATATGTCCCTTAGGGGTGCTCATAGCTGAAACATATTAATATTCCAGTCAAGGACGCGTGCCATCGAGCTACTACGAGCGCTGATGCAGTTCCGAGTTCCGAGTCCCAGTGCCATCTTCGGAATATCCGGTGTCCCTCCGGAACGCTACGTCGCGGAATAACGGACATGCTCATCCTAATATGTGCAGATTCCATAGCATAATAATCTTTCATGGAATTTCTTATAATGCTTCTAATCATTATCCTATGTACAAGCGGTGCTATATCGATATTACAGCAATATATTATATAATATAGAATATAGTCTTTATTATGTTTTTATTATATAGTTTTTATTACCAATTTTATTAGGCGGTCCATAATAAAGACAGGAAGGGGGAGAGAGAGAGAGAGAGAGAGAGCTAAGTTTGTCTCATATTGTACGATTTGCCTCTGCTATGATTTATAAATTATATATAAATTATAGCACAGAAGCAAATATCGTACAAAATGGCAATAATTTAGGCAATAATAATAGGACAATAATAATCTTAACTTTTCAATTATAATTCCACGTTTGAGAGAGAGAGAGAGAGAGAAAGGGAGAGGGAATTTGTGTATATACGCGTATTTAATTTACCAAGCATTAATACAATATTGTATTACTTTAATGAGTAAACGAGTGTCGCAAATTAAAATCGAGCTCCAAATACTGTATGCAAGCGATCTCATAGATTGACATAATATAATTATAACTATACAATTCAAAATCATGAATCCACATATGCACGCACTCAATCCATTCTCGTTATCGGTTGCTAACAAAACACTCATCTATTAAATCTACCATCAAGTACTTCATATAACATAATACTCTCTTCTCTCTCATTGACTAGCTATTAACTTTTATACAATAAACAATTTAACAACAATTAACTTTGCAATATTTATTTTTCATTGACTCCTACAGATATTTCTACAAAATATTCTATGTAGAATACATGTTCGGATATTTTAAAAACAATATTCGCAAAAAATTGAAAATAATAACTTCCTAAAAAAGAAACCTTGCTTTAATCTATCCTATGCTATAAGAAAGAAAAAGAACAATAAAAAGTCCTATCCATAATCAGAATATTAGTATTCTAGACTGTCGTTTTCCAATGACTCTGTGCCATCTCTGTGCTATCAAGCATCCCTCTGGACCGCGATGATGGATGGGTTTACTTCCTCTGGCAAGCGGATACGATCTCTTTGGAAAAAAGTCGATGTATAAGACCAACAGTCGGTATGGTTTCCTAGCAAGAAGCACGACATGTAACGGCAAGAAGCTCCTCCGATACGTTGCGGCTGAGAGCAATCTACCAGAGGAACGAGAATCTACCCGAGAATCCCGTACGTAGCTGGTGGAAACAGCGCCATCATCGATTTCACTGGTTTCAAACCAGTCCGATGTGACCTCAGTAGTTGAGGGAGAGAGCAGGAGAGAGTTCTCTTAGAGAGCGAAAGTGAAACTTCTTCCGGCTTTTCAAAGAAGAATTGGGTCGTATATTAGCTCATTCGGTTTAGAGGCGTGTCTATTGTTAATTCTCGATTAAGCCTTTATCTTTATACATTAATAAAATTTACTCAGATAGCAGAGTGACGTCAAATGACGTAATAATAACGTCTTAATGACGTCTCTAACGTCAACGATACGTCACTAATTGTAAGACGTGTTTAAACGCGTCATCCTGCTGTCTGCGAGATTATCAAGACGTATGCTTCAAAGATTCTTACGGAATATCGTATAGGTATATTAAGTTCTATTAAATATCTCTTTAACGAAGATATATTTTAGAAGGGGAATATCCTCGGGAATATCATTATATATCAAACTGAACGTTGCTGACAATGAGACGCTTCAGTAGCTAAAAGTTAGCAACACACAAAGAAAAATAATATAATATAATCGCACATCGTGCATCTATATTTCGAGAACAGCGTGGGAAACTGAGATACATGCAGTTGCGCGAGTTTATCCATTTGTCATCAGAGTTTCGTTAGCCGTTTACACCGTACAATTCTTTCCCTCAATAACGTCAGGATAAAATATGAGACGTGTATTGCATAGCGCATCAATCAGTATTAATAACGCCGGGCGAATAAATCGGCCAAATGAGTAACGGCATTTACGATTACCGACTATTTCACATAATGCAATGTCCGTTAACGCAAAATCACCGCTTCGCCCAACCTCGGAATCGATGACCATTAAATCTGGCAGACTAAACGCGATTCGGTTGTATCGATGCAATGTTTTCGATTTGTCTTGTTGTTTTATCAGCACGTTTACAGATAAATCGTCGTCGTCGATCAGTTTGCGCGACGTGTCACTGATCAACATCTCTTTTGCGGAAAGTGCGCGAATATCGAGGCGTATACGATACCTATATCGCGCGCTGACCTGAAAATAAATTAATGACATTTGCCAAAAGCGCGCCTCGAGTATATCGCCTCCCAGCATATTCCCCATTGATGACACGATAATCATACGCGCGTCGAATAGACTACTCTGCGGATTTAGCCAGTTAGTTTCCGTGGTAATCGCGCGGTACGAATTCCGATATTATGTCGCCGGCCACTCTAATTATTGCTCATAATGTCACATCTCAACAGTTGATCAGAGTGTAAATTTAACGGATTCGATAGAAAGCGAAGAGGGAGAAGGACACAAAAGCGCCGCGTGACAATTTTCAATAATCTTAAAGAGCTATAACGACGCACGTTTTTCCTTTTATTCGCGACTCACTCACTGATTCACGTGATCGATATCACGTGAGGGCACAACGTGATTTGCGAAATACAAAATAGCTGCTTTCTCGTCGAACCTCGTGATGATATACGTAGGTGTATCAGAATAACATATCGTCGCTTATCGAGCGAATACCTGGGATGCCACGGCGAAGGATGGTCTCGAGCGAGAAATTGGAAAAATGCGAGATACCTTCACGCGGCGCGATGAAAGTAAGCGTGCGCGAACAGCATCGCTGAACTTATACGTATATACTATGTTTATCTATTGGCAACCGCACCTATGAGAATCCGAGCTCGAAAGGTCGCAAATAATAAATTGCACCGACAGTGCATGCATGCGGCAACAACTGTAACTAAATAAGACGTGGATATAGGTATGACCCGTATGACGAAATCTTGACTTACTACTGAAATGAAAACATATGAAGCGATTGCCAATGTTCTATATATGTATAGCTATGTAAATATCAATTCCTTGAAAATAAATGCCTGCAGTGAATGTCATTTTATAGAAAGATTATTACTTACCTAAAGAAAAGAGTCTTGTATTAAAAATGTATCTTAAAGTATCAATGTCTTATATCCCTATCATAACATTCCTTGAAATGTTAAACTATTACGATATTTCTGTATTTCTTTGGAAAGCAGTAGATATTATAATATAACGACTTAGAATGTAAACATTACATTAACACTCGTTAATAGAACCTTTGCAGCTTAATGCAATTATTCTCATCGCGTCTCTTTCACACGAGAGTTAATCGAGTATATATTGATGACTAACAGCGCAGAATTTTGGAACATCAATAGTGGCGTGGAATTTATAAATATCATAAATCGAACGCTTATGACACTCCTGAACGAACGTGCCGATGAGATAACGCGAATCCAAATTTTCATTTTCCTCTACGCACCGTTCCGCGGCTATTTAATTACAGTCATTGCGGCGTGCTGTGCAGTGAGCCAATGGCAAAAATAAATATGAAAATCTCGACGATATGTGAATGACGACGAGACCGCTAATATGCAAAGCGACGAATCGTCGATACGCGATATTTGCATTTAACAACTGTTACGTGCATCCGCGTTTCGAGAGCCTTATCTCGTTTTGTTTCCTCCCGTGACCATTTCATATCGAACGTTGATACAATTTCAAATGTGTCGTAAACATGTAATCGACAATAAGAGAATTTAAATATAAAATAAAATAGAGAATCGCCGCGCGCGTGCGTTCTTTTATTCATAATCATAAATGCAGATGCATTATCAAGAAGAAAAGGAGTAAAAAAAGTAATTTGAGAGATGTTAGCGTTGATATTTCATCAGTGGCGAAAGGCCCGCCACTGATATTTCGTTCGTGTCAAAATAAAAAATAAAAAACCGAAAGAGGAAAAGAAATCTCACAGTCGACAGGAGGAGCAGGACGTAATAACTCGTGGCGGCCCGTTCGATATTCAAATTCGTCCAGTGTACACGTCGCGCCAAAAAATCTATGCACACGCTCGTGTGTATGCACCGGGCGTAATAAAAGGCGTGAACGATGGCCGCGGGAAAAGTCATAATCCACTTTTGTTTGCGGATTTATCGGTCTTCCGTGATGCCTCATCCGGCGCTTTATCGAGTCCCGGCGCCATGAACGAGCGATGGCGTAACAAAAGGTGGAAGCTTTGGGAACTCTCGACGTTGTCCTCTCTCTCCCTTCACTTCGTCTCCCATCTGCTCTCTCGCGCACACACACGCACCAAATACATACATACATAACACACGCACTCACACGCAATAGTCCGTGATACAAAGAAAAAAAATGTACCGAACTCTGCGAACGGCCGTAAATGACTTTCGCATATTTCCGTTCCGACCGGCGAACAAATATTTGAAAAAACAAAAAAACACCGGAGAGTGGAGCAAATTACTTTTTCAATAGCTATGAAACGATCGAGAATGGGATACAACCGGATCTACGCTGACGTTTTATGAAGGATCAGTGTGCTCGCTATAATGAGTATCTCTATGCTAGCATTAAAATCACTGCTGCCGAGAGTATATGAAGATACCATGCAAGTAATCTATCCTTCAAAGAAATACGGATATATTATTAATATTTCGCATCAATGATTCTTACATATGTAACATAAAATATTACTCTTCAGCCTCCATCTACTGTATTTTATAGTAATTACTACTATTCTATTTTTGTTCATATATAAATTACACGGTTCATGTGTAATTATATAAAGATACAATCTTATAAAATAACTATCAGTCAGCATCTCATAATGTAAAAATTTAATAACCATCCATAGTCAATGAATCCGCCATCTTATCATTCCGCTCCACTTATAATTCGTCAAAGATTCTGCGATCTAATCGCCTCATGTTTCTCCGTCTGCTCTTTGGTACCCACAGCAGCTCTTTCCATTTTCCAAGTCCGCACGGCACGCCGCCGATCCCGCGAAATGATTACAAACGATCAGGGATAACGTTCAATAAAACGTCTCCATTCCACGTTCCACGCACGTAGCGAAGATGCAGCGTGCTCGACCGCCGTGCCGAGTCGATATCGGGGAACACGTGTGTTTATCTATGTCCGTTTGGTACGTGGCCGCGACGTGCATCGCTGCGATATCAACGAGAATATGTCTCTATCGCGATACCGATACCGTTCACGGAAAATCCCGCGGTCCTGTGCCTCAGTTAAAGGAAAGCGACATTCGAACAATTGACCACTCGAATCTCCCATCTTTCGTGATAAACGGAAAAATCTCCTGTTATCGCGTGCACTAAACGATATTTATATGTTCGCTCTACATTCACCAACGTGTATATGCGCTGTATCTATACCTAATGTTAATTTTTATTTTTTTCAAATTTGATTTCTACAAATACATTATCATTTTGCTCCTTTCATATCGCACCTGTTAATTTTTTTATATAAAATTTATATATTAAAATTTAATACATATCCAAACATATTGTTTTAATTGTTTTTAGAGTGGCTTAAAAATCACTTGAATTGCGTTTGATTCACTTCGCCGCCAAGATACACCTTCCGCTAAAATGTGAACATTCGTTCGATGCCGTTCGTTACAATTAACGACTATTATGAACCATCACAGCAGAAAATAGCATAAATGTGCAACCGCAAAAAAACGCAAAAAAGAAAACGTTTTCGACACACTGCCTGTTGCTGCTGCTGGTCGTCGAATTAAAAATTATATAATCGGCGGAAGTGCGTTTCGTGGAGCGCGTACGCGCGCGTGATTCTGTAACTTTTTTAAATCAACGAGACTGCTCTCGGGCCGGCATTACGGGCCCTAAAGTACGTCATTAGGAGGGTCAAAATTTACGAGAATCTCGCGGGAATTGCCAGTTGCGCAGTGCGTCGCGTGATCAACGATGATGACCGCGTGTACGCATCCAAGGCGTGCAAGGGTATCCTTAACGAGAAAACGTCCATGAAATCTCCCGAAAGTACAAAGAGAGTGACGATATGGTAGGAACACTGAGCGAGGGAGAAGGAAATCAATTGCGTACAATGTTGCAATTTTCATCTGTACGTAGAGCGATAATCCGGGATACGACGCCGGCCGTTACTTTATTGTCGGACCGGAGCACCTAACAGTAAACGGACCTGGATAAAGGATAAACGTGAAATAAGAAAGAGCTTGGAATAATGAAGATTCTGAAAATATTCTGTAATATTCTTGAACGGCTTTTGCTTATGGCATAACAATTTCGAATATCGAATTTCTCTACCGTGATATCCAATGTCATAATGAACGTAATAATGCCGAAAAGACGATTATAAGCATTGTGTATAGAGAACCCCTCGGAGAACCCTTTGATTTCTTAATATCATCTCGATTATTTCGATTCTCTTATCTCCTATCCTAATTCAAATTTCACTAGAATTTTCTTTAATATTGCGAAACCTTTCTATTATCGTTATATAAAGTTATTGATTCGATAATCTATTGCCATTTATTTCTAAGAAAATAATAGTAATTTTTCTCGGGATATAATATGCGAGTGGAAGTGAAAATCATTATGCATAGAGATAATAGAGTCTTATTCTTGTATCAATTTCCAATACTCCGCAGTGTGGCGAAAGGATAATCGCCATACATCGCACGCAAATACGATTCAAGTCGAACGTGCGTGCATGCATGTATTAATTAACCGGGAACATTGTAGCACCGTTAGTCGCGCGATGAAGTTTTCCCGCGTCTAAAGCGAACGCAATCTAATTTCACACGCGGAGCCGAGCGCTATCTTACAATTAGAAAGACAGCGCCAAGCACGCAGTATTCATTTTGACAAAACGAAAAGCGAAAAGCATGTATATCGAAATACGTCCTCATTATAGAGAATACTTCAACTATAGCCTTCTACCCTTTTTGTTCAATATACTTTGCAAACTATTATTCCTGTGCCTATATTCAAAAGAAAAAAAAATAGTTGTTCCAATGCGGGAAAACTTAATAGTAATTTCTATAGATTAGTTTAAAGTTAGAAAATTAAAAAAAAAGAGAGAGAGAGAGATTGTTGCAGCTAAACAAATCATAAGACTGCAAAAATATAACTTATTCTTATATCAGTTTTTTTGAACAATTAAAAGTTTGTAAACTGTAACAAATTTCGTAAGCGCTTGCATTTTTCCACCAGAATCATAAATCATACGCGAATTTAGTCGTGAATTAATAAAGAACCGCTTCATCTAATAGGATTTCTGAATCCTATTTATAAATTACAAGTTCTTATGAACATCTCTTACGGAGAATAAAATGTTAACGCAAGATAGAACGATAAGGAAAAGAATATGAGAATGTAACATCTGTTTTCTGATCCCTCTCGTTAGTGTTCAACGTTGCAATCCCTTAACTCTTTCAGAAAAATGCATACTCCAAGTAACAAATTGTGTAGCTTACAAATAAATGATTAATATACATATATGTATTAATTTAAATAAATATTACATACATTTAAATTTTGTGTATACCTGTACAATGTATGCGTGACATAAAAGAACATCGTAATAAATTTTGAAAGAAAAAAAGGTTTGGATCCCAGCTTGGATAAAACGCGCATGGGAAAAACAACAGTATTCTTAACATTGATTACTCGTATATTAGCTTATTACAAAGAAGCTATGAGATTAAATATTGAATAAAATTAAAAGTTAAATATCAAGAAAATGTTTATTCGCAAAATAAAATAGAATATGCATCTTGTATTATTTATTTCTTTACCTAAATTCGCTTAAAATAATTTGTTTCTGTCAAATTGCAATTTGATTTGGTTTCAACAAGATTTTAAAACCGAACACAAAATATATTACAAAGCGTTCCAGACGCGTTACGTGTAGGTAACTGTTATTGATTTGCAAAATTCTAATTATTTCGCTTGATAAATCCGATCCCACGGTTTACAATTTATCTACATGTAATCGATTAACCTATAGCCAAGTTGATTGCTAGATTTGGAGACCGGATGCGTCTCTTTAACTCCGTTGCAATGAAATAGTAATAGCGTGGATCTCGCAGTTGCAAGTGGTTGGCCGCCCACAATGGACAGCAAATGAATCGTTTGTGAATAGATCGTTCATTTCTCCCAACTCAAGCTTTTCCTCTCACACTCTCTCGAGAAGCCGCAAAATAATTATCGCGTTATACTTGGATTGCCTTCGTAAACAATCATCTATATTCTATTCAATGCAATATTTCATTTCAAATTACGATTCGGAGCTTTTAATAATGCGTTTTTAATCATTTTTCTCCTAATATGCAAATAAGAAATATCCGATAAATGAAAAATTCCATAGAACGATAAAATAAACCACTACTATTATTTTATCTATACTTAAATTTATATCATTGACAAAGTATTTATCGTTTGATTGAATATTTTATCTATTATCCATTCGTCAAGTAAAGTCTAAAATTCGCACGTATACCTATAGGTATAGAACGCTTATCTATTTTCCAATCCTCCATTTTCCAATTGCATTCTAATATTAAAAAAGAAAAATTCCGGAATATTCTCACAATTTATAACGTCGAAAGGACAGGGCTGAAGTCTCAGACAGCAATCATGCTTATCACAAAAACGTGCATTGCTAGAGTAATGCAAATACAACTACGTACAGATGGTTAACCGCGTGTACAACTGTCTGTTTAGTGAAGAACAAGTGACCGCAATCAATATAACGAGCAACAAACACACGTAGACACGGACATGATGACGGCTCGCGCGCGATTAAATTAAATTATATAAGCATAAAGTCGTTCATCAAGCCAATGTTTAAACGAAATAGAACAGTTTATAATTTTATTACTCTTCCATTTATACCAGAAATAAGATTTCTTACATTTCTCGTTAAACAATTTACAGAAATGGCGTCTCAACTGGAGCGCTCAACGAGCGAAGATGAAATATTTCCTGGGCGTGTGGAAAAACAAAAATATCATCAGATTTATACATAACATGGTTCTCCCCAGACAAAAAACCAATAATTTATTAAGTTAAAAAAAATATGGTCGTATATTATTTTTTTATTTATATACACTTATGTAGTAACCTAAAGTACATACATATATCTATATAATATAAATCTATACATATCTCCCCCCAAATTTATATATTGATAAACTAGTAAATTTATAAACTTCCGAGTTTGTAAATTGCTTCAAACAATGTTTATCTTTATACAGACTATTAAATTCGTAAACTTGCTAACTTCCAGTTAGATTAATAATAGTTTCATAAAAATCGCCAGTTTTGTAGAGCTGTAAAAGTTCATAATTCCTTCAAATTCAAGAAAAGGCCATTTACGGTCAGGATTGAACTTGGGATTGAATCTTGGTTGCCTAATAATATTATTCGCGTAAATTTATTTACAATTATTCATCGCCCTAGCTGACATCCTATTCTATATATACTTTTTAATATGCTAACGATTGTATTAATAAGATTAAATTGATTATCAATTTAATTATGTGATGGTGTACTGTTCTAGTTTTGGTTGAAGACGTTTCAAGTCCGAAATAAGTGCGTGGTCGAATAGGCTATAGGCAGCCTAGCTATAAGCCACGCCTAGCTAGCAGGTAGGCGATGAATTGTACATAAATTCACGCGAGTAATAAAATTATTAGACAACCAAGATATCAAGTCCTGATCGTAAATGGCCATTTCTCTAATTTGATTGTATATCCCCCATATCGGTTCTGTTTAACTTATTATTATTGTTCAAATTCCTTATTTTTTAAATTAAAAGTTAAAGATTTAATTCTTATTTTCAGATTTTCGAAAACATCATTCTAAGCAATATGTAACTACGGAACCCATTATATAATAAATTCCCAAAATTATTTAAACAATGACATAAATCAAAGAAAAAAATCTAAGAAAATAAAATCAAACACGTCCAATTAATAGACCAAAAATAGATAATGTCATCAAAACCCAGTTGTTATTATCAATGAACGATTAAATAGCAGCTAAATTGAAAACGTGAAAAGCATTTTTACAGAAAGTCTAGAACGGCGGACGTGATATATAAAACTTTCATTGAATATCAGTGCGAACAGAATCGCGTAGATGGAAACCACGATTCGAAGTGATTAAAAATTGATGAAACTCGGACCGCTCATCGCGGGTCAGCAGGTTTAATGGTCCGATAAATACATAATGTCACAGTCAGTCATTCATAAAGTTTGAAAAAGGAATGCGCTTGGTCGCAATCGCAAATTTTATGAGTGATCAGATATGATAGTTGGCAGTCTCGTCGTTATCTATGTTTTTCGTGCTATTCGACATCGATGCGTTTACACGACACGCTCGTTGTATATATGATGCGAAAACTCTGGCATGCGTGCAGGATGTCAAATAAAACAGATCTCGATATCGCCGTACCTATCGTCGAAGCATGTTAAAATGTTGAATGTTACACGAAGAGAAACGGTTTGACCAAATACAGATTTGATTGCAAAACACAGGAAGATATATTTGCAACGTGGTTAGTTTAGCTAACAAATGTAGTTTTCCAATGACAATAAACCTATACCTATGTAAACGGAAAAGATTTTACATAGCTGTTATTTTTTTCTGCTATTTTAACCGGATTTTTGATACGATAAATTTTTAACGTTACAGCCATGTTTTGCGGCAATACTGTTTTAAAGATCGAAAGTTTTAATTCATAAATATAATAAAACGCTACATCAATGTAGAATCTATAATAATTAATACCGCGTCAGGACAAAATAAGTTATAAATTATATTCCGTTAAAACTGATGTTAATCGTAAACGTTAATAAATTACAAAAATTTTTCATACTAATGTTATTATTACTACTCCATATAGAAATCTGTATAACTTTCAATAGAATTAAAGTGGAAAAGACAGAATAATACGATATCAAGTCGATCGGAACAACTTAATAATCAGATTTATACTATATTTAGTATATAGATCGCGAGATATATTAATCATCAAAAATATTTTAAGAAATATTTCATAAAAATAATGAAAAGACATCGCAGATGTTCTCATGAACTGCCATGCCACAATGCGACAGTTCAAGGATTCATTTTGCGACGGAGAAATTAAATTTGTCCCGATTACCGACGCGTGACCGTGCAGCCAATACGATATGAGATTGGAGACATAATGCGGTCAATGCACCGTTGAAATAATGAGTTTGCAAGAAGAACCTCCAAACTAAAGAACATGTTCGATGACTTGGGCAAGGCGCACAAGGTGCGCGACTGAAATCGCTTTCAGAATTCGCTTCGGTGAAAGCCGCATATGCCAACGTTTCTACGGATCGTACCGGTATACCTAGCGTGTAGCAGATTGTAAGCCGTTAATGAAAACATTCATATGTACAGTTAAATTAAGCTTTTTTGATCCTTATGTTCATATCATGATGAATATACATTTTCTTCCTTTGTAATATTCAAACAAACTTTCAGGTTCGTCTATGCATTTATAATACGTTTCAAGTAAAAACTAGCTTTTTTAAATAACACTATAATACTTATCTTAATGATGTCGATAAAGATGACACAAATGCTTTACCTCAACGATATTGAATATGGTAAGATTGTCAGAAAGGAATATAAAATATTCTTTCATTTATTATCATTACTAGATTTTTATTATTATCGAAAACTTTCCTATAGTCATGAAAGTGTATCAGGAACATAATTAGATATATGTCATATTCTGAAAAATGACCATGTCTACTATGACCTTTCACAAAGGCACCAAACATGCACGTCGCGCTCACGTGCAGATAATTTAACATTCACACATTCGTGTCATAAAAGAACCAGCAATCGCTGTCAGTACATATACCGTAATTAAATCTAATATTGGTAATTTTAGTATTGATACTACTAAATCGATATTAACGTCGATATGAAGGATGAATTGATTCATCGAGGATGATACTGCATGCTTCGCTTGAACACTCATTACTGCAATCAATAGATTTCAAACAATAAACGGTCACGATATTAATTCCGTCACTTGTTTATCGACAACCTCTATTCGCTAGTTGCAACGTAATATGCTGGCAATTAATAGTTGTCGGCTACAATGATTGCGCAATCGGTATTCTCACTTAAACGTTGCAGTCGTCGACATAATGGAACAATATCGAATACAGCGAGATTGTCAGGAAGGAATATGAGATTTTCTTTCATTTACTGTACCCTTCGTCAAATAAAATTAAGTTTTAATCCCCTAAGAGATCGTAATTCGCATAATTTAAATTTAAAATTTTTTAACTATATAAATCTGATATGCCGAGAACTATTAATTTACTATCTATAACTTTTTTCAAAGTGTAAATATTGTACTTTATCTCGTCGCGCTGATTTCCATTTTATATACACACAAATATTGAAATTGCAGAAATACGTGAATCGTGAAAATTACCGTAAAATGTAACTGCGAGTTGCAACTGACAAGCCGTGCAACTAAAAAAATTATAAGTGCGTTTATCTGGCTTACTTTCACATCGTAACGTAGTGATGCTCAAATGTTGCGTTTTTATACGTTTAGCATGCAATGTACAAACGTTAGCTGCAACGCCTGCAAGTCAAAAGCAGTTAATGCACGTTAGCGTAATAAAAGTACTTAAAAAGTGGCTGCACTCAGTGTGCGCACGTTATTGGCGATATACATATACACATACGTATAATAGCCAGCGTCAATTAATAGCCTCAGTAATAAATAATTTTTATAATATTAGATCTTCTATCACAAAAAAAAAGAAATATATTTGTTTGATTATGTTTCAGCTGAATAATATAAATTTTCCAATCTCTTCCATGCCTTATTTATATCTTTCAAATGCCACTCTTTGCTTTTAATTCATTTTACTGCCTTAACCGAAAGTTCTTACTTGTTGCATTACCTATCTCTTAAAAAAAAAATAACCGTAAGCAAAAGAGGATTTCATTTCAAAATATTATGTATAACATTATTATTTTATATAAAGAGCGTTCAAATATAGTCAGACGATAATAGCAGCACTTGTGAATGCTTTTAGCATGAAAAAGAAGACGAAGGCTGCGACCTCCAAATGAATAGACCTAACCAGAACATGAGGACGAATGAATACAAAGCAACAACGCATAATTAACGAAGACAAATCTTGTGACACTTTTTACGTAATATTACTATCAGCGGAAACATCACAAATATACTGATAATACAAATGAATCTAACAATGAATCTCAATACAGCATATTATTTCGAAGGTCATTACAAGATAAAATACTTTTCAACTTGAAAAAAATACGATCAAATTGAAGATAACGCTATCTTGAAATGACGAAATGATGAAATGTGTTCGTATTTAAAGAATACCTTGGCATGTTTATAAATTCTACCATAAAATTTACTGTAAAAAATTTACTTTATCGTAAATTGTTCTATTTGTAACAAGGTACAGTTTTTCCTGACAGAAGTTGTAACAAAGCAACGGCAAATTGCGTGATTTGATATTTCCACACTATTGCTACTACCACACTGCACAGGATATCGCGTGACTTCAAATCCTATCTCACATCAAATGACGAATGGCAAACGATTCATACACGAATGCAGCGCAAACCTAATTGCTAAACCGTATGTGCGCGTCGATTGATGATCATTATTTTTTACCTTACTCGAATTAGTGCACGCCGATTATAATCGCAATTTCTGGTTCTTCCTTAAAAAAGGAAAAAAGGATAAAGTCGTATTATCTCTTTATATCGAGGATGAGGTAATTAAAACTTTCCCGTAAACGCACGATTTCCCAATTAAAATATAACATGCGCTTATAGAATTGCGCCTGCAATCGATACTACCGCAAAATTGCAAATCGAACGAGACTGCGAATTCCATGCATTTTTATTTAGTCCAGAAAAGAGAACAAAACGAAAGGTGGATAAACGGAATTAAATAAAATCGACCTCGGATGCCGATATCGTGGAAAATCTATCTGAATATAACGAATTATCAGCTTACACTGTCATATAGTGAATTTTACTTAAACCGTTTAGCAATTCTAAAAATTGTAGATATAAATATATTAAGGAAACTTTATAGTAATTTTTAAAGCAGATCAAAACTCTCATAATCACATGCCCGTTTTCTACCTCTCTTCTACTCTATTCCCCCACTCTCTCACTCTCTCTCTAATAAAACAAAGTTAAATAAAAATAAATTAAATATACATATACATATATTACGTATCTTACAAATATTATTATAATATCAGGAACTATTTATGAGTAAATAAAAGGTATTCATATAAAATACGTATAATTCTGAATAATTTTAAAAATGGTACATAAAAAATTAATAGTATATCAAAAAATTTATGTTAGTTGAAGCAAATTCGAATTTTTATAAATTATTTTAATCAACATTAATACAGATATAAAATTTCAATAATAAATTATATCGTTACAATTTCAATAGTCTTCAATATCGCACTGATATATTGAAAATAGTACGCAAAGACATATAAAGCGTTAAATTTGATTTATTTAATATATAATTCATAGATATATATTAATATATAGAGAGATACATCACATTAATGCATATATGATATAAAAAAAATGTTAATAGGTTTTTCATATCTCGTCAGTCAGTTTTAAGTGCTGATAAGATTTCCACACGGAACAATATGTTATTTTTCAAGTGCGCATTATAAGTACTATTTTAGGACTTGTCCCAAAGTTTAATTATAATGTGTGTGTGTGTGTGTGTGTGTGTGTGTGTGTGTAACTAAATTTTAAGGCAAATATGTATACATATACATATATGCAAAATTTGCAAGTTAACGCGGGAAGGTGTTTTTTTATAGGCGAAGTCGTTATGATCCTATAGTTTTTATAGAAGCAATTTGCATGCAGAGAGTAGAATGGCGCATTGTGCCAGGAGATTGAACTTCTCGGGATCAATTTAAAAATCCCGGTTCATTATTTTGCGAAACACGACGTAGATCGGCGCAAGCAAAACTACCACCTCGCGAAAAAGCGGCTTCTCTCACTTCCCGTTTACGTGAAAATGACGACATTTCTTGGGTGATGCGGACGACACGGGATTTTTCGCGAGCTATATGAAAAGATACGATTTGAATAGTTGAGTTTTGGCAATATCGACTTCTATGAAATCGCATAATAAACGAGAACTCCCTCAAAAACTCATTCAAAATAAGCAACATAAAAGCAACTCTCGAAGCAACTTTAATACGAGAAATACGTTTTCACATTTATATAATTTAAAACTTATAAAAACATATCGCTAATATACCTGTAATGTCAAACACTTTTCCGATAATTTTGATAATATCAATTTAATCTGAGTTTTTTCTCTCTTCCTCAACATATATGCTAGAATGTAATTGATCGATTTAAATCCTAAATTCCCTTTGGACGAAATATTTAAATTACTACTCGTTTAATTGTTTAATAAAAGCAAATTGTGTTATAAATATAACAAATGTGTATGTGATATTATTTTATATCTTAATGAATATTTTAGAACACAGAAAAGAAATTTTTAATTCATAAAAATATAATTATACATTAAAACAAATATAAATAATTTTAGTTTAGTATTAAAATAAATAAGTGTTTTATGTAAAAAAATGCAATGCTAAAAAAATTAATACATTGGCAAGCGAATATGAGAACAATCATACAAATTTTCTCTTTTATTTCTTCATAGAACTGGTCTTTTAAGTATAAAAAATGTATAGTTTTTTTAAGTATGTTATTGAGAAGAATTTAATTTTAAAATGCGATATCCTTATACACATAGCGCTTCAAGTTATATGTGGTTAATAAGTCTTTATATTTGTCGTTATTTATTTGCAAATATTTTATGGTTTACCCTCGGGTTTACCATTCGCAAATATTCTCTGAACTGAAAGAGACTCACCTCTTTCACTTTGTCCCTTCGTTGCCTGGCGATATGGTCCTTATCTTCTCCGCCGACGATTAATGGCAGCTTATCCGCAGGCGCTGGTGGCACTGTCACCAAAATCGTTTCTTCTTTGTGCACTATCAACGATGAGGAACTACTTGTACGCACTCGCGATTCACCCATGTCCGGTTTCTCTAATGTTTTTTGTTGCTGATACTCCTCGTCGATTTTCGCCTAAAAATTTCGCGCGCAATTGAGATGTATTCCGTGATCATTTCAAATAGCATGCGAAAATACAATACACGTTTAATTTATAGTAATTATTAATAAATGCGGCATATGATTACATCAAAATGCATTGGTTTGTATTATTATTGTATTTTTAAAATCAAGTTTGAATTTATTCAGACTCAAAAATTGAACAAAAATCGATCATATTTTTATGCATAAAGATAGAAATCGATGATTTCAATTCAATCATAAAACTATTTATCATTGCTATTTCGAAAAAATATATAATACAAAGATATTAAAATAGAAAAAAAATAAATACATATATATCTATAATTCAAATACAACTATTCATTGACAAACATATATGTATTCATAATTATGTTTAAACATTTCTTTACTTTCCGTTTTAACAACACTATGTAAATTATATACTAATTTATATTTATCTCTTTAGTAAAAGTGGCCAAAGTCTATTCATATATGCACATGCATATGTACACATATGACAATAAGAGACAGACTAACAACTAAGAAACAGACTAACAACATTTTGGTTGAAATAATTTTAATCTAAAAGATTATTTATATCAGCATCTGGTTTAAACGCGTTATAGCACAACGCGTAACAAACTTATTGGATTTACATGACTGGCTTCGCTATCTCTAGTTCGTGATAGTGGCGATAATTATGCAAATGCGTATTACTGATTCTTGCTCAAACTCTGTTAGTCGCAGATACCCAACTCGGGAGACTACATTAGAAAATTGCAAATTTAAAAGACCAATACATGCAATGTGTACTTTTAGTTAAGATATAAGTAAAAAATAAGCTTTAACCTTTTGTTATCCTATTTCAATTATTATCAAGCATATAGGTATGAATTTAGTTCTTATTCTTATTTATTTTAGTATTTATTGTAATCTTGTGCAATCTAGATTTCACGGAAGTACACTCATTTTCGCCTTGTTCACCTCTGAACAAGTCCGTATTCTCGAACGCCTTTCCGTTACATCGTTATAAAGAAAAGAAAAAAAAAAAGAAAAAAACACGCGTGAACTACTTTCATCGGAATAACGCGTTTCTGGTTGAATCTCAATATCTCATTATTGATTTCTTTTCCATAGGATTGTAAAGTGACGATACTTCCCTGATAAAATGTCTGTTAAAAACAAAGATTATTGGAACAGTGACGGTATAGAGATTTTTAAATAGGTACTTTCTATGTATTCGCCTTATATATGTGTATCTCGGTAATTGTTATTTCACAGTAACTATACTTAATGTGAACTACTATTTATATGCGACGAATGCGCATTCATCCTGCAACGCGCGTGCATGAACGCTACTCAATGATAATGCTATTTATATCATTGCGAGATGTTTCCTTTCGCACGTTCACGTTACGCTGCTCCGATAGATCACATTTCGCTCGACATTTCGCTTCGTACGTACATCTTTATCCGATTTATTTCCCACGTTCCAAGACTCGGAATAAATACAAAAGACAAACGTTGTTGCATTTTGCGAGATTTAGCCTTATATCTCGGTTTTTGAACAGTAAATTCGGATATTGCTATAAGCCACAATAGTGCAATTTATTGTAAGATTTGTCCGAAATTTTTCAAAAAATTAACCGCGACGACACGCCGTTTGATTTATGGCAAAAAAAGTGCAACGCGCGTGTAAAACGAGTCTTGGTTATTATTTCCTATGAAAGAGAAGAGAAGAGCGGAATGGAAATAACAATGAGACGAGTCACGTGCGCGTATTATACGAAGGAAAATCATGTTTGCTGCATACAACATTTATTTTACGTTTATCTGTAGATATCAATTAAGGTCTTATAAGACAAAAATTTCGATTTATATAAATTTTATCAAAAACGTAAAATCATACAGAATTGATTATACATAAACAACTTATTTGTTAATCCGAATCCACATTAAATTCAATAAAATTTCAACAAAAATTTTTCTTTAAATATTATTTAACTTTTTTTCTTGCTTTAGAAAAATTTCTAACCCCTTAGAAATCAGCTGTTGTGTTTGAGAAAATATTTAGTCGCTATTAAATTCTCGGGTCGACTTTTTCCGAGAAAATTTTCGAATCAAACGTTATTTGAGCTCCTGTATCCAGATACCAGATCGATATCCCGGAGATGCATTGCCGTACAAGGGCAAGATCACGGCGCGACCTTGCGCGACCTACTCACGTTGAGTGAAAGAAAACGAGCGCAAACGGAAGGGAGTTTCTCGACATTGGCGTGTACAGCAATTAATCGCAAGAGATATCCGGTATCGCATTGTCTCCGTTTACCGAGCGAAATCGGATCGACTTTGACCCCGACGAATTCCAACGAGTCAGTTACGCGAGATCCGCTTTAAAATGCGTCTGCATTCGGTGAAAAGACACAGAATTGTAGAAAATAAGCAATACAAACGAGATTATGTTGAGGTTCGAACGAATCGAACAATTGTCGAATGAAATGAAATAATTCGAGCACTGTCTCTAATATGTGCAAATAGACGTTCCTATACACAGGAAAAAAGAATATTCTTGATTTGAAAATATCTTTAGTTCCAACGTGGAAATCTTGAAATAAGATTATATTGTATTATTATATTAAACGATTATATTAAACAAAGAAAACTTGCTTGAATGAAGCATTTATATAGTTCAACCGACCAAAAAGAATGTTGAAATAAAGAGTTGAAATTCTTATATTCTTATAAGAATTTCTTGGTTAAACTAATAAATGCTTCATTCAAGCAAGTTTTCTTCGTTTAATATAATAACGTAATATAATCTTATTTCAAGATTTTCACGTTAAAACTAAAAATATTTTCAAATCAAGAATATTCTTTCTGTGTACGACAAGCCAATCTCAAAATGCGTGCATTCTTAGAGAGAGCAAAGAGATTAATAGCTTAAATCGCGGTTAAACGCAATCTATGAACGTGTAAGCTATGCCAGCTGTTAATCATATTACAATATATTACGTTGATACGAGATCCGCTTTAAAATGCGTCTGCATTCGATGTAAAGACACAGGATTGTATATAGAAAATGAGCAATACGAAATGGACTGTTTTAGGGTTCGACGTCCGTCCAATCTCAAAATATGCGTAATCTGACAATGGGAGAGAGCAAAGAGATGAATAGCTTATTAAATCACGGTTGAACGCAATCTATGATCTTGCGAGCTGCGCCAGCTGTTGACCATGCCACGTTGCCCCGAGATGCGCGATTGGTTATACATCTCAATAAATTATTACTGGACATTAATGTTACAAATGAATATTAATATCAAATATTCGCGTATTTGCGTGGTATCCAGCTCGCTCATCTTAAACGGAACGGTCGTGCGAACGGTGGTTAACGAAGATCGTTATCGTCCATTGAGACGGAATCGTGAACGAAGTGACAGCGCGCGAGGTCCGCGCACGTGCGTCAGCCATGTACGTTACAATGCAATGGCCGTATGTAAACAAACGGATCACGACCTGGCGCGCAAACGGAGCGTATCGCCCCCTTGCTCTCTACCGCGACCGGGGTACTTTTTACCGAAGGGAACTTAACGACATCGCGCGAGAGAAAAGTGTTCCCCGAGTGACAAGGAAAGTTTCGTTCGAGGCGAGGCGTTCGAGAAGATCGGTCGAGATCGAGAGGTCGACTTCAGGCGAGCGCGAATCGCGAATTCGCACCTGCAGCTTCTGCTTGTCCTCGACGAGGTGCACGTCCTGGTGATCGCTGCTCTCGTGGCCCGGCGGCACCGCGTTCGGATGCCCGATCGCGGACGAGCGCGAGTCCTTGACGTCGCCGGAGGCGCGCGCGGGCGGCACCGGCAGCAGCAGCTCCGGTCCGGCCTTCTGCATGCTTTGGTAAACGCGGTAGACACTGTTCACGGCGGTGCCGCCGGTGCGAAAGTCCGGCAGGTAGAAGAACGCGCCGAAGCACACGACGCCGAACGTCATGAATACCAGGAGGATCAGGTACTTCTCGCGCGGACGGAAGGACCGTCTGGTGAACAACGGCACCGACACGCCGTTCGCGAGGCGCTGGTACGACGGCAGCACGCCGGTCGACGCGCTCATCTTACCGCGGCACACCGACACACACGTGCAACGCGCAACGCGGGCACTTGATCACCACCCTGATGTTGACGGATACGCGAAAACTCGAGCACCCGTGCGCGTTTCGCACCCGTGGCTCCTCAGGCCGTCAATCGTCATACGCCATTACGAATAGAGCACCACCTGCGTACGGCAGTTGACATCTCTCGACTGTGCTCCGGAGCGCCGATCAGCTGACGTGGCGCGCGCGGGAAACTGCGCCGGGACGTGAACGAGTGGCTGGCTGTCAGTGCCTTTCGCTTTTGATTGGGGTGCGAGCGACATCTGTCAACACGCGGGATTCGACTTACCATCGGTCAGTGTGCGAGAACCATTTAACTCCGATATACCGTATAAGAAGGGAATCGCTCATGCCAGAGAGAAGAATGAGAGCGGTCATGGGCGCGATTTAGGTGTCACCATACTTTGAAGCGCCTCTATGTCCATAAAATGTGGACATTGAACTACGTAGCCATGTCCACGAACTGATGGGTAACACGTTATGTGCACGATCTGTTGGTTCTGTTCTGTGCTATGTTCGGTCCATAATACTGAAAATCAATAAGGTAAATGAGTCAGACAAGGACTGACAAACAATCGCTTCGTCCTTGTCTCACGTATCGCGTTACGGTAGGCACGAAGCGAGCTAGCAGCGGCGAAGCCAAATTTCCCGAGATATTTCAAATTTTGTCATAATATTTTAAATACAAAATATGAAATATCTCAGAAAATTCTTGACGAAAGAGACCTTTATTATAATGCTTTGAAAATGTCTCGACAAGGGCTACAAAAATATGCAATAAAAAATAGGGGGTTTTATTTGAGAAAACCGATCACATTGACCCGGCCTTAGTCAATGGGATCGATGTTTTCTTAAATAGAACTTCCTATTTTTTATTGCATATTCTTGTAGCCCTTGTCAAGATGTTTTCGAAACACTATAATAAAGCTCTCTTTCGTTAAGAATTTCCCGAAATATTTCAAATTTTGTCATAATATTTTTAATACAGAATATAAAATATCTCAGAAAACTCTTAACGAAAGAGATTTTTATTATAGTGTTTTGAAAACGTCTTGACAAGGGCTACAAAAATATGCAATAAAAAATCGGGGGTTTCATTTGAGAAAACCGATCACATTGACCTGGCCTTGGTCAATGTGATCAATGTTTTCTTAAATAGAACTCCCTATTTTTTATTTCATATTCTTGAAGCCCTTGTCAAGATGTTTTCGAAACACTATAATAAAGATCTCTTTCGTTAAGAATTTCCTGAGATATTTCATATTTTGTATTAAAAATATTATGACACTCGTTGGTCAGCCAGAGCGGACGCTATAAAAGCTTTGTCTCTAGGGTATAGTTCTTTTTGAAATGCTTTAGAAGAGATTATAATGGATAATAGTCAAAAGCAAACAACTAAAATGGAAGCACAATTTTTGGTCAACTCATTAAATAAGCTAGAAACTGCGGTTATTTGTGAAATTTGGAATGACATTTTACAAAAATTTAATGCTACAAATAAAAGCTTGAAAATTTTAATATTGATTTGGAAACTGTGGTAAAATTTTACAACTCTAAAGGATTATCTCTTAAATCTTAGAACAACGGAATACTTTTTGGATTTCGAAAAAAGAGGCAGAGAAGAATCTGGCTGTGAGGAGTACGAGTCTAAAAGGAATCGGAAAAGGAAGCGCCATTTTGACGAAAGTGCAGAAGCTGAGACTGTTTTCGATGCCAAAGATGCAATAAAAATTAAAGTTTATTTTCCAATTTTGGACAACCTTATCAATGCCCTCGAAAAAAGACCGGCAAGCTATAAAGCATCATTCGGAAACATTTGGATTTCTAAATAAGCTACAACTTTATTCTGAATTTGGAAATGACTAACTGAGAGTTGGCGCCAAAAATTTAGTAAAAGTATATAATTGCGATTTGGAGAACGAGTTTATTGAAGAAATAATTTAATTTAGATATTTTATCCAGAATGAAGAATTTCCTTCCAATATTCCACTTCCAATATCACATTTAAAATTAATTCGTGAAAATAAAATTAGAGCTACTTTCCTAAACGTCGAAGTGGCAATAAGAATATATCTTTGCCTAGCTTTAACGAACAGTAGCGGCGAACGATCATTTTCGGCGCTGAAGAGAGTGAAAAGTGCTATTAGGTCAACATTAGGCCGTGAAAAACAACCTCTCTATTTTACATATTGAGTCGGAGTGTTCAGCCAAAATCAATTTCGATAATGTAATAAAAATATTTTCGGAGAAGAAAAGCCGTAAAGTAATTTTATAAAAAATGTTCTATTTTTTATTTATTGTCCTAAATGTGTTTTAATTATTTTTAGTGGTTTAATAAATATTAAAAATATTACTTAATTATTTACTGTTTATTCATTTGGGGGTAAGGGGGCTAGTTTGGGTCGGGCGCTCGAAAATTATAAGCCCCTGGGCGCAAATTTTATAGACGCGGCTCTGAATGCATGTACAAAATACATATGTACAACATATGTATGTAAATTTAACTTACACTTGATAAGGACCGAAATTCATGGTTGAAACGTTGTGAGATTACGCAAATAAATTTATTGCCAGTTATAGTATCGAATATAATTTACTCCTTGTTATTTATTCACTATAGCAAAGAAAAATTGTTTTTGCTTAGTATTCCTATTTGTTTGATTGAAATTTGTTTTATTGAAACAACATTTGCTTATAAGGGAATGTTTGGAATTGTTCCTCACCGATTTTGATGGGCTTTGGATATGTTTTAAAGTGGCGAAAAATAATAGACACGTATTCTTTTTATCGACTTTGAATCATGTTTAGGGATCAAAACAACCTTTCGAAGAAATTCTATATATTTGATTATGAGTGAATATCTCTGAAACCGTGAAGTATATAAAAAAATGTTTTAGACAAAAGAGTTACGGTATTAAGTGATCCCTGTACTAAACGTACGAACTGTTACGTGTATTTAATTGTTATTTTTGAAAACTCCAAAATTTTTATAAAGACCAAAATTATAAAGATTTTTATGCCGATTGCAATCATATATAAGAAAAGCAATTTCCAAAATCGCATTTTTTTAATATGAGCTAGACATGCCACGCTATGTGCGCCGCATCACAAAAATACGCGACGCGGTCTATCTTGTGCCTGATACTTTCCTGATACTTAACGTATTCTGGTACTTCCTGGTACTTAACAAACAAATAGAAATAATACATCATTAGTGATTACAAAAGGGTGACATTGTGGTCTAGTGGTAGAATGCCAGACTCGTAACCACGAGAAATCGGTTTCGAGTCACCTGATCACAGAAATCTTTATATTTCAAACTGCACCCTTCGTATGAGAAATAGAGTAGATTCTCGTGCGGAGAAACTGGGCTCTGTCTTTCGGAAGAGACGTTAAGCTGTTGGTCCACACACATAGCAACTGGCAACTGCTATGTTTATCCCCCATGAAGTGATTACTCCATCCACCTACCAACCCGCGGTACTGGCCAGCGTAGTAGGTTAACGGCCATATACCTCCTTAAAAAGGGAAACCTAATAGCTTCTGCACACAGGACGCGGTAACGCGGCAAAGCGGCAACGCGATGACCAATCACCGTCTGCCTTTCCGTACTACTTTCGGAAATATTACGGAAAGGCAAGGCGGTGATTTGTCACCGCGTTGCCGCTTTGCCGCGTTACCGCTTTGCCGCGTTACCGCGTCCTGTGTGCAGAAGCCATATGTCCAGGAGTGGATAAAGGATGGTATAAAGTTTGATAAAGAAGAAAAAGAAGTGATTACAAGCTTTTAATTTATTAATTTCAGATATATAGAAAATATAAAAAATAAAAGTACCTTTAGAAGAAATTTTTTTCCTTTTTGAACAGAAATTAAAAAATAAGTAGATTTCAGTGTACGGACACACCATTCCTGCCGATCTTTGTACAAGCGTTTAAAATACTAATAAAATAGAAAAACAAGTAGACACGTACTTTTATATTACTTATCGGAAATAATAGACAAAAAAGAATACATATATAGATAATATTTATAGTGCGCATATTCATCGGAAAGATAATCGTGAAAAAAATGTGCAATGCAAAGTATTTTCTTGCACCATAAACAAGTTATTACGGTTACTCCGCCACAAATATCACGCTTGTACACTGTTTACTTATTTTTTAATTTCCGTCAAGAAAAAGAAAAATTATATTTTTTCTAAAAATATTTTTTTTTCTTTATTTTGCATATATTTGAAACCAATAAATTAAAAGATTGTAATCACTAATAATGTATTATTCCCTTTAGATATATATCAAATATCATTTTACTGTGAAATATAATATACGTTATATGTATATCTAAATCTATGTAACTAGGAATCTGTATTTGTTGCCACATTTTGTAATCTTAAATACGCAGAATACGTTAATGGAATGTATCAGGCACAAGCGTGAGATGAACGTGGCGCAACGCCGCGGCCACGTACATACCCTTATGATGCGGTGCACATAGCGCCACATGTCCAGCTCATATTTAAAAAATGCGATTTCGGAAATTACTGTTGTTATACATATATGATTTAAATTGGCATAAAATTCTCTATAATTTTGGTCTTTATACAAATTTCGGAATTTTCAAAAATAGATAACATTAAAGGGTGGAAGTAGGTATATTAAAAAATATAACATTATAAGAAACCTAAATTAAATACACAATAAATAAATAGTAATAATTTATATCGCTGAAGATGGCTCAATCCTGAGCCGAAACGTACGGATTGAATGTACAGAGAATTAATAAATCAGTTAATCTGATATTTCAACGCATCAAGAACCGCGTCGACTCTCAGTGCCCTTTACATTGTTTGTTTAAATACACAATTACAGAGATTACTTAATACCGTAACCGTTTTGTCTAAAACATTTTGTCATTTACCTCATGGTTAAAGAGGAAGGCGGTATTTGTATGTTTTGTAAACAAGGTAGGGATAACACGAATCATTATGTAGCGGAATGCGAAGCGACAAAAAATTGGTTTATTGATTTAGGTAAGAATAATAAAGAAAGATTAGAGAGGCTTTGGAATGACGACATGGACAGCATCAAAGAGAAGATATTGTTAAGATTATATAGGGAACGGTTAGCGTTAGAAAAAGAAGAGCGAAAAAGAAGGTTGGATTAAAGCATTGATGGTAAATGTGTAACAATATGTGCAATAGTCTGCGGTAAGTTAGGATAGTAGCGTATGAATGGAAGGATGAATGATTAAGGTTATTTGTAAACCAAGTCCACTTCTTGGCTATGTAGCTGAAGTTATTAATAAATTATTATCATATACCTCATGGTTTCAAAGATATTTACACATAGGTAATTAAATACGAGTATATGGAATTTCTTCGAAAGATTGTTTCAACCGCTAAACATGCCAATAAAAAAATACATGTTTGTTATTTTTCGCTACTCTAAAACATATCCAAAGTCCATCAAAATTAATGATAACATAATTGGAACAATTCCAAACGTTTCCTTGTGAGTATTATTGTCGCGTCGCGTAAAAGAGCCACGGGGCGGTCTCGCTCCGCGCGTACTTGGCGCGAGACACTACCGTGTCTCTTGATTAATAGTCATTTATATCAACTATCAACTATTGATTTATTAATCATTAATTAATATATCATATTTATATTTATTAATTATAAAATTGATTAAAAATAACAATAGATATAAAATTGACATTTTTTCGTTACCAATTTGATTCAATGATTGAAAAAAGCCAACTCGATAATATATCTCAAGGGGACTTTATTAATGTATAGTAAAAGTAAAGTATTTTTAAAACAAAATACTTATACAAAAAGTATAAAATTGAATATTTGTACATTGATCTAGCGCTTAAAAGTAAAGTAATACAATGTAACGCAATGCATGTTAATACACAAAACGTAACTTTAAAGATTGTTAACATAAAATAAACTCCACGCATTCTCAGAGATCAAGTTTCACATCTTTCCTACTTAATTCTTCTCTCATAATTTGCAATACAGTTTCTATCCTAACGAGATAAGTTCTATGTAGCATGGCTAGTATCACAATTCCAACTTCTCATCTTTGCAATAAAATAGAATATGCAATTACACAGAAACGGAAAATGTAGTTCGCTCAACTATAGCTTACAAAATGGATTATTGGTTGTGCTGATCTTAAGAGAGAAGCGTGATGACATTCACCTATATACAAATAAAAATATGTACTGCAAATATTATGAATAACGCCGCAATTTAAATACATTGGTGAAATATTCTATAAAATACAAATGTTTAGAAGATGGTTTAACTTTATGTTAGAGTCTCGCACCTGTTACAATAATAATCTAATTCATTAAGCACATCGAAATATGCCTAATATGATAGGATTATATTATAAGTACAATTTTTCTACAAATAATATAAATTATAGAACATAAGGCTCTAACAATGCAATTGTATACGAGCATAACTAATAGCTGCACAATGAGGGTCTCTAATCGAAAGTGATCTAATATTTATACAAAATAATATAAATAATACCTATTTATATTCCGATACTTCATCGAATGTCATCTAAAAAGTTATTAACATACTGTATATTTAATTTTATATCTCATTTTCCGAGACATGGCTATGTAAAAATTTATTGAATTGCATATAAGAAATGAGCATTGCTTAATTTTCTGTGTTATATTTTTGCGACTGCACGCATCGCAGAAAATTTAAATTGTAATACAACGCGGCTATAGAAAATACATACATTTTAAATTTTTGCTGGGATTTTTGTGAACTTATATAACTTGTTATTATTTTTGATACGGTAATTAATTGATATTACCATGAAGAAGACGACACTATTTCTTCGTCAGAGAGAGAGAGAGTCAAACATTTAATGAAATCGTCAAGTCTTTTAATTGTCTTCATACGGAGCAACTCAAGTGGTTTTGTTAGTTGGTCGGAAACGCGACATGTAAAAATCGCAATCCGTGCAATATAGTGTTGGCTCAAGTACATTTCTTTTCCGACAGAGATTGCAGGGTGTTACGAGTGCTCTCACGGTGGTCGCAATGCCTGTTGGCGTTTGCAAAGGAGACTGCGTCACCATCGGAACGACCTTCGCAGTAGACATCGCAAAGTGCATCTGTTTGGAAAGCGGGGGATGTTGATAGGCCGGATATTTCACATTCGGCTGTATCTGACCGTTCTGCAGAGTCTTGGGATACGTTTGATTAGACACCATAGAACCTTGTTGCTCTACCTTCTGAGATGATAGTTGTCGCTGGTAGTTGTCATGTCTCTGCTGATAGTTCTGCGCGTTTTGTTGCTGCTGCTGTTGATAGGATACAAGTGAATTAGACGGTGGCTGATACTGCGGTAATGGTTGGCCCGCTCTACCCTGCGGAAGAACAGTTTGATAGGGATGATTCTGATAGGAACTTTGAGAGTATTGACTTTGATATGGACTCGGCGATTGATTAGGCGGATAAAATTGCTGCTGCGAATGTTGAACAGTTATCGGGCTGGCATTGTGAGACGGAATCCTTTGATTCAAAGTATTTTGCTGCGGCTGAACGGTCGGTTGCTTGTTGATTTGATTATGCTGCTGCTCCAACTGATTATGCAATTGGTGCTGATAATATGGTCCATAGCCATTTTTCTGAGGCAATATTTTTGTTTGTTGCATTCCGTTTTGAATGTATTGTCCATTCATTTGCGTCGGATAAGGACTAGCTGGCTTCTGGGTTTGCGATAAAGGAATTATTTGGTTTCTTGGATGGGGCGCTTGCGTCTGCGGGTATACCGACTGCACATATTGAGTGTATCCATTCTGAGTGTATCTAATCTGCTGTTGCAGCTGCGGTGAATAGGACGTCGCTTTCGAAGTATTCACGGGAATACCAGCATAGGTCTCTCTGCGATCGACCACGTCTTTGCCTTCGTTCCCACAAGACCCGCAAGACTTCTTATCCGTTAATGATCCAATCGAATCGCTTGAATTCTGTCGTCCAAATGTAGGCTTAATGGTGTCAGAAACTGGATTGACGCTCCTTAGTTGATCCTGGAAAGGGGTCGCTGGCATGCTATCAGCTTCGCTCTTTAAAGGAAGGGTTTGTTGCTGGAATTTCGCGGCAGTGTTTTCGCGAATCGTCTCTGCCTCCTGAAGACTTCTGATTTCTCGCAGTACTTGAGCAGTTTCAGGTTTGTTCATCGCAGAACGCAGGACTCTCTCCAAAATAGGGTTGGGTATGTACGAATCCTTTTCATCGTCCTCCGCTGTTGCAACGAGCACCACTTGGTCACAAAATGATACGCTTTTCTTCTTCCCAATCCGCCGTTTCACCTTTCGCGGAGCAATGTCCTCCTCGCTTGGCAGTATCGTTGTATTTTGTATAGTGTTCTGCATCGCCACTTCGCTGATGTCATCTTCCGGATAATCAATAGGCAAACCATTCTCGTGCGGAAGTGTCAAGGACATAGATAACATCGCGACATTTAATTCGCTTTGTTGAACGGATTCGTTTGATGGCACCATCGCGACAAAGCTGTTTTGGCTGGAACTCGAATCGAAACTAGAGTTTGAAACAGTCTGAGAATTTAAAGTTTCTGTCTTCGTAAAAACGACGATATTCTCAGAAGGTAATTTGACCGACTTTGTACTCTCCATCAATGATGTTTCTTGAGGCATATCGTTTCCTGAGGATATTAACATCGGGGAAACGCAATTTACATTTTGCTTTGTTTGAGGTTTCACGTCTGCGTCTGACTTCGAGGTCGGTTGCAGCTTGATCTGTTCAAATCTAGCAGCCATGTCTTTTACCGAAGAAGCGACTCTCGGGCAGTCCGTAACGTCACGACCTTGATCGTAATTCTGTCCGAGATTATTCATCATTAAGTCACTAGTTCTTCTGGCAATAGTCGGTCCTGGAATCGTCGGCATCGACGGAGTTCTAACTTTTGGAATGTCTTGATTTAAAGGTCCTTGTCTCTTCATTTTCCTTTCGGCCTGTTTAGCCTGCAGTTCTCTCAACCATGTTTCGCTCGAGGACTTCTCCTCGTCCTCGTGCTCCTGCGCTCGTTTCTCTTTATTTAATTCATCAGTTAAGATCTGCTCCCTTTTGTTTTGCAATTGCGCTAACAGGCTGCCAATTTGCTGCGCTTCGAATTGCTGTGCACGTTGCTGCGGTGGAACAGAAACTTGATGCTGTTGAATCTCTTGAAGTGGAGTTGGCTCATCGATCGGTGGCGGTGGCGGTGGGAAATCTTCACTGGTTTGTCTCGAATGCGACACCGAATGGATTGATGGGTACGGTGGTGGTGGAAAGTCCTCGCTCGGTTGCCGCGAATGCGAAATATTTCCGTTTTCGGGATAAGGTGGTAAGGAATCCGGCTGAAATTGTTGTTTAGATGGGCTCTGCTCATTGTGCACGTCGGCGCGAGTGACAACGAAGGTCGGCTCATAGAGTATGCCGTTGGCATATTGTATGACATCATCTTGAATCCTAGGCTTGTTGTTGTAATTTGTTTGACATGCTCCAGAAATATTGATATTCTGTTCATTATAAGACGGTAGAAATGGAAGCGAATGCGATTCTGAGGAGTAATCAGCATAATCTGAGTTTCTGTTCGTTACGTTAGTTGAGTTGCTCGTGTTCATGTGATTCCAATAAACATTGTTTTGTTCCTGCGACGAGTTGGGCACACACCGATTGTCCGGCAAAGGGTATGCAGCTTTGTCGGATTGCTGCTCATTGTGCACTTCGCCCGAACACTTAGACTTGCTAAGCTGAGAAGTGGTCCTGAGCGGAGGGGGCGGAGGCACTTTTGCCACGTGTAACACTTTGCCGGCGCTGCCATGGAAGCTCTTTCTCATCAAACGGCTTCTTTCAAGATTTGGATTGCTAGTATTTCCAGGTCCATTGTTTCCGGTAAACTCCAGGTGTCCCTCTGATAAGTAACCACTCAGTGTTTGACTTACATCATTGCCTTTTAGACCAACATTGGAATCATCTACTGACTGTTTCGGTAAGACGGATGATCTTTCCGTATTTGCATTTGCCTGTCCTTCTCGTAAATCTGGCATACTTCTGTTCTTCCTCTTGATCAATCCGCCCATAAGTAATTTTCTGCGAATCTTGTGCTGCTTCTTGCCCTGCTTCTGCTCGATCGTAGCCGTGTTGTTGAGCTGTGTGTTTCTGACGACAGTTGCGTTAATCTCGGTTTCCTTTGGCTTCTCGATCTTTACCCCTTTTAAGGATGGTGACAATCTAGACGGTGCTATCGAAAAATCCTTTGATACATTCTTGTTCCTCTCTTCGCTTCTTGCGCGTTTCTTATCTTTCTTATCGTCCTCGCAACGTTTCGTACGGCTAAACAAGCCGGTCCTTTGCGTTGGGCGATCATACAGCATGTATTCCTCGTCCTCAATGACGTTCACTGCTGTCGCTTTACTACGTAGAGTCTTCTTTTTCGGTAATGTAGCGTAAATCTCGATACTCTTCGTGGTAGGCTTATCTACCACTGTTGTTGGTGCATTCACGAGAAGTTCTCGACTATTTTGTCGAGAATGATTACCCTTATCTCGCGAACTTTGCCTTGAATGTTGGCTTGATTTACTGTTCTCTCGCGAGTGTCTTCCTTCAGGTGCCCCATCTGTAAAGAAAAAGAACGCAATGTCAAATATATATTTTTTATTTTGCATGTGTCATCAAAGTAATCGATATCTTGATTCCTTACCCTCTTTGTCACCGTTAATAGTAACTTGTTCTTGCAGCATTCTCCTGTGTAAACTCCTCGTTCTCATGACGCAAGTATTGTGTTTCATTCTTGCTATCGTGATTGTGTGAGGATTATTATATGGAGCGTCCATCGCAGCTCTGGCTTTATTGCTAGCCGCACTACACAATGCGACGGCTGTATTAAGATCGCCAGCATCTTCGGCGGCACGAGATTTATCTAGCAACGCGTCCGTTTCTTTGCATAATCGTTCGCAATCGTCACCGGAAGAAGGTTGGTAACCTTCTGGTATTTGAGCAAGCTGTAAGAAATGATATCCAAATTACAAAAGAGTACCTACAAACATCTTGTGGTAAAACAATTAAGAAATTTAGATATTTAGAAGTTTACAATCAAAACTTTTGTTAATCTCAATTATGTTAAGATCTTTTATTTACCTGTAAGTTGTGCTTTAAACCCTGCTGAAGTGGAAGACTGTCAGTGGAGGACAGAGAATACGAGTCGTAACCAGCGTCGTAATGACCGCTGCTGCTGCTCGAGAGTTCCCCAGATTTTATGGGACTTTTAGGTACGCCCGAGTTCCTCTGCATTTTATTAACAATATACAGATACGTATTGTCCATCGTAGTTGACGAACTCGACGATGCGCTGTTTCGATCACCGGACCAATTACCGGAATCTCGTCTTCGAGGCACGTTCATATGGTCAGGGATGCTGATACCGTCTTGCGGCGCCGATCCCACGCTTAAACTACGCGTCAATTGCATCTGCTGCTTCTTCTGTTGCTGCATTACATTTTCCACGGCGCGACGGCTAATATACTTTGATTCTATTTCACCATCAACCACGTCTACGCCCTGTGTCATATTATTTTAATGTCAAAAAATTAAAAGCGTAATCTACACGTTTGCTTTAGTAAAAGAAAAATCTAAAAAATCATTTATAAATAATAATCAAATACAACATACCTGATTGCCAAATATATTATTCTGGATGTCTGTGAGATTCTGGTAATCACTGTAAACGCTTCGTTGAGTGTAGAGATGCGGTGGACTGTCAGGATTAGGTGTGATGGCACGTCTGGCAGTGCTATTGATGGATGGCTTCTCAGGACTAGGCGTAATGGAACGGCGAACGCTATTCTTTGGGGATGTCTTTAGGCCATTACTATTCGGGAAAGGGATAACAGTCTTTGGAGCGTTCTCGGTATTAACAGGAGTACCGGCGGGCGTCGCGTACAAAAGTAGCAAAGGTTGATAACGACCTCTCCTACACTTTTCGACGACTTGCTCCCACCGAGGTCCAATTTCCTTGACAGTGGCATCGTCGAAATAGATCCACACCTAGAGATTTGTTTTATCGCCATGTTAAGTCGTGCTACAAACTGAGTCGCTGTAGCAAAACTACCTGGTGATACGAAGGTAACACTGACCTTCAATTTTGTGTGGAAGAAGAACGTAGAATAATGTTTCCCGTAATAGGTAACAACTCCTACGAGATTATGCACGGTAGAGGCGCCCCATCGAGAGTCTACCACACTATGGAAGACATCGCTAAGTCGAAGGGACGTGCCCACGGTCGCAAAAACGTCCATGATATGCTCCAACGACGGTCGTTCGCTGTCCCAGACGACACCGACAGAAACTATTTCCGGTCGATTCATCAAGGTCCGACAAATTTGAATTTTAGCACCGCAAGAACTCTGAACATGACAAACAAAAAGAAATATATTTTTATTTTAATATATACTATTATCAAATCTTCAACAACAATAATAATTTTATGATCACAATTTGATCGACGCGGACGTGGCGTTCCATTTTCGAGAGAAAGTTTAGACCGGATATAAATTCGTCGAAAGAATGTATTCATAAAACTCGTATTTGAATGAGTCAGTTCTGTGTAACCTTATTTAAAATCCAACGTTATGAGTGGGCTACCACGAAATTGATGACAAAACGCGGCAGAACGCGCAGGGTTTAACGCGTTCAAAATTTGACCAAAGATTTGTAAAATATGCTCGGTTAGCTTACCGGACAGTCACGGATATCACCCATGCCGCCAGCTCTTCGGAGAAGTTGTCCGAAAAGATCCGGATTATTTCTAGAATTTAGTGGGGTTTGATGAGCTTGAGACGTCAACGCTGACGCAGACACATAATGAACCATCTGAAAAGAAAATAAGACAATGGTACATGGTTTCTTTTTCATTTAATAAATTTAAAGTTTAAAAGAAGTCAAGATTTATAAAATATAGATTGGCAAAGGAAGGACAATTATATGTCATGTAATAATAACCAAAGACGAAAAAGTTGGGAGCTAGAAATGTTTAGCAATAAAAGCCATATGTTTAGATTGTCAAGCCAAAATCATTGAAAGCAAATTGTAAAATATCTTCTATAAACAATGAATATAATATTGGCAAATAGTATTGTTAGATCTTCTATAAACTTTGCTAACAAAAAAGCAACAAATTTGATGTATAATTTATTGTATTTAATAATATCGGAAAAATTGCAACAGAAATCGAATAAAGCTAATAGATTTTAACACGAAAAAGCCGAAAATATTTAGAATAAAATTTGACAGCAAATTTGCTTGTTTCGCGTTTAAATAATTTTAAATAAATTGCCATAATAGAATAATAAAACCGTTCATTATACTTTATTAAATGCAAGTAAAACAAAAATATTATATTAATAACTTGATGCGAATTTAAATAATAAAAAAACAATTAATCTTGATTATTCTATCGTCATTCTGTTCATCATATTACATCTGCAGATTCGACCATAAATTTAAATACGTGTGCAATTAATGCCTATATCTGTTTCAATATCTTGATCGAATCTGTTATTGAACCGCCAGCATACTGCTAACATTCTGCTTAGTGGATAACAGCAACTAGTTTCATGCTTTTTACGGTTCGCTGGTCAACGATGCCCGATGTGAACACACCAAGGAAAACCAACTCCACCCACGAGATGCTGAGCACTATATGTGGCATTATGCTGTTCTCTTCCGTTTGCGCGATTCAAGTTATTCAAGTTGCAAAAGGATTGCAAAGAAATACTCATGGCATAAAGTAAAGTTACAAGAATATATCTTTTTATAATATACTATACTATCAGTAAGAGAATATAATATACTGATATTTTATTAAAACCAGACCCAATAAAAGGAACAATGCAGCAGATGATAGTGTGCAAATACGTATGTCAATATATAAAATCAAATTTCAGTCCGCTTTCAACGCTTCGCAGTTGTAAATCAAATAAAAAAAATTCAACGAAACATACCTATACTTGATAGAACACACTTGTTTTATGACTACTCGTTATATAACTACTGTGCAACGAGAAAATTACAAAACAAAATTTTAACAAGCGAAAACAATATTTTAGAAAACGAGATCTTTCTTTTTCATAGTTGTAAGTTTGGTATTTTTACATAAAGTTGATGCTTTAAACAAAACATAATTTGGGAAGAAATTTTACTGTTAGATAAGTATAAAAATAAAAAATAACCAAAATTCCTAAAAAACAGAAAAATAGAAAAAGAATAATCTCTTAATCAAAATAAAATACTTAAAAATTATTTTTCTACTTGATTACGAGTGAAATATTTTTGTACTGATTTTTTTCACTAATAAATTTATTAACATCATCACTAACAAATTCTGTTTTTTTCTAAATTCTGTTTTTCTAAATTTCTTTCCTATGAAAATAAAACGTGAGAAGGAGAGATGCTAAATACTTAGGTAGGTAGGGAGACCGTGACACTGTCATCTTAAAGGAGCAGATGTTTATAGGTAGAGAAAGAACACAAAAAGATATATACCTCAGGTAAAATCTAAGATGAATACTACGCACCGATTCCACGTACGGAAACGTAAACGGAAGAAAAAGCGGAAAGGTCGCCCGAAGATGCGATCAAATGGCAATTTGGCGCGTTTTACTTTAGAAACGAAAATGCTTCACGTTTTATTTTTATATATTCTCTCAAAACCATTGCACATAGATAAATGCACAGAGAAAGAATATATGTATATATATACAATATATGTATATGTTTAAACATTTATATATTAAAGATGTAGAAAATAATTAGCTTTATTCAGTCAATAAACTGAAACAAGAAAAAATGGGACTATATAAGCTATCTAATGACGTATTAATCATTACTCTACGATTATTATAGTAGGATAGTGTTTGGACCAACGGTTTAACGTCTCTTCCGAAAAACGGACTCTACGATTATTAGTTTCGAAGATATAAACGTTCAAAGTGTGACATGTTTTCGTTGCATTCGTTGCATCTGTGCTCCCAATATTACCCCCTACTTACTGTCGACAAAGACGTAGTTCTACGTCAAAACACCGTTTTTTCGAACTCGATATTTCTTGAGTGGTTTTTTATATAATAATATAGCAATATATGATAAATGTGCAATGTGAAAAGCATGATATTAATTACACGAACCTGTGTAAAAGGCAGTGGTTCCGACGTTGCACCGCAAACTCCACAGACGCTTTGCTCGACGAGCGTCATGGCAAATTTCTGATGCGGTACACAATGCCTCGCGCTACACATGTCTTCAGCCTCGCCGCTTGCAATGTGAAGGTGTATACGTAAGAGAATGTTTTCCTGAAATTGAAAAAAGAAATTGTATGTTAGCTTTGGAACGTGCATTCCTTCATGTTTTCTATCGCAATTCGTAGCCTATCTTTACAAGGCCAAGTTAAACGTACATAAAGCCAGATATATCCATCTCCGGTATTTCTTATAAAAAGAAAGTATATAATTTTATTATGAAATAATTTATGGTTATCAACTTTACACATTCAACGTAATGCGCAAAAAAGTTACGCTAACTAGCAAATAGCACTCGATAAAAATCTTGCGTGCGTTTGAGAATATGCAGAATAACGGTACGCCACGATTATGTTACTGTCCTTGCATCTATTGTACATTTTCGTTGTGTAAGTACCAAGTTGCATTGATATTATTCAGCCGACTAGTGTTGACATACATACGAGCGCGGTACTAGTGTCCAACGTGACTGTTGTGCAAACGAGAAAGTAGTATACTGTCGGTATTTGCAAGGCTCAGCTAAGATCATTATTGCTAGTCCAATCTTGTACATAACTAGGCATCATTAGAAACATTCGATCAGCTTCGAAATATTCAATAATGAAAATAGCGAGATTCTGCCTGCACCAGAGAGCGAAAGAAAATCCTGAGGGAGAGACCTCGATTTGATTTAATTCTATTACATTTAGTAATCTGGGTCTTCTCTGTGCCATATAAAACTTTCTATGTTATTAGCAGGAAAGTTCTTCTTCTCTTCCCATTCTAAATATATACAACATATAAATTTTAATTCTTAATTGCAGAAAAAGATATATATTATTTATCTACTTCACTTTTGCGTAACGTAAATTTTAAAATTTAATTAATGCGGAAGGAGAATCATAAAAATCGATTCAGTAATCGAGAACGCAATCTATCGCAAGTGATGAATAAAAAGAATATTTCAGCGCTTTTAGATCGATTGCCAATTGGCAAATTGCAATTACGTGTATCAATATTTCGCTGTTTCAATCAATAAAGGCATCTGGAAAAACCAAAATAATTGGCACTTACGAAACATTCCGCCGCGTCGTCCATAAAACCGAGTTGGAACCTCTGCTGATCGAGAAAGCTCTCGGCCAACGCACGGCGCAACGTATCGGGAGGCAGAGCGCTCTCTTGCGAAAACTGCAGCTGCGAGAACAGGTCCTGAAACAAGACAATGTGACGAGGATTTAATGCGCGAGCTACCAAACGAGATCTCGCCGCGGCCGCCGAGCGTCGTGAACGCACCGACGAGAGTTCGAGAGACAAATATTAAATACCGATGTGATATAAAGACATGTCATTGCACACATAAATATATAGGTAATTATAAATATTAAATTTTAACATTATATATATATAATTTTATTTTTGTTTATGTATAACAAGTAAATTGTATAAAACATATTTTAATATTAATATTTCGCATAAAGCTCTCTTTTGGCTCAAATAAAGACCTGATTCTCATTGGCATTAAATCCATTGAACTATCGATATTTTCTCGTATGTATCTATTACCAGTATCCTTGCCATCCTGGTGTAAGTTGCGCGACGAGCAAGATATACAATGGAATATAAAAATGTAACGGAATCAACAGGTGGAATGAATTTTCATCATATTATGGAAAATGAAGAGGTCGGCTTTAGCCTAGCGCGAGTCCATAGCGTCGAGAGAACACTGCATCTTAATTCTATTATAACGACTAATATCCAAGATGTTTTGATATCGCGATATATTTAGATAGCAAAATAATCTTCATTCAATATGGAAACTTTTAAAATTTTAGCTGCATTACATATAATCGAAATTTTGTGATAAAATATAACTAACTATAGCTATAAATAAATTTATAGCTACATCTTTTAATTCTATTACTTATATAACAATTAAATAATGTCTAAGATGTTTTGATATCGCGATATATTTAGATAGCAAAATAGTTTTCATTCTGTATCGAAACTTTTTAAATTCTAACTGCATTACATAAAAAAATTTTTTATAAAATAAAATTATAGCTATAGTTATAAACAAATTTATAACTAAAGCCATAAATCACTGTGGGAGTAAATGTGAACTTTAATGATAAAAGTGTAAATAATATTGTGCAAACAGATTTCTGTAAACATTTCGCAAATAAACGAAAAAGAGAGAGAAGAATACGTCTGAATTTTCTTGCACGAAGTTACGTTAATCCTTATTACATCACCGCCGATAAAACCATTGGTTCTGTGATAAAATCACATTGTAACGCTAAACCTACCGCATTGCTCTGCTTCTTTCATTTCCCTAATCAACATATCTACCAGATAATCACGTGCATAGATAATTTTACGAAACGCAAGCAATTTTGCAATGAGAAGACGGTGAGTGAAGTCCTGGAATCGGTGAGATACGCAATGCGACATCGACCATACTTTATCTTGATTTTTACTACATCGGTCGCCGTATGCCACCGCTGTGACACATGGCAGAGGTCAAGTAGAAGTACCGGACCGGTCGTAATTTGCGACCTATCGGCAGCAGCCGGGTTCTAGTAGGTTTCGTAACTAATCCCTCCCCCCGCGATTAGTAAGTAGCGGTTACATGTAGAAAGTCGGTGCTGCGCTTCAAAGTGCTTGCCTAACGCAGCATTTCGACAAAAATGTCGGGGAATGCAAAGGGAAGAAGAAGCAGAACAACTCAAAGTGCACCACGCGAATCACGATTCGAGTTGTAAACTTGGTTTTACGATTTGTAAAAATGTTCGATAAATATGTCAAATAATAAGTAAAAATCGATAGAATAATAGAATAATAAGACAAAATAAATTTCTGAGATTTTCCGATGAATTTCAATGATACAGTCGGAATTCGTGCTAGTCATTCTGTTACGTCTGTTGCGTCTGAGTGGCAATCTAGTACGATACTACGTCAATTCGCGTCTGAAGTGAAATTCCTCAATGAAAGTTACTGCGTGTCGTGTACTAACTGTCTACTGGTAATGACAGTAGTGACAGATGTGGTACGAGTCCCGGTCGGCGTAAAAGCGATGATGGTAACGGCATGTCCATGTGCATGTGAAGAAGAGAACGTGGCACCTGTTCGAGACAGGTTTGTCGCTTGATGCAGAAGAAACCAGCCGGTTTTAGTGTACGTATCAGATATTGTGCTCGATCGAGTGTGTTGTGTTCGTCGAACGAAAGCGGTGCCTTATCGGTCATTAATGTTACCGTGTATTTCACGAAACTTAATAGAGTATTTCAAGACATAATATCTATCGTGTAGAAATAGCTGTTAAAAAAAATAACTTTACAAGCAAATAACTTTTAGAATTAATAATCTTCAATGTTCATCTGCTTTTGTGTAGAGAGAAGAGAGAGTAAAAATTATAACTACACGTGTCTCTATAGACGCCTTCACACGATCAAGCATTCTCAAGCCACGGTCTATAGTAATTTGAGAGAAACCATATACGTGCAGATTGTCTTAAGGTAATTAGTTTAATGACTAATGACTAAATTCATTATCGGTTATTCATTATAACTAGATTAATTAGCACTCTTGCTATTAAGAGTACGAGCCTCTAAGAGTTCTAACGCAACTCTCTAAACTAATGAAGAGATCAATAAAGTATAAGCGTACTTTTTTCAGATTGGTCAGCTCAATGTTGCAAACCGAGTCTTCTCTCTCCATACCGCTATCCTCCTCTTCTTCTTCGATTTTTTCTTCAACTTTAACTCTCGTCTCATCGTTTTTGATTTCCTGATGAGGTTTGAGTGACGGCAGAGTCGTCGTCGACGTGGATGTCGTCGTCGACACATTCTGACGAACTTTTATCCACTTTAACATTTTTACATCTTCCGTACGCTCAAAGTTATAGACGTAAATGTCATCGTCTTTATTGCATACTATGATTCATGATAGTAATCTTCAAACGTTAAAAATTATGCAACAGAAGATTTATTAATTCTTTCGAACATTGACACGGTTCAAAATTGAAATAAAAACATCGCAAAATGGCATATCTTCCGGGCCGGATAAAGATAAATGCAAACTTCCACTCGACAGAAAACTCCTCATGACGGATACGATAAGCTTGGTACGATAGCGTTGTTTGCAGCGTCTACACGCGACACTTTACTTGCTCCCCTGATAATATCATTTCGTATATTTGTCTTGTAACTTTACGCTGTATTTTCCTTTTGTCGATCTTCTTTCTTTTTAAGCGATAAGGTATACCGTTATCTTTCCTGTTTGCGTCCTCGTGCAGTTCCTTAAACTACAATAGCTGTGTTTTATTAAAGATAAATTAGGGACTATGATCACTTTTTACTTTGTACGATTCTTATCGTATCTTCAAAATGTCCTTTCTTTTTCATTTTCGAGATTGTTGAATATTATTGTAATGCAATAAATGCTGTAAGCGTTATTTTGTGACGTAACTTTGAATAATAACGCTACAATCGCGGCGCATCAGATAAACGAGAGAACGTTTAAGAACACAAATAAAAGAGATGCGAAGGTTGACGATGAGCAAGCAGGCAAGAGTCAGAGAGGCAGATGCTTCTTCATATAGAATGGAGGAAGAATCGTATCTAGCAATTGCATACCGGATATGCCGGCAGAACCCGTTGCCAGATGAATCGTAGGCTCGATTAAAAACGTAAACTCGTTTAGCCGGCAAAGTCGTGCTTTTGATTCGCAAACTTGGCATTATTGTGATAAGCTCGCGGTTTCAATATCATCTCCACTCCAAGTAGCAAGTTCTCGGCAATCTTGAAGAATATTCTCTGAGAACTCGTCTATTCGTCAGAGAGCAATCTGAGAAAATTTATTTTAAAATAATCGCGCAATAAAAAATTTTTTTTAGAAGATCTTCAAGATATTTATGAATATGAAGATTTCTTTATGTTATTTCTTTAGACCAAGTGCGGAATATAGTTTTGCATAATTTACAATTTCTTGAAATGATGACGGAGTTGCTCCATTGGCTGTTAATGTTTTAATCAAATGTTAGCGTGGACCACTTTTTTGTTCCGTCTCGACATACCACGTGCTCCTCTCCTTCTGCCGCTTCTCAGGAAGACGAGGAGCAACTTTCTTCCATCGCAACCATCACTGTTCCATATCTTCGTATCTCCAATGAAGATCCTAACATAATTACGCTGTCTACCGTTATTGCTTAAACTATATAACACTTATCCATCTTCCATAAAAGGATATTACACCATCACGGAAGTAGACAATCCCGTCGTACGTTTTTTCTTTACGAACACTTTACACTCCGGATTATCAAGAAGCGCGGGAATGAAAACGTTTTCCTTCGCACAGCTTCGACAGTTTCACAGCACGATCGCACGGAGAAACGTGAAGAAGGAGCACGGGACTACCTGAACGCGGCGCCGTGCACGCCGTGCACCCGTACCTGAAGCCAGCGACTCGCAGTATGCTGGCGAACATCCCCCACCCCTCTTTTCTGGTTCTCTTCGTCTTCCTCTTCTTTCTAAGAGGCCACACAGTATCCACTTTCTCGCTCCATCCCACCTTTCGATAGAACCAAGAAGTCAATGACGTCACCCGTTTTGCTGTTCTACGTTCACCTACCTACCTGAACAACTTGAACCACAGCAACCAACCAGGACCGTAACTATTGTTGAAGATTTGGATAACCTTCATTCTTTAGGTTTACCTTTCTTAGATCTCTTCAGAAGAAGATAAATTATCCAATCATAGATTTTGCGAAAATATTGATTTCTTTTATTGCTATTGGAGAAAGTTATAACGGTGCGACGATTTTATACAACTCAAGGGAAGTTTACTTCTCCATACAGTGTATAGTGGTGCTGTAATTTTTATTTTCTGTATCATTGTATGTCATTTCATGAGTTATAAAATGCATTAACCCTTTGACTACGATTGAACTAGATACAGAGATATACACACAGTTTAGCCGCGGACTTTCGTCTAAAAAAGCGCAGACGTTCTTAAACAGATAATATAGATCAAAACAATTAAAAACATTTCTGCTTGATAACGACAAGGTATATGATATTGAGACATAGAAAAAAAGACACTATAGAAGTGTTTTCTCTTAAAAGATCGTTTAGAGGGAAGCCACTATAGTGACGCGTATCCAAAAGGCTCAGTCGTAAACGATACGATGTTATTCATGTGGAAACACAACAAGCATTCACAATATTTACGCAACGTACTAATTCTTTTCTGTTAAGAATAAAATTAATGTTTATTTATACAATCATAAAATAAATATTGCTAACCGAACAGACATCGTCTTCGTAGACAACCAGCATCCGCATTCCACTCCTGACGCTCACTTAGCTGATTGTAAATTTACGTGAGTACGAAGAACGTATTGCTCATATTAATATATAAATACAGTATTGATAAGTAATAGAATATAAAAGATCTAAAATACTTTATTATACAGGGTACCCCGTAAAGACCGCAATAAGTTGAGGGTAAATTCTTGAGATTATTTTAAAACAAAAATCTTATTACCAAAATATTAAGACTACAATAACTTTTTAATTAAAAGCATTTTAGAGTTAGCGAGTTAGGTCGCCTAAAATTCGCGCGTTCAGGTGTGTGCTAAACACGAAAGCTGACTGTTGCCTCTTTTGTCAAAGTCGGATTGCGGATATTTATCACTAAAATACAGAATATTCTCAAGAGATTTAACGGTAAAATATAGAAAACAAACGAATTAAAAATAATATGCTTGGACCCAACTAAGATATTGCATTTAATATGTAGCATACTGCGAAGGATTTTACATACACACGCGCACGCATACACACGCACCAAACAGGAAATTGTATCTATTAAATCGAGGCGATATTATTTAATCAAGAAGTGTGTGGGCACTGTCGCGTAAAAGAAGTACGTGGCCACTTACGTACAAGGACTTGGAACATTTCCTCCCTCGTTTACGAGACAGGATGTAAATCTAGTTAAGTTTGTAAAAATAGATACTCGACTTTAAACGAATATTAAATGATAATCTAACTGCCTACACTTTCAATCTTGTCGTGTAGAAAATCTCAGCAATTGAGTTTCCTCCAAACATTTTTTGGAAGAATAGTCATAGACCGGGAGCCAGCAAAAAAATCACGTATGATAGGCACCACGACGAAACTTTTTGGGACGATAGCCGGTGTCATGTGGAACACGAAAACGCAAGTATGGCGCAAGTATGGCGTATTTTAATTGTTTATCAACGAATATGAACATACCATATACCGTTTCGGCGTCTCTGAGTACCCGCCATACTGACGCAAAGACGTCAAATACATGCACTAGTGAAAAAAATGACGTCTTTGCGTCAGTATGGCGAGTACTCAGACGCCGAAACGATATGGCATGTTCATATTCGTTGATAAACAATTAAAATCTAGCTCTCCACAAAAAATTAGCTTGGTGTACGAAATCCAACATTGCATAAAAAAAAACGACGTTCTCATCAGTATGGCGGACTGTTTGCGACGCGACATCGGTATTGCACATACGGCCCGCGTACTTTTTCTCACAAATAAACAATATAAAACAAGAATCAGATTGGTGCCCATTCCCCAAAAGCACAATTTTTTTAGCACATTCAAAAAATTACACTGCGCAAAGGCAACACCTCCAGGCTGCCATACTTGCGTTTTCGTGTTCCACATGACACCGGCTATTGTCCCAAAAAGTTTCGTCGTGGTGCCTATCATACGTGATTCTTTTTGCTGGCTCCCGGTCTATCAAGCCGCTTTGATTTCAAATAACAAGAAGCAACAAAAAATATATTAAAAACGTAGTAATTTTTAAAAATCGACCTAACTGGCCATATTTATTAATAGGATGTTATCTAGAATTTAGAATTTATTGCTAAAAATATTACCCCAGCCAGGGTTTGAACCTGGAACCTCCCGCTTTCCGTGCAGGCGTCGTCCCAATTCGACCACTGAGGCATGTGGTAATATTTATCGCAATAACAAACTAATACACACATTATCTGCGCGCCGACTTGGTTTGTCAGACTTTCAACGCAGCTAATGCGTTGTTATTGCGATAAATATTACCACATGCCTCAGTGGTCGAATTGGGACGACGCCTGCACGGAAAGCGGGAGGTTCCAGGTTCAAACCCTGGCTGGGGTAATATTTTTCGCAATAAATTCTAAATTCTAGATAACATTCTATTAATAAATATGGCCAGTTGGGTCGATTTTAAAAATTACTACGTTTTTAATTATTGGCTGGTGACGAGAAGTTCTTAATTTGTAAGAAATATATTATTAAATATAAAATATTAAAAAATGTTAAAGTAAAATCGAGAACTAGTAGTTCGACTTTGAGTGCTCCGACACGCAAGTTCAAAGGAACTATTAGCGGCGGCCGGAAATGATCCAATAATAGCAGGAAATTATGTCAGGTGTCCGTAACCGAAGTGGTAATCTGTAAATGTTTCTTTACCACAAATTGTCGCGGCGCGCAAAAAAAAAGTGTTACAAATCGCGTCTTCAGCAAGATTGCAAGATCTATCGCGTATTTCTTAAAGATAACGGTTGTTGTTTGACAACACTAGCGAATACTCTTAATTGAGCAATCTCCTAATTATGTCCACAGTCACCTACTATCATCGCAATCTAACAACTAACTGTATTCAGAATACGAAACATGCAAAGATACAAGAATTATGCTTAAACACTGTCGATATGATCTGTGCCATTAGAGACATTGTACGGTTCATATCACACAGCTGCATCGGAATTGAATTCTCATAATGCAACGATTATATTAAATTTTTAACATTATTCCGGCTTTTCAGACAATGCAAATAGATAAACAGGAAATCCTCTACGAGGAACTATCGCCTCTATGAATAATCATAAAGCTAAATTATATTGTTTGCACAACATTAAAAATTCTGTTCCCTTCCTGATTAACTCAGACAAAGTAACTTGGTTCCGTTCACCGATAATGTAACGTTCAAAGTACTTGTTAAAATAAGTTAAAGTATTTGTAAGTTAATTTAAGGAAACACATTTAACGAAAATTGCAAGATTTATATATTGCCAGAAAAAATTATCTTAACATACACATTTTTTTAAATTTGTCAAACAAGAAAGATAGTATCACGAGAGGCAAAGGGCCCTCGTAACATCGAAGGACTCTCACTCCCATCCTCCCTTCCTCCAAAATGCATTCCTGATGAATCATCTTAGGTATTTCATTTGGATTAAATTCTTCGTTGGGTGATATTAATCATCATATTGGTATGCAATAACGTAATCTTTTTTTAAATCTTTAGTTGTAGAAAGTTTGTTCAATCCAAAAATAATTAATCTTTAGAGTTTAATATTAAGAGCTTATAATCAGATTAATAAACTTATTGTGATTTTAAAATATATACTGGTGTAAGATTTATTTACAAATTTTACTTATAATCTTTTTGCACGTTCCAGATATAATTATCTAAAAATCTTAAGCCTTATCAATAAGATAAGTCCCGTCTAAAAGCATCTTGCAAAGATATCATGACATTTATTTTGAAAAATGTTCAACGTGAATAATGTACCATGAAAACCTGTTCCTCCCCTGCCACTAACAGGTAGATCGTCTATGGAAGATATAATTTCTCGTTTGGGTCGTCCTATACGTATAAGGGTGGATCCTAAAAGTTACCCGCATGATAGCTCCTGACACGAGAGGCATTAAAACCCAAATTCACTCGGCAAAGCTATTATCTCAAATACCAAGAGCTTCTTCTTTGTTTCCATGTTAAAATTATGTTACCTAATATTAAATTGTCCAATTATAAATAATAATGTGCGCAATTTACACCTAACATAAAAATTGGAACAATGTAATGCTTGCAAAAATGTTATTTGCATTTAAATCACATAATTATTGTCACATAAATATTCTCAAATTGTGCAACGTTTATATCTCGTGCCGTAGCATGCTCTCTACAGTAAGAAAATGAGCTTTGCTGAATTGCTCTCGAATTGCGGTAATTTTGGGCAAAATTGTGCCGGTTGAAATACGAATCTGGTAACAACAAAGCGTACACGTTCTTCCGACCGGTAATTGTTCCTGCGAATCGCGCCCTGTACCCCTACGCCTGAAGCAATTAACTCCCAAGATTGCTAATTAACCCCGTGAGAAGATCGGTGAGGAACTTGCGTTTCCACCTACTTCTCGAGTAGCCTCGAATGCGCGACGTTACTATCGCATCTAGCTTGAAGCTAGTTCCTTCTTGTGCTAGATGAAACAGTTGACCTTCCACGATAAAAGCAGACAACGCTTGCGATGATGGACCAACGCGCGATTATAGTCGTGGCGCTCCTCGCTCCTCGCCAATCACGAACGAAAACCGAGAACATCGTTGTCCGTGGAGCGTCGATCCCGTTACAATGGTTAGTCGTATATCTCTACATGATTACAAAGAACGTGACAGAGAAAATAATATGATAGCAAATAAAGTCAAAGGCTTTTATTATTGACCTGCGCAATAGTAGAGCAAAAAAAAAACAAATAAATCCGTGCTGTATATTAGAAATATAATAGTGCCTTACTGCCTTATATTAATGTGCCTTCCACTTCCAATTTAAACATTTCTGAATTGATAGTATTGTACATGAATATTCGTGCATTAAAAGGCATTTATAAGGCTTATTACATAAAACTCACAAAGTTTGTTAATATTTTGCATATCTATTTATTATATAAATTAGATAAAATATAAATACTTAATTTAAAAATATCCTTATAAGCTAAATAATATAGCAAACTAGAAAAATTACAGTAAATAATAAGCACATCGATGCAAAATTAACACCTTTGTTGTGATTATTGGTTGAATAAACTTCGTTTGCATCACAGGTTAATGTATACGTGCGAAGGGAATAGCTTGTGCGTTGAATGGAAAATAATAAGCTCCCTCACGCGTAAAATATCAAGACATTTTATCTGTTCGGCACACCCCATTTTCGCTGTTACCGTGAGATTATTTCGAAAGATGATTCCCATTGAATTTCATATAACGTAAAACTTATCTGGAAAAATACTCACTCTCTACTTAATATAAAAATTGTCGTAAGTACTGTCTTCTTTTGCTAGAGCTAAGTCGCCAGAGCTCATCGATACGTAAAAGTGTCAAGGTAGCATATTATAAAAACAACAGCTTAAAACATCTGTCGTTGCACGCAACTACTGTTATCAATCTCATTGTAATTAAGGGGGGAAACAAAGAGAGAGATGCTGTTGATGATGAGCATGTTTCATAAACATCTTCTCTGCGTATTCATCAAAGGTTCTTTGAATTTGAGTAATTTGACAAATCACATAAAAAAAAATAAACAATTACAATAGGGGAATTATCTTCTTCCGCAATTTTGCTTACCTTAAGTGCGCAGAAAATGCAGGATTCTCGCATGCATGCATGTCCGGAGAGTTCTCTGAAGCTTCGGCGAAAAATGTCGAGATGCCACAAGACCTAAAAAATAAAATTAAAATATATCGTAACATAATTTTTTAAATTATACTTTTTTCAAGTAAATATTCTCCAGAGACAGTATAAATATCATATATTAACAAAAGTTACATTCGAAATTTTATATCTATTTGCATAATATTCACCATCTAAATTTTTAAAATTTACATAAACCAACATAATTGTATATATATGCGCCTGTATCTGACAATGATATCAAATATATATTTTTTTACTATTATTACACGTTTTATTATACCAGCCGCAGGGATATGACTACAGATTTCGGTATCAGTTTTGAATGAATTTATCGTATCCATTGTATTAGCGTACAGCACCGAGTCGAGAAAGATAGCACGTGGGTGTACATGTAACACAAACAAAAATGTAAATGTGTCGAAACCCTACATGGCATCGATCTATATAGCCATATACGACATGTAACCCAATGCGAGCGCATTATTATACTAGGGGAAAGTAAATCACAATTTCCGTGCCCATGTCCTGCATAGCGGAACATGATTTCCTCTTTTCTTGTGTCACGATGCGAAACAATATTCGACACTTTTTAGAGTAAATTTATACCCTTTTACAAAACTTCCCGCTTTAACATTTTAATAATCATATGAGAGATTTTTCTATAAATTATAGAAATTAACATTAATTTACAACATTAATATTTTTAGAATAAGAGCGTAAGCATCTTTTTTGTGTAAAATAAGATATATTCTACGAATGTTACACGTATCTGCTACTATGTAATATAAAAAAACTAATTTTGTTATAACTTCAATAATTTTTTAATCAAAATTATAATAATGTGATAATCATAGTAATCTTTATTATCGCATCGGGTACTCATCATGAAAGGCCGATATCTCTGCAGAAAATATTTGTGTTGTATGTCAAAATAATCGTGAAATTAGAAAAGCAAAAACAATCCTTTTGGAAAAAAGATGTAATTTTTTAAACTATGTGAGAAAGGTGTGTTATTGTCTACAATATCTAACAGTGATACTGACAAAAAAATTTGAGAAAATTTTCCTCCTCCCTCCCTCCCTCCCTCCCTCCCTGCCTTCTAATAAACTTAATTTCTAAGTAAATTAACGCAGGCATACTATTCTTTCATTTCATTGCTGTTATTAGTTATACCGTAAATGATTATGCATTACACTTTTTTCCCTTCAGCAAGGTTATAATTTCATAAAGCACACTCGTCTCAAGTGTACTTCGATACCTGTTAATTGGTTTGCTACTCAATGCACAAACCAATTAGCGGCAGAAGCCTGCGAAAGGCTCGAATATAACGGTTGTTAATGCTTATTAAACCAGCGATTATTTATCGAGCATATCGTATAGTCAATGATTTCTAATTCGATACAGTGGAACCTTATAATAATTATAAAACAAGATTTAAAGAATACAAAAATATGTAATTTTTTCAATATTTTTGTATCCATATTCTTCTACGTATCACCATAAATATTTTTATATAATGTAAAGAAAAGATATAAGAAAATCGGAATTTATCGTAACTATACTAACGTGAAATTTTTAATCACTTTCTATCTATTAATAATATGTAATAAAACAATAATAATTAGATGTAATTAGCATATAACTAAAACACAAAATTAAAATATGCGTCACCATTCTTTGCATAATTTACTGTTCACCCAAGCGTGTTAAGAAAAAATTCAAGAACGATCGCATGAATTGTGTCTGATGAGAATTTTAAAGTGCTCCAAATACCTAGTTACTGCTGCGTGACGATCGTGCGAGATATTTTCCATGATACTACTATTACAAAGCTTATACGAGCTACTTCTGCACATAGCGCAAGATGTTTTTTCAATATTGGTACTTGTCTTGTTCCGCGCTCCGATAATTTAAAACTTTATAAGTGATCATTTATATAACTTTATAAGTGATCCATTATTGTACCCATCATATAACAAGAAACAGGCTGCTGCGCGAACATTGTTTTCTGCAACCGCAAAATTTATTACGTAGATGAATATGGATATAAAAATATCGAAAATATATATTTTTATATTTTTTAAATCTTTTTATATAATTATATAAGGTTCCACTATCTAATTAAAAATCATTGTTATACGATATGCTCAATAAATAATGTCTAATTTCAAATAACTGGAAAACTGCATCCAAAACTTTTCGTTTTGCCAATAAACTTAAAAAACCGGTATCATACTTTAGACTGCTGTATAAAGTCGCACGGTTCGCGCTAGGTCGAGTTAATTAATGGTAGAAAAAAGCGTATTGTGCATTCCGCGGGATTTTCTACAACACAACGAACGAAAAGTGCCGCTATCGTCGGAAAATTGCGTAAATAAATTATCCACCGTTTTATACAACCACGCCCCTCAGATCGACCTTACACCTTCCATAGGAATGTATAGATATTTGTATTATTTTGCAGTATTTTAAATTGCAAAAAAGATCAAAAAATTAAAGAAAATAATATTTGTTTAATACGATATAAGTAGGAAAATTAAATAAAATTATTTAATTCAGCAAAACGTAACTTCAGAGCGCTTGTAAATTAAACAATATTTTAAAATTGCAATATTAGGTCTTATTACAAAGTTTATAATATTTATTATTATAAGTATTCTGACATTTTTTATACAACAATAATTTATTACAGTCCAATATAAATTAAAAATAAATTTAATATTATAAATCGCATCATCGCCCTGTCAAAATGTCATCTGTCAACATAGCATGTAAACACATCAATTTAAATCATTAAAACGCTAAAAAAACATAATAAATTATTAATCAATTGTCATGTTCCTTTTCCATATAATGCAAGAATATCGACATAAGATGATTTATACGCCGCGGGTGCTTTGAGAATCAACAGGTACTCCGTGCGGGGTAGGATAGATATAACGGTATACACATTATCGCACGATATCGAACCGCAACGTTTAATGACATTTGCTGATTCCAACGATGATAAACCGAGAGCGATAAATAATAAATAAAATAATAGAAGAGAAAAGAGAAACCGTGAGACCAAACCTTGGCAATCTGGAAGAGGGCCTGCCTCCGCGGCCTCTGATCCTGCTTCATAGCGGATGGTCGGTTTGCTCCAATTTGCGGTCACCGTTACTTCCTCATGAAAATCCGTGGTAAAACACTCGCAAAATCATTGACAATCGTGTCGATTATAAATTTCACTGTACATTACACACTAGATTCCGAATAATAGAGGAAACGTAAGACGCGATGCGATCACACAGGATACTCTCTTAAGCGGACGTCGATGCAACAATGCCCGAGCGGAGCCGGGAGACTTTAACAGCGATGGCAGCGCTACGCGGGACTCTTGTGGGCAGGTAAGAAAACGACCGGGCCCCGGCCCCGGTGAACGCGGTCGTGGGCCCGCAGGTACCTACTATAGTACGATGTATAGTACGATGTATAGTACGATGTATAGTACGCTGTAGTACGATGCTCACAGGGGGCTCACAGGGACGCATCTCTTTTCACCGCGTATTAAAAAACTTTTTAAAACTAATCGCATGAATTGGTTCAATAGTACTAATTTCAATTTTTTAAATAAATATATAATGCACAACGTGAGTTTTTATTAGTTTATTAAAATGAGTGTGTTTCATTATCTATAGTCTTAAGTAATTTTTACAAATTATCATCAAATGATCGTACTATAAATTAAAACAAGAAATAAATTTTAACACACACACTTTCCATCTTTCATATTTTTTAAATATATGTAATTATGTAAATTTTAAAGAAATTATGCATAACATAGCAATTTTAATATATTATATTTTTGTAATATAAATACGTATTAACATATTACATGAGCGACAAGACAATAAAAAAATATAAAGTTCCAATAATAAATAAATAGAAATATTCTAAACGTAAGTTATTGTAAATATTATTATCCAATATAATTTATGTCTGAGTAGAACCCACCAAGACGATCCGATCCTAACACATTTACTACAGTCTACACAAGCGTTGACCATTTTTACTACGAGGCTGTAGCGTGGGTGAGAGGCCCGGGGTCAGTCGGCCCCTGGCGGGGGACGAGGAGAGGATAAGCGGCTTTAGAGGGGGAGGCGACCAGGTTTTCAGACGAGCGGAAAGGGGAGATAGCGAACACAAAGTGCCTCGGAAGAGGATCGGTATGGGGGAAAGGGACGAAGAAAAAATAAAGAGTGGGAATGGCGAATGAGACGGATAAAGGAGAGGGAGTCATGGGACTGACAACGTTTTACGTTACGCTACACTGCTACGAGAGATCGTTACGCAATTTGATTCGGGAAAGAATGAACGAGCGATTTGGGAACTCTCTCTTTCCCCTCAGGTCTAGTGGATCTCGTAAGTCGGATGTATGATAGTCGGTCTAATTTCTAAATAAATTTAAAAAAATATATTTTCACAGAGATAGTAGATTACCACTTGCTTCATTAATTAGATATAATAAACGTAACGTATATTTTTCTGACATTCCACATTTATTCAAGAACGTTTATTTCATAGAAACAACAGAGAAAAAAAAAAGAATATGTTCTTTTATCATAAAAGTGTATTATGATTCGCTATAACAATTATCGAGACGATTACAATATTCGTCCAAAAATACTGCCTTTTAGCTGCAATGCTGCGAGAGCAGCTGTTGGCAGACGAGTTGCTCGCTGCCACACAATAGTGGAGTGCAGCACGAGAATCTCTTTTTTCAGTACAGAACGCGCTTGCATATGGCCATGCCTTCGATAGCAATCGATACACGCGTGCGAATTTTTTCGAGTGCCTACACAATAGCAAGAAAGGCAGTTATTACGATACCAGTTATTGCAACAGAGTGCATATAGGCCCACGGTAGCACAATTGTGTTGCGCACATGGATACCTTAAACTGTCTTATAGGGAACGCTGGATACGTGATAACCGCGGGCACAGGGAACGCGTGATACAGCATCGCGTGTAAAAATGTAAAGCTCTTTGTTCGGTTCAAAAAGGACGATATTCTGGTCAAGCCACAATCAGTATTATTTATGTTGTAATGTAAATCATTGGCAGCATGCCAAATAAACAGACCGATTATGATCCTTCACTTAAAACGTTTTACCCGCAAATCGATCGTATAAGTACAATCATCGGTTGATTTACTTAACACCCACGCGAACGTATTGTGTTTGCATGGCGCCAGATTCTTACTTAATAATACCCAACACATAGAAAAGAGTAAACGTCGATGTTCTTTGTTAATCATACAACGTAGACAGATGCCCTATCTCGTAAGAGTTAGATTAATAAGAAACCAATTGTATTCAGTAAGATTACTGTAATTTAGCCGCTTATTTGTTAAGGACTTAACAAGAGATAGCAAAGTATCAAAATACTTTGATTACATTTCTTAAAAGAAAGGATGAGTTTTATATAGATAAATAAAAAAAGATATAACAATAACATAATTTTGTATATAGTAAAAACAGAATTATAATCTGTAAAGAAGAATATATATATTTATCTCTTTGTGCAAGCACTTTCCACAAAGTTCGTAATAATATTAGTGAAAAGATTCCAGTATTCACAGTTCCGTGTCTGTATGTGCTAGTTCTGTATTGGTGCTGTATTGGTTTTGTATGTGTGCATGGTATTGGTTTACTTTAATCAGCGTAAAACATTCTACACAAAAGCGGCTCGCGAAGGGGCGTTTGAAGATTTCCAGACGCCACTTAAGGATCATGGCAACGACAATACAGAACTTCCTTCATGGAAAAACGAAGCTCAAGGACAAAAAAGACCGCTGTAAATCTCATCCGCAGTATGTATTTTCTCCAATTTAAGAGAAGGTTTCTCCAATTTAAACATTTTCAGATCCTTGAAGGAATATTCTGCTACACGTTTTACTATTACTACTATTTGCGTTTTAAAATTTAAGAAAGTTAAAAATAATATCTAAAAATGCAGCAAAATGTTATCAACAATTTTTATGGCTTCAGAAAAATTTATATGTTTAATTCTATAAATATAAAGTAACATGTATTCTCTTCTCTGTGTAAGCAATAAAGAAACATTTTTTTCTCATTCCATATTTAATAAAAATTATTATGCATTACGCAATTCCATAACAAACAAAGGTCATTCCAAAAAGAGATTATCAAAGAGTATCACCGTTAAAATGTCAGCAGTTCATTATTTGAAGATGTTCTTAAATCATCGCACTTTGCATTGGTGAACGAGCCGCTCCAAACGCATCGCATAAGATTCTATTGTTCGAGGCGAGGCATGAAACGACTTCACGGTGGACGCTAATTTCCCACCGGAAAAATGTTCACGTAGGCGTGAAAGCGCGAGAAAAAAGTCAGAGTACTTGAAGATCGAATGAAATCTATTCATCATTGATTGATTCCTATTCATTACGATTGATTTCAAATGTCAAGTTGAGGAATTTAATTCCTAGATATACACAATTATGTAATATTTTCGTTGGAAAGCAGTTACCATATTATTTATATGTTTTAACAAGATATAATATTTCCATATCCTGGAAGGATTTCACGAGTGCATCTGCCATCTTTCATAACGGTGCGGGTGGTAGCCAGTTTGCTATTCTAAAAGAATATTTTTTGAATAATAAATTTATAATTCTGCTATATTTTTAAACATACAAATTTTAAATTAACCCAGAATCCAACGATTGCATTCGCAAACTCTACGTATTGGAACAAGGCAACATTTCCCGCTAAAATTTACGTGCTTTTTTGAAATGCACTAACTACAGAGCGCAGGTGTAACAAAGATTTTCAGCTGCGTTCGTGACGACTTAAAGGACACCATATCGAAGGGAGGGCTACCCAAGCCAATAGGCACAAAGGGACAGGTATAAAAGTATTCGAGCTCGACGTGAGGGTCGACGGAGACTACCTGCTGCATTTTGAACAACCTGAAGTCGGTGTGTCGCCTAAATTGTTAAGCCGGGGTGGATCAAGCGGAGTTCAGGTGCGCGCCAACGATCAAGGAAGCGCCAACGATCATCCATTCGTATTCAGCGATGTGTGACTTCGTAGCTGAAGACCCGCTTTTAACCCCACATGTGAGAACTATTTACATCCGAGATGATGCCGGCGCAAGCGACGAGCTCCAATTGCACTCGGGTGTTTAATTTCGAGTGTGCAACATGAGAGACAGCTTAGAGAAATCTTAAGCTGGTTATCGCCAAATTACGATAAAAACTCTTAGTCAGTGACTTTTCAATCCTGATTCTCAAGTCTATATGCTACATGTAATATAATAATCATTAATGAGCTATGAATGAAATCATCAATAACGTAACACCCTTTTTTTTAATTTTAGATTAAAATTACATGTGAAAGCTGATTAAAGGAACAAAATTAATTATTTAATAATTATAATATTTTATTCAATAACTAACTGTCTTATTTTCCTGACAAATCTGTACTTTAGTATGGATACTCGTCTGAATTTTGAATTTTGACCAATTTGAAATTATGAAGACGAGCTGCAGTGAGTCGAGCTATACGAAGCGGCGAATAAATGTCAACCTCGGAGCAGATGAGCCACAGCATTCTCGATCTTCGTGATCGAATCACACGGTGAAAGGAAAGGGGTTTCTCGTGAAACGCGCCGAGCGCAGAATACCAGCACGGCAGTAGACTGCTCATCTCCCATGATTTATGCAACCTCATTGAAGACGATGCTATCCCCGTCGACGATTCGTATTCGTTCCGCCATCGTGTCGTTACGGCATCCAGCAAAATCTAGATCGTAAAAGGCGAATCCAAAAGTTGAAACAAAGATCGAAGCTGTCTCATTGTCGTGTGAAAGAAGACTTCCAGCAGAAGAACGACGATAATATCGTACGTTCTATTTCGATAAGAATTTTTACCAAAAAAAAGTATTTTCTTAAAAAATTAATTTGCAAAATTATATTGGGACACTTTAGAGCGTTTGAATTAATTGCTCGAGGAAAATGAAAAGGGAAAATAAGTGCTCCCCCTGCTCTAGTTAAGAATCAAAATAAAAATAATATAATCTTGCAATCAAGTATGTCATGAACTCATGAGTCATGACTCATGAGTGAACTCTTAGTTTTGCATTTAAATTTCGCCGATAATATCACAAGAGAGAGATACATAATATCTTACTATCTACAAAATGCAACTCATGAATCTTTCAAATAGAAGTGATACGACTATTTCATTGAGAATTCTCTCAACACACATGTGTTGAATCGGGAATTTTGTTTCGCATATTAGGATAGTAATAATAAAAGATGTAGGGGAGAGTAGGGCACAGTGGGACACAATTCAAATCTCGTGCCCCATGTTACCCTAGCGATTTAGAATCGTTGTCGATCACTGCTGTCAACCTTTGAGATCATCGAAATCCAAAAAGTTGGCAGTTTCCACGAAGCACACGTCAGTGAACTGAAATCTAGATTAATTTACCTGTTTTTGAACGCTAAAGTTATTTTTTACGGAAATTAATGGTTTAATATTTAAGAGGTGTGTGCCAATTTGCTTTTCTGCATTTTTTGGTCGTTAGGTGCTTTGTGCTTTAGGTACTTTGTGTCGTTAGGTGCTTTGAAAATCAGATAGCTTTTAGTGTTTTGAACAACTTTGTGTTTTTTGACAGTCGACAATTTCTTGCAATGTGAAAAGTACCCAGCGGGACAAAATGTTACGGTGTACACAGTGGGACTGCCCTACTGTGTAATTTGCCTTTCCCGATGTGAAAGACGAGGCTGTAGTGCACATTTCTAAAATTAAAAAATGTTGCCCCAACCTGATGTACTACACATTCAAAATTAATTTTCCGGGTTCTTTAAACTTATTGTTAGTGTAAGTTCAAGTATGTATAGAAAATGAACAAATTTTGTTCTTAGTAATTGTGTTTGTATTACAAAACTCTCGAAACCAGCATTTTACTGACTCTCCCACTGTGCACCACTATGAGTACACACTGAGACACTTGCCAAGGTTTTGTTTAAGCAAATATTTCACTATCAAAAGATCTTCTTAATGTCAAACTAATTATCAAATGTAGGGTCGAAAAGAGACCTTTACATTTTAGGATAGAGAAGGGGGGGGGGGAGTTGAAATACAAATTAAGTCAGAAAACCAGGATTAATTCTTACCGTCCCACTGTGTAAGATTCTCCCCTACGCATCTTTGGAAAATGTCTATCCATCTTTTATATAAAAAAATGTTCGGTTTGCGCAGAATTGATGGAAACTTACTGTTTAATAAGAAAACACAAACATCGCGAAATAGATTAGATGACTAGAACGATTCTAACGAAATACATATGCGAGAGGTTTGCTATAACTGTAGACCAGAGATTGCATAGCTCGCCTGGTTTGGTCGTTTCCGGAAAGTAGTTAGGCAAATGAATGCACGAGCACTTCCCACAAGAAGGTAACAACCTGAAAAGAAACCGCTAGCATCTGATATGTTCTCTCACCGTAAATAAGATTCGACATATCAGTATTTTTCTATAACTAAAATTATGTGTTATTTAGTATTTACGCATTTGTCTACGATTTGTTCATGAAAATTTTATTTTATAATAGTATACTTTCTCTATTAATTTTGCTTTTTATTCGTTATTCCTACAAATTTCGTCTGCTTAAACGTTTTTATAACGCAATTGTTCTAATGTAACCTTCTCGTAAATAATTTCTGGTCAAAATATTCGCATTAAATTAATAATTAACGCGGCGATCGTAATTGTACCGCAAATTAAGAAAACATTGTGATAATTAAAAATACCGTGTTCCGCGCCGATGTTGTTATTACACCACATCGTGCAGAAGTGACACGCACGTGCTATAACTGTGAATGGAAATAAGTACTAAGAAGAGTATATTGATATCGAATTGTATAAAGGTAAGGGGAAAGTGCAATCACTGCATCAGCGTGCACCTGCAGCTCGATCGCTTCCTACAAGGTTTAGTAGGCGAATTCCAACCACGACGAGCCCAAGGCGATCAGCATAATTATCACCAAGAAAAAGGACAAACTCATTGATTACATCGAGCCGACAAGTACTCAATCATTACGATCAAATCAAACGCTCTGATTGCAAATTTAAATCTAAAAAGATTGAGACTAGCAAGATTGAATCTAGCCGCGGAATGTGGTCCAGTTCGAAATATAAATTACTAAAATAGTGAGAAAGTACTTTATAAATCATTCATAAAGTATAAAGTATATTCATAAAGTATATATAATATAAACCAAGAAAGTTCTAATTTAATTGTTTTCTAACAATATTTAATATAATATTTAACAACATTTATCTTATAATAATCATATAAGACCTGCATTAGATTTTTTCAAAAAAATTCAAAAAGCAATGTAAGCATGAATTACAATTCTAATGCCATAGACGGTTTTCGGAGACTTTAATGATACCCACTATTGTTTCCCCCCCTCTTCGTGCGAAGTGTTAGCTGAGTCTCTCGACTTTCCAAGGTGCTACTCGCACGTGCGCCGTTCACCGCGATAAGAAGAAGAAAACGACGACGACGACTACGACGCAGAAGGAAAAAAATACGAAATGCCACGAAGAGCAGGCGAAGAGAGCGGCAGCGTGAGGGCAAAACTGGTTTTCTCTACGCTGTTATGATGGCGATGCCGTCCACGAGGCGGCATCAACGAGGCGACGTTTATACGCACGTGGCGGGATGTCGAGATTAAAGCAGAATCATCATTTGATTTAATGCCTTAGCCTGAGCAAGACGATATATCGAGAAAATGTCTGAATTGAACGCGTGAAAGAGCGGAACTTGCGCAAAAACGGTTTTGCAATGCGCAACCGTGCGCGGGTCACGTGGAATTCCCCGCGGTGAACGTATCCGCTCCAGTATTTGCTCGTCAATCCCGACCATATGTAACAAAAATTCATCGTATATTAATGTGACATAAATTAAATTAACTTCTGAGAAGCACTAAGCCATTCTGCGACGTCCATAAGAAATAAGTTTGAACGCACGAGATATATTTGAAATATTTCATCGATTCATACTTGGTTTAAAGCTCCTGGGTACTAGCCGCGGCCATGTTAAATCGTGATGTCAAAGGCGAGAAATGACACACTGTGAATTTTTGAGTGACATTTTTAAATAAAAAGATATTTAGATGAAAAAACACTTCTGATCGCTTTAACACACTTATAAAATTAGCGTAGATATCGTTAAGTCGACCCAACTGGCCAAATTTATTAAAAAAACGCTACGTTTTGACCGTAGATTTCGGCCCTTTTCAAGCGTAAGGATACACAAATGCGCTTGAAAAGGGCCAAAATCTACAGTCGAAACGTAGCGTTTTTTTAATAAATTTTGCCAGTTTGGTCGACTTAACGATACCTACGCTAATTTTTATTATTCACTGGCGATTAAAAATTTTTACTTGACTTATAAAATTGTCCGAAAAGTATCTTTTACCCTTGACAGTTAATAAACAACCATAAAATGAATGTAATATGAAGCCTAGTCATGCAGGCTTATACGCAGACGCATGACTAGACTTCGTATTATGTTCATTTTACGGCTTAACTATCTTAAAGGTCTTAACCATCTTCAACCAATCCTACGAGTCTTTTTATTCCTACAAAAATTAATCATTTCTTGTTATCATCGCGCGATAGCGTAAAGAAAAATTGGTCGTTAGCAGAAGTGGGTTATTTTTGTCGTTTTGCAACGACATAAGGAGGACGAGTTTCATGCACTCGGTAGATGAGTTAATACAGCTGACATGCATTTTAACCGCTCGCGAGAGGAACCACGATTGCATCGCGAGTCTCCAGCGCGAGAGGAGAAAACCCGTTGTTTTCGTATAGCCTGCAGGAGGCTGTACGCTGTACTACCAGAAGGAAAAGAAAGAGGGAGAGAAAGAGGGGATAGAAACAGAAAAGGAGGGATGATATGCGAGAGGAGGATCAACGGAGAACCGGTTTTCCAAGAGGCCAAGAAGCGACGGAGTTGTGTATATGAGTAGTAAAGGAGGCTAGCGTGGCCTGTTACGAGAGAGAGAACCGGTTCCACGATTCAAACTGGAGTAAAAGTGTATTGTATCGTCGTCGTCGACGGTCTTTGCCAAATTGTCCCGCGCACTTCCATGTTTACAATTCGGAGCACGCCGTAGGTGGCCCAGAGATAAATAAATACGATTTCTGGATAAAAAATAATATATTGTTTGACGCAAAGCCACAGACGCAAACATGTTCCTTGACGGATAATGGAAGATCATGTCGAATAAATTGAAATCAACTTATCATTTTATCAATTGGAAGTTTATATTTTAATTGCGCGATTACTTAACATTTTCCTTGACAAATTGCAAATATTGAAGCTGCGCGCGTCTTCTAGGAGTCGCCGTATGTAAGTGCCTTTCCTCCGCCGAAGGCGAACAAGTTTCCGGACTAGAATCATTATCCTCTTTCGATTTAAAACGATTATCACCACTCCTTACTAAGAGACCCCTTTCCTTTTATTGATTGTAAAAACTAAACAGGTATAGGTCTCGTACGATATATGGGAGATTAAATGAACGGATATCAAGCATTAATTATCATTCAACGTACGCTGTTCAAAGTTTTGTTTCAAAATGTCATATAAATATTAAGTTTAAATAAGTTTATCTCTAGTTCACTGTCTGACTCTGCGTTCTCTTCTTTCACAGTAGACATCAGATATTCCATTGTGCGATTGTTCGCATTCATTGTCCATCAGCTCAATCGATCGAAAGTGTACTCGCGGTTGATTTTGCGTAACAAAGGATCGATGACGAATATGCTGTAGTAAAGTTACAACGATATCTATAACGAACGCAGATAGCACGGCATCAGGATTTAATATTCGCTTGTAAGATTCAATTAATTTCATCCAAGAAAGTTTCTAATTAATTATAATCGCCATATTTTATGTTCTTAAGTAGTGCATTATAGATGAAATTAAATAACACGTTGTACGGAGATAGAAGAAATTTGCAAAAAAATAATATCAAATAATTTTTTTACTAAATTACAGGGATAATATTCTTACACCTACATAATGTAAAAAACATTATTACACACTCATATCGTAAGCAAGAATTGTAAAAGAAACGAACATCTCCGTGTAAGCCCATTGGGGTTGACCTTTACCATCGCTTGTGCTTTTCAAAAAAAGCATCAAGGACAAAGGCAGCGCGGGAAAGGTTCCTATTGGTGCACGATTCCCGCGAATTTATACCAAGGGTGATTTCAACGCCAACCATCGTGGCGGGTAGATGGTCTGATGGACCCCGCCATCTTCTGCGCAAGATGTTATTACCCCATCCATTTATTCTTAAAAATTAAAATCTCCCACGTCACTAAGGAATGTGTTGTTTGCGAACGTCCCTTTTTGAATATATTATACCAGCTGGTCTTAAGTTTTAACATTTATAATTATTACAAATATTACTACTTTACAGAAAATATCAAGTAATTTATATTTTCTGTAGAACCATAATTATTTTATATTATCAAACAATATATTCTTAATTTGATTAAAGCAACCTCAATATAAAATCATAATCTTCCATCGTTCGTATAAGATTTGGGACAACGCGTATATTCGAAGGAGCTCTCTCCTGGATAGTATCGAGTGAGCGGTTCTTTGTTCCTCTCCGTGGACGCGGACCGAGGTCAAACGAAACGTGAGCGAGAGTGGTCCACGGTCGCAGCTTCACAAACCAGTTTTCGTTTAAAAAGATCTGCTCGGCGGCGCCACTATACGATAGCTGCAAGCGCGCCTTCCACGGGACCGCGTTCTCCAGGGCGGGAGGATGTTGACCCGCCGTCGCCATTTTGAATCACGGTATACGTGATCGTAGTACTACTCACAGCTGGTACCTCAATATTACTCATGCACGACGTATACGAGCGCAGGAGCACGTGCACGTCTCGATATCGAGTCACGTATCATAGGAGATTGTTTTTATTGAGATTATATCTATATGTATATATGCGTTATATCTAAATTTATACTTGTAAACTTGTAACATTGCTAGACACCGATAAGCACCAACATCTGTTCCATTATTTCTTCTTCGATAAGAGCGATTCAATTTCTCCTTCAAGAGAGATAGAAAAGTTACTGAAAAATCTAAATTAGGTATTAAGTATAGAAATACATATAATATAGAACAATTACTTAATTTAGTATAACAATAGAAAGATAAACTTAATACAGCTAGAATTTATAATGTTTTAACAATAAAAATTTCTTTTACTTGACTCAACTAATTGCCTTTATTATAATTATAATCATCGCAATGTTTTGACACTAATTTTGATTTTCCTTAATCAACTTAACTTTAATGCTTAATAAGTATCCTTTTTAAATCACTTTAAACATTTATTGCGAAAAATATCATCTCCCAACAAGAGGTCGAACATGAATCTCCCTACAATTCGTGACGGACGTCTTTGCCAATTCGACCACTGAAACATGTAATAATGTAGGGAAATTTGTCACAATAACCGGTAAAAAAATATTAAGGTAGAATAAACAATAATAAGATCGATAAAACACCATTTTTAGGTCAATGGTGTATATACAATTATTCCAAATCAAAAACCTTTGCTTTGTCAGTAAATAATTAACAATAAAGATTTTTTTGCTCGATCCAACTGGCTACCTGGTCGAGACGTCGTGACGATTATAATTAATAAAGGTAGCCAATTGGGTCAAGTAAAAAAATCTTTATTGCTAATTATTTACTGGCAAAGCAAAAGTTCTTGATTTGGTTTTATAACGTTTGTTTAAAAACACCTGTTGTTGAAAAGAGAAAAGCAACAGTAGGGTAAAGAATAGGAGTTACAACGATTTGCGATTATCACGCATTGCTTACACGTACGAGGTGTGGCTATATGCATACCTGTGCGCTCTATCACTGGTATTCGCTTATCGATATTGAGATTCTCTCCTTCGAACTACTTACTAATACAGAATATACCTGCCGGCATCAGCTATAAAACCTTCAAATGCGTACACCTGTCGGCACGCCACCAGGCATTTAAATCAACATCACTAAGTCCTAGATAGCTCCATCTAGCCAATTTATTTTCTCCACTCCAGGCTATTTTAAATATTTAAAAATACACATCTCCAAAAGCCTCAATGACAAAATGGTCGTTTACTGTTACGTGAATCAATTAATTTGCTCTAAGACGAGATAAGATATTACTTTAATGTTTTGAAAATTTTAATTAACTTAATAGGCATTGCAAAGATGTGTCAATATTTTTAGTAAACGTGAAGAAAATTAAGATTTGATAAAGATATCATCGAAATATTTCGTACATGTGAGTTGTTTGTGAATATCTTAAGATTCTCTATCTGTATTATTCTCACAAGAGCACGGTTGTATATCCGTGCACAAGAGCAATTTTCATCGTTACGACATTTAAGTCGTAAACAATTCTCTACAGATCATTACCCTTGGAAACTACGTATTTCTCACGGTATATCGCATTTAACTGTCAGAAGAAGGCTGAATCAAACAAATCGATATTATACTAGACTCTATCAGATATCCATTGAAATAATAAACAACTAATTAAGTTAATAATAATTACTCAAACATGTGAAAATATAGTTAAATAACTAATGTAGACTAATTTTATAGTAAATTATGTTTACTATTTTTCAAATTAAATTATTATAACTATATCGTTTAATATACTGACTTAATGTTTTTATAATCATTAATAACATAAATCTTAATACGCTATAATAATTGAACACTATAAGATCATGTAAAAATAATTTTTAAAAATGTATTTAGGTATAATTGTACAATCATACAAATTTGGACAGTTATCTTTTGCAGCAAAATCTTATTCAATTAATATAGTGCCTAATTTAGTTTAATCAATTTTGATTACAAATCAAAGTCTTGAATCCTAATGCGTATACATAGGCATCGCTTTCAGTATGTAACTTGTTGAGTTAGCATATTCATCTCTACATCTATTATCTCTTACATATTCATACGGTATACGGTTCTTCATCCGATAAATCGCGAGAAAGATTTATTCGTAAATGCTAAAAGATACTCACGATTCTATCTTAAGCTTGGATTTGTATCTTCTGGATTTTATTTTCTGATTTTTACGTAGACATATTTCGAGCGTAATAAATGTCATGTTTAAAGATGCTTTAAAAAGATATTATGTCATGAAATGCCAAATTAGTCCTCCTCTTTGCAAAACAAAATTGTTTAAATGTTACTTTTTATTGTTAATTCCAATGATTAAGAACATTAAGAGTTTTAATTTACTGAGATATACTAGAAACTAATATTATAGTAATCTGAACAAGTAGTAATCTAAAAATCTAATGAAGCAAATCGAGCATCACAAATGACAAGAGCAAATCTGGCGCTTGAGAAAGAGAAACAATAGGCATCGACGCAAAACCGTTTTTTATCTGATGCAAGCATTTGCACTGACACGAGAAAATTATCTTGACCTCTGCGGGTGAACGTCGGCCATGTGAATCTACGAAGTAGAAGCTGTTCCGGTGACGGCTTCCGGTTTAACCTGACCTCCACACTCTCCTGCCCCTTTCGACTTAGTCTCCCATTCAACCACCATCTTTCCTATCTCGTGGGCATTTTACTATACCATTGCCTACCACGTGGTCACGGTGGCTGAACCACGTGGGACCTGGCGTCTCAAGTGTGCCTTAATAATATCGGGGTCCCCGACGTGTACTCCGATTGGCCCTGATACTAGACAGTATAAAGTGTGATGTACTCCCGTGGAATCATAATACCCCACTGGATACTTTGATTTTTCTTTTGTCTGGTGCAATACACACCGCTCCGCATCGTTTAATCATACAGTTACGAAAAGATTGTATTATACCGATAATTTCATCTTTTTAAATCTTAATAATTATTATATCCTTAATTAATAACGCAATACCTACTAGTTGTAAAACATATTATAAACTTATCAAAATTTGACAAATAATTGTGATTAGAGAACGTGAGACTTCATTTTTATGCTTATACAAAATTAATGGATGTTTATTCTGCATTTTAATTGAATTATTCATCATAAAATGTCTGCGGCGCCACTTTGATTTTTTTTTATTTTGCCTCTTTCTTCGTACGTTTACATTCTCGCTTTTGCATTCTCCTCAGTTATCTCGTCGTGCAAGGAAATCTCCCTTCTAGCCTCAATTAAGAGCGAGGTTATCTCGTTTACAAGCTATTATCCATCTTCTCTTTAATCAAAAAGTGTAAATTTTTCGTAAGTAGATAAATATCGCCTAAGAAATTAAAAGAAAGCTTTCTATCTTTCTATTTTAATTTTTATAAACTTTCACGAATTAAACATATAGCATGTCCCGTCTCTCATCGATTATTTATATCAATAAAAAATATATGAAAAAAAGTTCGATTTTTTTTATACCTAATTTCTCAATTTAAGTTAAATTGCATTATAATCAAGAGTAGTTATACAAAGTAGGCGGAAAACCAGGGATCATTGTGTTACTGCAATGAGTCATTGCTGAATCGGAGGAAGCAACTCTCATGGATCGAGTTAAAGACTCCAGACTTGTTCGAGACGATTACTCCCACGTGAGGCAGCTACCGTGTCCACAATACTAGCTTTATTTCTGAAGTTGATTAATTGATAACAGCGTATCTCCTGTCTCTCCTGTGGATAATAGCGGAACATATCTTTTTACAAATAGAGTACACGCTGTAAATCTTTTAATAAAATGTTTAATCGTGATCCTTATTATTGCAGAATCAAACAATAAAATTTACACTAAAACATCGTGCGATTATAACCGCTTATTATATATTGTGATACCACTTTTTGTATGACAATTAGAGATGTAGGCGTCTTGATTTCTGTCGCCGATAGCGCATTAATGCTAACGTATAAAAATGATGATGATCCAGCGCAAACCTTGTTAGCGACTATATTATCACGGTGCATTATCGCGTTACATTACCTTACCAAATTGTCAGTAATAGCGAAGCGACGCGGCGTGTTGCGTCGAGTCGTGAGAGAGCAACAAAATTACAACGATGATGATTACCTGTCCGCCGTTAATTCAAGCACTAACGATTCTCAGCATGAGGATTCCCATGAGAATGTCTCGTACGAATGCCTGTTTACTTGCCCACGAGCCTCTCCGAGTAGGCTAAGAACAAAACTCGCTCCTGTATTTGCTGCCGTTGGCTACTTCCTCTTCTTCCCTTTAATGCGCATCTCCTTCGTGCGGAGGAGTTAACGCTCTAATGTGGTATATACTTTCATTTTTAATTAAGTATCACAGTGTAATGTATCTTACAATAGATAGTAAAATCTCGATTTTAATCAAACAATTTAAGCAAAACTTGAGCAGTTCAATAATTATAACATTGAAAATTCATATAAAGACAAATATTATCGATTTAAAAAAAGAAGTAATTATTATCACTTCTGTTATGGGTAATTAAAAAGAATGGATAATTTGTTTCTGCAGGAAGAAAATCGATTTGAAATTGACAGAGAACAGTTTCAAGAGATCTGGAACAAGGATACAAGAAAGAAATTTGAAATAAATGATCCTCAAAAGCTGCTATGATTAAACTTATTATCGGAGTTACAAGCTAAATTAGATTAATTGATAAAAACATAAAATTCAAATTTAATAAATGTAAAAGAAAATTTTTTTTTAATACATAAAAAATTAAATATTGGTTACGTTAAGCGCAGATTGTATTTTGATCATATTTGATCCTCTTTCAGTCACTGCTCTCAGAGATCGTCCAGATTTAAGTTGCCTGCGCGATTTACAAAAAGACAAAGGTAACACTCCGGCGCAAAGAAGAACCTGGGGGAAGCCTGAACATTTAGTTTAGCCACAAAGAAGTTGCGAGGCACTTTGCGCACATTAACTGCATATTTTACGACGTTACGAGCAGCGTCTTCCGTGGGGTTTCTTCGAAAACGGGCCCTCTCCCGTACCCCATCGTGGCGAATTACTCGCGCGAAATGACCGGCACGAGCTCGGGATAAGAAGAGCTTTCCGAATCATTATCATTAGTACGTTACGTTCCACGGTAGGAAAACATCGAAAAGACATCGACAATTTTCTGCAACATTCTTAGCGTTCTCCGGAGGCGTTGTCTTTTTTGCAATGCATGTTTATTTATAATTGCTGCGCCAAAGCGTCAAAGAATTTTCATTATTCGTGAATATCTTACTCTTCTCTTCGATACATTACTCTTTGACTATTTCTGAACCATTTTGTATAATGTTTGAAACATTTTTCATATTAATTAAAATATATTTAATATGCGTACGTCAAAATTATGAGACAAGTACAATCTTTTGTTTCTAAAGAAGTTAAAAATTCTAAAAATTGATATTAACTATAAATATATTATATTTCCTCTCGTCAAAATTTAACAATACATATAAATATTAAATAATAATTATATTATCCTTATTATTTAATATGTATTAAATATATCATCATTATTATTTAATATTAAATAGTAGGTATTTAATACGAATAGTATATACTACCACATGAATATCATCAATATTCACTGCTTATACGCTATGTAGCATCAGCAGGTATGATATCCTTATTGGCGAAACTAAACACAGAACAATTTCAACGGCACGATAATTGGTAGCGATTTCATCACACTGTAATCCATTACGAATAATAATCGGGAAATGATCGTACGCAGGATGCGTCTAACGCATGACGTAACGAAATTTCAGGCGAGAGGAGAAAATTGCTTAATCGTCCTGCCGGTGAGAAGACACGGGGAAAAAAATGATGATCAATGGAAAATAGAAGGAAATGCCTTCCATTTGCGTGCCTCGCCATCGATGCCGTAGAATGTAGGAATGCGTCGAATGGCCGTGCAGCTAGAAGAACCGCAAGAACGGATAACCGGGCGCCTATCAGCGGTAGTTAACCGCCGTGCCGGTTGCACTGCTGCTCTTTTCTTTCCCCCTTTTTTTTTTCACCTCGCTTCTGCAGCGCTCCTGCACTGTAATACGCGACCGCGCCCACAATGCTCCCGTTTAAAGCGTTAAAATTCCGTGTAAACGCAGTATCGCCGCACGAACGTCGTTGGTTTACTGTTAGAGAAGCGATAACAGTTCTTAGTACAGGAAAATTTTTTCCCCGCCATAAAAATTACCTCTTATTTCCGGTACATCCGCTGGAAGCGGACTTCCGACCTATCAATGATATCGAAAGGCGGCCCGACGTACCCTTTAAGGATATCGAAATCGTGAGTCACATCACGCACACATTATCGCAGTTCCTTCTAGACGACCACTCATGGAATCATGGTGATCGAGATCGAGACGATGTGGGAGTACACGGTGATGTCATTGATAGCGCCAGAGGTAAAAAGCAATGTGTTACGCTAGAGTGAATTTCTCGAGATTACATAAATCGCGAGTATATTAAACGGCAATCTTTCAAGTGTCTGCAGTTATGTACGGCGATGTGTCATGATCTTGGCGTATTCCGTCACGTCATTTGTTGTCCGAGCAAGCCGATTATGATCCCAATAACGTTCAACAACGGAACTGGGTCGCGTGAAATGAACATGTTGCAAACGCTTGCGCCTTTCGTCATCATTAACGGGACACTAAAAAGCGAAACTTATTACACTACTCTCTTATGTCGTGCAAAACATTAATTAAATCCATGTTAAAAGTGTAAACAAAACCGGTTTTCTCTGAACGACTCACATCCGCATAAATAAAAAAAAAATACAATTGTCATTTACATAAAAATTTTAAACTATCTTCAGTGAAAAGTTTAAAAAACAGAATACGTTGTTAACGTTGTTAACGCTTACTTAGCGAGATATAACTCCGGTTATTATAAACTGCAATGGAAGCATCAAGCATGGAAGGTTTATCACGAGAAAGTTTATCACTGTGCAGTGTTAGGTGAAACGTTCGCAAGCGCTGCGACTTCTATCCAGACAAGATTCAGTTCCCAGAACTTGAGATGAGCGAGACGGTTCTGGTCCACTAAAACCCTTCGTATTACAGACGCAGTAACAGGCGAGCGTTTCGAAGCATCGAAAGCGTTAGATTTCACAGGCTGATCCACGTTAAAGAAGTTACTCGAGTGTAAAGATAGGAACTTAGATAAATCCTGCCAGAAGATCCTGCCCAAATTAACAAAGTAGACCAAGCGTGAGTTATGACTTAAAAATGACCGAAATTATTCCAATTGAGAATTACAAAGTATTTTTTGTATTTTCATTCAGCAGTTTCAAAAGTTAATAATAATAAAAATAAGTAGAGATAATAAATCAATATATTTATAAGTTTATAAATAAATTAATAACTTTATGTTTTCTTTATAAACTATTTAGATTTTACTTTCAAGTATTTTTCTTTTAAAAGCGTCAGTTCAAAGAAAGTGTAATTTGTTTCGTGGAAATTTAAAAAAATCAACAGCTAATTTACTCGCTCTTCCTGCAACTAAGTGCCAATTTCCATATGCTATCTGACGAACACGACGATGTGTCATGGAGTGCGAGTTTCATGAGCGAAAAGAAAAGTCATGCGTACGCTAACACGCGTAGGTGGTCGAGACACATTCACGCGTACTTTTACACGTGCGTGCATGTGTGTGGGAGTAAGGCAACACATATGCATGCACGTGCGAACTTACGATCGAACGCACGCGTTTCTCAGTCTCGCATCGCAGACTTTTCCCACACGTGGTTCTTAGACACGGCTCCCTTTTCTGTTCTCCTTCTAGGCCGACTTCGCCTCGTCCTAATCCCTACCATCGCCTGCCTCGTACACTTCTCGCTTCTCCATTTCTTCCTCTCATTATTCCTTTTCGTCTTCCTCGAACGAGCAACCGTTGTGTAACCGTGGTTTGCCATGTACGACATTATAATTTTGCATATTGGAAGCTATCCTGAGAGATTATAAAGCCTATATCGATAACATGATCTCGAAAACAAAGTGGTTAATATAATAGTAAAAAAAAAAAATGTATGGATAATGTCAAAAATTAATGAAACGCAGATATTACTTTTTCAAACCAGTTAAATTTTGCATATAAATACGTAATTACAAAAAGAAAGACAATTAAATAAAATCCTTCAAGTAAAGTTTTTCATTTTTGTTGTGTACAAAAATATTACACAAAAACTGTTTCAATATTTTCTAAATTTATACGATACATTATTTTTCGATCATTCTATAAATAATAGTATCGATATAACTTTTACTGTCGTTTGTCTACATGACTGCAGTAGCAAGCTGTGTTATATAAACATCGAGTAACCATAAAATATACCGAGTAATCGAGTATTAGATCCGTCTGCAGCGACATCAGCTACGGCAAGGTAAAGTTAATAAGCCGTGGCGAAACGGATGATGTTTGAAGGATGCGCGAAGTAACGACACGGTCTCTTGATCACGAAATCAAAGCTGGAGACGAGCAACAACGAACTTTGCTTTCGTTCGTGAAGAAAGCGAGAGAGGCGGTTTGTGCCCTCTGCGGGCGAGTTTCCGGTTCCTTCCTTCCTGCATCGGGCAGATATCACCTGGCGATGAGTCAGAGAAGTCGCTTCCCAGACACCTGCTGTCAGAATCGCGTAGCAGGTTCCATCCGCCATTGCCCATTAGCCACGCGTGTGCTCTCCCTCAAGAGTCGTACCGCTACTTGTGTGCGCCTTCGATACAAACATGCGCCGCGTCTTACTCTATTGTCACCGAAACGAGTCCCGGATTCATGGGCCAGCGACTTGTGACATCACGGGACCTTCGGGCACTCCTGTTTCTTCGTTACGACGCTTTGCTCTGCAGGCGCAATTAAGTTTAACTTCTTTTTACCGCAAAAAGAGGAACAAAACATAAAAGCGATATCTTGCTAAAATCGTACGTATCACTGAAATCTACATCAATCAAGATAAAATGACGCGCGGAGGCACAGTCGGCGAAGATAGAATAAAATTGTCAAATATAAGATAAATGGTGCAAATGATAGAGGGTTGCTAAATTCCTGTTGATCGTTCTCTTTGAGTAATTTTTCTGGATCAACACCACGAGACGTACATCTGTATCACGTGAATTGCGAAACAGCTGTGTCCCGACAGTGGAGATGGCACGTGTTGGTATCCTATATCTTTGCTCCGCCAGTCGCAAAGCTAAATCCTAAGGGAAGATCGGGTCAGGTGTACATCGATCACGTACCGGCAGCTGGAAGATACGGCTTTTTTTATCCTGAGTAACAGCACCGTTTTTGCTTCAAAAAGAGACGTGCCACCTCAAGTGGTATTTTGTGGTCAATCATCACGCTATTTAGAGCATATCATGAAATATGAGCTAATACGTAAGGTGGATAAAGAATTTCTTAAAAACATAGAACGATAATTCATACCGTTACAGGATTTCAACAATTATATCAGCACTAGGTTTCGGCGCTTCCTTTTTCGACGGAACTCAAACAGGAAGTCTCACTCAAACAGCCAAGAAAAGTCTTTAAGATTCCAAATAGTATAAATGACTCATACAATTAGCAAAAATTTTATCCACAAGTTCTTTTATATATATGGGAATCTACGACAACGTAATCTTCAATTATGTACAGATGTGAATTTAGATCGTAACATATAATAACGTTATACCCTTATAACGGATTATAATGGAGACAGTGAAGACACTAGATCATCAAATACGAAAATCGTGTAAAGCAGAAGCACTATACAGTTATAATGGAGGAACCAGATCATCGAGTACGGAAATCGCGTAAAACAGAAGCACTGTACAGCCCATGACACCAGAGAGACAAATAGTAAAGGAGAAAGTTGTATTTTGCCTTGCACTATGGGAACATTTGTAACATGCAGTGTAAAATGGATTAAATGTGTGCGTTTGAAAGACATTGCGGGTTGCTTTCCATCCTTTTACGCTGTTGCGAAGAATGGGAAACTTATTTAACCGGATAAGAGCTAATTAACGCAATGATGTGCGTATGAATATGGGGTACATTTATTTCGCATTAATGCGTCAGAGGTGGGAGTGTCGATAAACGACGGGCGTATTGAGAGATCCCCGCTTTCTTGTGATTATTGTTGACGGTGAGAATGAAAGCTACGCCTCTTTATGAGTGCGACCGCGAGAGAAACCTTGAACCTCGACTGAGCTGGCGTGGGTGCAGAAAGCACGAACGCGAGGACGATGGCACAGGATCGTCCGGAAACAGAAGCAAAACAAAAAATGCTTCATATTAATCACCATGACGTGCTACAATTCTTACCACTACACCTAATTGCATTAGCGAAAATCAGCTTAAATAATATCATAAATTTAAACTAATTAGAATTGAAAAATAGATTGGATTGAAAAAAATAGTTTCTTAGCAAAATATAAAAATATCTAGAAAAATCGACAATAATAAATTTAAATAACAAATAGTATATATTTTACGACATATATTTTATAGGCAGATGGCATTAATCGATTCATCCGCACAAACGAGTGCAGCCCCAAACACACGAATAGCCTAATTGCTTCCGGAAGTTTCGTTCGGATCGACGAGTTGTTCCATGACAGGTGTTACGAAAATAATAACAGGTTACATATGCCATTACTATTGCACGCGTATAGTATACGGTCAGTATTAACTCTCAGTGAATCATGCATATGCATCATATTCGGAGCTCTTGCAAATTTTTGAGGGACATATAAAATACTTAATTTAAATACAGCAAACACTCTTTTAAAAAAATCTCTTAAACTTTTCGGCAAATATGCAAATGATAATAAACTCAAATCACACGGGAATATAAAAGAGTGACAAAATAGCGTTAATGCTTGGACATTGCAGCACCGTTATGTACGGTAGTCTAGGCAAACAGCTAGAAAGAACTACTCATACCGCTTCTTCTTGTAACGCATTCGTAACGGCAAGACAATGCTTGTCACCAAATTAACAGCAAGAAAAAACGTATTTTCTTACAACTTTCTCAAACAATTGCAAACTATCAACATTTTGTTTACTTGCAATTCTAATATTACATTACGGAATTAAACATCATTTCGATAGCGTATCAAAATTTAAATCAAAATTAATTATATAAATTATATTCATACGCAGATTCTGTTATATGCAAAATTTTATAGCGATAATAGATATCATTAAGCTTTACACGCTATTTAAAAAAAAAATTAAAATACAGCTGAGCAATATTTCGATTCGCACAAAATGGAATATCAACAAAGAAACGTAGATCAATGCCTCGCGACCTGAAACTTGGTGTAGTCTGTAGTCCGTAGGAACTTTAAACCTACTCCAGCTTCTTGAATATGCCGTACTCGTAACCTGCAATTTGCTTCTGGTAATCGTCAATGCTTTATGCGCATTCCGTCGAACGAACTGATCGTGATCGTTTGACGATGAAACGCTTCCCCGCTTCTTCGAGAGGTCGAAGATTTTTATGAACGTGCACCGCAAAACATTGAACATCTTGCAATGCACGATTGGGAACGATCCAAAAAATCTACCGTAAAAAAGGAGCATATACACAGCAAAACAAAATCTAAAAAATTAAATTTTTTATCATAACAATATTACCTTTGTATCAAAATGCTAAATCTATTAAAATCATAGTTTTGTAATGAAAATTCCACCGATTATCTGCTTATCGCGTCCATAGATAATCTTATTTAATTTCTGCTAACATTATCGCAGATTGATAGCACTCTCGAAGTCGCTTGTTTAACATGATCAGCGTAAAACACACGTCAGAAATGTATGTAGCTCTCGCTGGCACGGTGACGTTATCGATGCATGCTTGCACGAAGTGTTATGCCACTATTCTCGCCGGTGACTATCACCAGAGCAGAGGGATGGGAACGCAGATACGTATGCATTTTTATCGCAAGCGTTTAAAGCCGTTATTCACCGTGGCTGGCAGCCCGTAAACGATAACGCGAACGTTTAACGATCATCAGACACTTTAACGAAATCAAAAACACTCGGCAGGCTGTTATACAGCAAGCATCGCGATAGCCGGCCAAAACAAGTTTCGTATCGTCGCTCTTCGTCAGTAAGCTCGCACCGATGGTGCACAGGCTGTTGAGTGTACACCACAGCTTCCATCGATCCGTTCCGGAACTTTACAAGCCGATTAAAATCGTCTAGTATTACGCGGAGGAAAATTGCAACCTGGAAACGCAATTAAACCTTCATAAACAATTCCTCTCGACGTCTGTACCCGTGTACTCGGTTCATCAGTCATATAATTATCAAATAACTACCTCTCTCTCTCTCTCTTTACGCATGATGCACGATCACGAAATTAAGTAAGCGCTAGCGCAAATGCCGGCCCGATCGCAAATATATCTGTCGTGAAACTATTACTACAGCCACGAAGGAAAACCGACACTGTCACGCCGTTTGTTTTCCATTCGTAACACGCGAGACAAAGCAGTTACCACACCCTGGCTGCGTGCGCGGTTTGCGCTTAAAACACTTGTATCACATGTCACGTAAGACGCAGTATTAGTACGCGTGCCTCACGACCAGGCCTCGACAACTTACAGAATGTAACTTCTCTCAAATTAGCATTTGCGTTTTTTAAAATAAAATCGGCCTTATCGATATCCATTGTTTTAAAAGAAAACGGACAAAATGTACGTGTGTGTATATATGTGTGCAATGGATTACTTATTTATTTAGAAAACAAAATAAAAAGTTTAAAATATCGCAGATAAACTACCTAACACAAGTAAAGAAGAAGATGTTTTCTCTGGCTTCATCGTACTATAGCGTTTAATTCTCGGAGGTAGTTACCTCCTCAAATTTGTCCAGGCAATAAATCATATTTAATACGGCACTCTCGACCGCATCTTAAGCGTAATACGAATAAACGTGACCTCTCTTCCTCTGGACTTTGAAACCAGTGGCCGATGTCCCTAACTGAGGAAGTAGCCCGACTGCATATACGTTGTAAAATTTGCCATTAAAAGGCGAGAAGTTTACAGTGAGGCCGTGAGATGCCAATACTCACAAGAGAGTTAAAAGCAGTCTCACGATCCGGTTGGAAAGAAGTCCCCATGTGTCCCGTCACTTACCGGTCATGAATATTTACGCACGCTTCGAAGACCTCTTAGGACAACGAGCTTAAAGATTTGGCGATGGATTATGTTCATAAATCGCGGACGACCAGACTCGTAAAAGTCTTCGAGAAAATGGCAAACGAGAATCGATGCGCGACATCTTTCGAATGCTAAAGACCACAAACTTTTGCATTTCTATTTATAGATATATATGTTGGTCTTATTGTACAAATTATTTTTACGCATTTGAACTTGAGATAATTTTAGTAATAATTTTCTTACGCACACAATTTTAAAAACTTTATAATAAAAAGAATACCATAAGTATTATATAACAATCAGTATTATCGTAAACAAATTCTTTAATTTGCCGGTACTGTTTTAATTGGTATAAATTTTAATTTAATTAATTAAATTATTTATGATTGATCCGATTATATAGTTTTACGTGTAACATGCATGCTTGTTTGCGCCTACTTGCGCCGAGAAAGTCCGAACAGCGGGATCGTTCAGAGGGTTGCATACACTTAAGGCGCTTGTTTACCTCCTGAAAATGCGTACGATACCGTAGAATTCTCTACGTATATGCATGTGTGTGCGTACGCGCGTGTCATTTATATGTTTTCTATATTTATTAATTTGGCCTTAATGCATTTTTCGGCGGATACCTTTTTTTCTACTATATTCAAATAAAATACATTTATGGAATTCACTAATAATATTTAGTGAAATACGATTCGAAATACGATATACTACTGCAATATCTCTTACCTGTACGGCGCTGTTGAGGAAACAATTGTTCTGCCCGGGTCCATTGAGCAAGCCTTTCGTGCTGGTAAAACTGCTGTTGTGCTCCTGATGCGGTGATTTTTGACAACTCTGCACCTGTCCTTCTGTCTGATGGCATTGTGTAGATTGCAAGTAACCGGCAAAATCCACTGTGTCTTGGGATGCAGCCTGCTGCTGCAATCCCATTGTAGATGCCATGCTCAATAAATCAAAGTAGAGTCATCTGTAAACAGTCATTAATAAACACATTTATTTATAATAATATCTCATCTCTTGCGAAACTTTAAGATAAAAGTCACACAACTCTTTTAAGATAAACTTATTTTAATAAAGTATAAATAAACATATAATAATTTCTTCCTGGTAATTTCAGTAATAAAGTGTTATCATTAGAAAATACATATTTTCAATATTGTACAAAATTTTATTGAACTGCAGTATCGTGCACTCGAAAGAAAGATCTTATTATGCTTTAAACTATGGCAATGAATTCAAGTCATAGCATTCGCAGGAACTCATAAAACCAAGTTAACGAGGAAACTACAAAGTATAATTACAGGGGAAGATCAGAAAAATCAGTTTACGAGTATACGGAAATGCAATGTAAGATTTTTATTATTCGTACCTCCAGAGAAACCGATTACGCATGTATGTTCGTTGGTTTCAATTTCAATTCTCCTAATTAAAACCTAAAATAATTTTCTTGCATTTTTGCGGAAGACGGTGACCTCAGGAATCGGCTCACAAGTGGAGGAGGGGAGTATCACCTCGAGTGTCGCCTTCAAAAAGGCGAAATCATCATAAAGAGTCGTATATGAAAGGTAAAAAGAGGCAAAAGGAGAGAGAACCGCCAGGCTAAATGCTATTACAACCGAGTGGACGGCGGTTAATTTCGAGGAGCCGAGAAAAGTGGTCGGAGCGAACGTGCTTGAGAGCAGGCCTGGCGCCAGTCTCGTCGTCTTGGCTTTCAGGCTTCGGATACAATACTCTAGACACATTCTTCTACGGACGTCGAAGTCCCGCTCGGTGTTGCACTTATCACGAAGTCGACGAAGAAAACCAGACGTGGTTGGCTACGTTTATGTTTTCCAATTCAGAAATAAGAAACAGAAACAGAATTCGTCTGCAGCGTAATATTCTTTTGTTAATAACTATTATAAAGCAATTAACAACTGAGATTTTTTAAAAATAATCATCTAACAACAAGTTATGTATTTTTATTATTGATTGAGATAATTTTATGCCTAAATAAACTGTTTAATTAACGCTACTGATGAGTTTCTGATTTGAATAAAATCTATAAACTTAAAAACAATATTACGCTTTAGAGCATTTAATTGGTTGTATAAAAAATCTTAAGAGATATGCAATGCTGAATTATCAAAATCATAAATCGGACAAAATAACTCCGGTCGCGGAATATTTATTAGCATGAAATCGAGGGACATGGTACGTTACGAGATTGTCGTATTGTAGAATAGAAGCCATCAAGAGCCGGAAAATAGAGCACAATGATGACTGACAATTGCATTGATCCGTCGCGTCGCTCTTTACAAACTGCACGACGAGCACAAATGAAGCATAAACACACGCTCTCGCGACTTTCCTACACTCATTATAAAATTGCGGGTTTACGGCAAATGACATTTATATATATCTCCCAGTTGACCATGTGCGCAAACTGCGAGTAAGCCGGACTAGTTGGCCTCCTGATGTGTCGTCCCGCGTTTGCTGTCCTTGGCACGGCACGCAAAAGGAATTTCCATTTACACGGCATGAGTCGCGGTAACCAAGAATACCCGATTTCACGCCTTTCGAAGTTGGTACACGATACCGCGCACCAAAACAGACTATTGTCATGCACGGATCTAATTTTAGATAACACCACCCGAACAGGAGACATCAAATGATGACGTCAAACGCTAATTTTTCACATTCAATGAAAGCGCCGGGTATAGAATATATTGCGCTATAAATCATTTTTAACGTTAATTATTCTTCTAATGTTTTCATCTCGCGATGTCAATGCGTAATGATAATACCTATTTCATTCTGTAATCACTAATTAATTTTATTATTCTAGTTACTACTTACGCCACATTTTATATTAAATGTCTTACTATTTGTGCGAACATTATTATTTCATTGTTTTATCGAAAAGTCAATGACATAATTAAAAAGTAAAATATAACAATTATAATTAACAATTATATCAATTAATTCGTCAAATCCCCGTTTTTTAGTAATAACAAATAATATTTTTAATAAATTTTTAAAATATAAAATTGCCCTAAATTTTATAATAAACAAGAGCAAAATATATTCCGGTACCGGGAATCGAACCCGAGCCTCCTGGGTGAGAGCCAGGTATCCTAGCCACTAGACCATACCGGATTACGAACGACATTCAACTTCACGAGTTTAACATTGTTCGAGAGGGATGTTGCATCTGAAGCATCGTCAAACTGTGAGAGAAGAAAACTCATCGTAATCCGGTATGGTCTAGTGGCTAGGATACCTGGCTCTCACCCAGGAGGCTCGGGTTCGATTCCCGGTACCGGAATATTATATTTTTTTGTCAAAATTGTAATGTTTAAATCAATATTGTACTTATTCGCTCTCTCTCTCTTTCATAAATTTATTTTAAAATATATTAATTTACTATCTTTTTTTAACGTTGCAGTAGACGGATTAGGTAACGAATTTTAAATAGGTATGTACCTATATATATATCTGCACTAGAATATTATTTTTTCTGCGCGTTCATAAAACAGTATAAATATTTAATAAACAACAAAAACTATTACGTAGGAAAATAAAAAATTTATAATAAAGTATTTGCTGCCTGATAATCAGAAACATGTAATAATAAGTTCTAAGTATAAATATCATATTATATTATAATTACGATATAATAAGAATAAAGATCGCTTTGTCTATGAAAATGTTGTATTTGTATAAGTTTTATATTAATATCGTAATCTTTGTTAATCGCAGTTGAAACTCGTCTGCAACGAGTGTTATTCGATGCAGGTTCTGAAATACGGAGAAATTTCCTGAACAACGACAGTCGCCTGCCTCACGTACGTGTTGTGAATACTAATGAAACCGTTCCTCTCGTATAATAAGCACGAAAGCGTATATTTATAGACGATGCTGCAATGATGTCTTTTTCTTACGCCCAAGACGCACGCAACTTCTTAATTTTTTCACAAACATTCAACGGTGATAACGGTGATAACGGTACGCAATTTTCTTAAAAAACTGAAGGGATAAACGGAGAGAAGGAATAACTCGTATCTACGAATAAATGACGAAAGAAAAAGAGTCACACTTGATGACGCGAGGAGGATGGGAGAAATGAAGGAAGAACGTCGTGATTTTATACGGCATAAAGTTTAGACGCGGTGCTATCGCGCGGTTATTTTTGTTGGCGTTTTGTTCGCGACACTGTTCACGAGATGTTGAGGAGAGGAAACGGTCGGAGGCGCCGCGATGCCCATTCCCTCGTAAGAAAAACATGCAAATTAAACGACACACTGCCAATCCAAGTCCGAAGATGTTGACACGTGGGGCCGTTTGGCGGATGTCGGGCGGTTGTAAAAGTTACAGCACGTGTAATAAAAGTTGGTGAAATGAATTAAAAGAGACGAAGAGACTAGAGTTCTGGATCGACCGATTCCACAGGGAATTTTTACGCAATAATTTTTCGCACATCAAACGATTCTCTCATCACGTTACGCAATAAAATTTTTATATATAAACCTATGTATGTGTGTCTGTGTTTAATTTCGCCGAGAGAGAGATTTTTCAGCATATTATCACGGCGCATCGCGTTGCAACGTTTCGCGAGTGTAGTGCAATGAAACTTGTCCCAGCTATAACAACCGCAGTCGACGCAAACAACAATACATGAACATTGCGGAAGAAGAAAGTTGGCAGAATCCGCCGCGGCGAAAGAAAGCCTTGGCGATGTTGGTCACGACGGGAAAAAAAAACCGGACGTTCTTCATTCTCGAAAAAGTAATTCGCTTTTCGATTGTGCGGTTCGCGGTTTATGCGGCAGATGCAGATGTGAAATAATGAGGGAGGAAATGATTTTTGCAGAAACTGGACATTAATCTAAAGGCTTTATTGAACGGAAGATTCGTTGGATTACTATAATTTTGAAGGATTATAGAATCTACGCTTCTCTTTCGACAACTGTTTAGAATAATTAAAGCATTGTGTAAGATAATTATATACATGAAAAGAGATTTGCCTAATAAGATTTGAAATCCACAGCACATGCAACATAAATGTCGGTTTATTTACTGAAAACATCATGCGCAAAAATACCTGCGTATAACTTCGCCACATTTCTTTTCGTCAGAGCTTTTGCAGTTACATTTGCACCGCGAGTGAATATCCCGCGTGTATATTTTCGTTGGTGAACGCCTACGAATTAATTATGAATCGCATTGTACTTCCCGACCGTGCGAAGCGAATTAAGGTGAGTTAGTTCCAGGTTTATCTGCACGGCTTTCCTGTAAAGCGACGATTATTATGGCTCTATATTTACGTATGTGCGAACATGACGAAGAAGCACGAGAAGATACACCTTACAGCGGAGAATGTCTATGACTGAAACCATGAGAATGATAATGGAGCAAGTGAATAATTTAAAAGAAACGTAAATGACCGCAAGACAATTTTACGACTTTGTAATATGGCATGCGGATTTATGTGGAAACAATAAGTTAAGAGATAAAAGCGTACGGCAGGAAAAATTACTGGTGTGCTAATCGAAAGACAGCGGAATGATTCTTAACAATCAAACACAAGAACGAACGTACCCTGAAACGAGTATAAAGCTTCATACGGAATGTAGGACGAGAGAAGCGAACGTAAAACAAAGAATCGTTTCAAAGATCCTTCCTTCGTAAAAAATTGCAATAAAAAATTCTTACAGACCACAGAAGTATTGTGTATATTAAAAAAGTTGCTTGAAGTTGCTTAGTTAATGCAAGAGGACGAACGTTCTTATTATTCGGAAACGTGAGATTGACGTAGTAATCTTGGATTTCATCGGTCATTTTTCACCTTAAAGATCCGCGGATTTTCAGGTTTGATAACCGTATTATCGAAATTTTCCATACCAATAACACGCAAAGTGATCAATAAGCTGCAAACTATGGCACGTCTATCAAAACCCGAAGTTAGAAGTTCAAATCAAGAGAAATTTTAAATCAGTTTAAATAAATTTAGTTAATTATCAATTTGATCTGTAAAAACTTAATTTATATAGGGATTAGTGTCAAAATTTAAGCAGATATATTATTAAAATTTCAATGTATACGGTTTTATATAATGTATTGATTTTTCTGCCCTATTGAACGATAACCTTCGAAGCCGGTTCAGTCGTAGTATTATTAGTCTCTCACAAGCAAAAAGACTTGGACCTCTTTCTCTCTCTCTCTTTCTCTTTATGCTTCTGAAAGATCCTAAGTTCAAAAGCGCCGATTACTGTAATTTACTTGGCAATCCACAGGTGCGCTTTTGTTGGTGCTTCTCCTTTTTTAGAAACTGCTTTGGCGTAATCTACAGCCGAATTTCTCGGAAGGCTACTTTTGTGCTCGATATGCGATTGCTGATCATAACACGCGATCATCGTTAACACATTAAATCATACATGATCGCGTGACGCACATATGTTATGTTTGAAAATTGTCATAAATTCTATATTCTTACTAGATTATTCTTTCCTTTATTGCTTTGTGTTTTGATTTAAAAAGCAGAGCAGACACATATGTTATGCATATTTTTATCAAAAAGTTACCAAATTATAAAAAATAATATGCTAAATTATATGACTTTTATTTTAAAGATTTTTTCATAAATATCAGACAATTAAAAAATGCTAAAATTATACTGTTTTTACATAAACATGTTTCTTAAGCATTAAAAAAATTTACTAAAAAAAGTATTCAAAACTTACGATAAAAACGTATATTACGTCATATGTGCATTGGAAAAAACATTTCGCTGTTTGCCTGTTTATTTTAAACAGTAAATTATTGAAATATATACATGTATAATTATTTTCGCGAAGAATTTAAAAGATTATTTTTACATTTTATATTATGGTATTAAAGCGCCAGGCATCAACCCGCACATTTTTTTAAAGAGACACCTGCATATAAAGTATCGAATGTTACCGAGCTTCAGGCATTGCGCTTGCGGTCATCAGGAAAAACTTGTCTGACTGGTCATGCATAAAATACATCCAGTCTATTGACACGAGGACCAACAAGAGCAAAGCACTTGGAAGAACACGAGATTGCGGTGAAACGTACAAACCCTTAATAAATTATCTTTTTCTGATATCACCGCAGCGTAGCGCAGAATTTACATAACATGAACTACACGTCTTCTTACAGTTTCCTGTTCTAATAAAAAACAGGTTCAAGTTTTGTATATTTATAAGTAATTCATGAAATATCTGCTAAATAAGGCTTATATATTAGTTCGCGAGTTAATATTCATTCACATAAGATCATAACGCAACGTAATGATTTAATTCGCGTGTTATGCTGTACCGCAATAATATAGATGTGGAAAGAATGCATAATAGTATGCCACGACAAACTAATTACGACTAATTATATGATAAACACGGAAAGGGAACGCTGTCACGGCATAGTTGGCTCCGACTGATGGCTGGCCGCTCAACTTAGTGCGAAACAGGTCAAACAGGTGCGACAGAAGGCCTGGTAGGTATATGCCACATTTAAATAAATATCTAACCAGTCCCGAGATAAACTTTCATGCGAGTTGACAGTTCGATGGCAGACTAACCCGACACGTATTTTTCCTATGCGACCTATGCGTATACGCACTCACAATAAAGTGTAAATTATTTTATTACATATTCACATCGCAATATGATTATTATACAACGTATTATTACATGTGTATGTATATCTCGATAAACTCAAATGAAATAAAGATAATTAAAAATATCCTTTTACATTTGACACAATATTTCTGATGTAAACTTATTAACACTTAAAAATAGAAGTAATTTCCAATTTAAAAAAATGTATATTTTAAATAAGTTATAAGCAACGAGACGTGTTCTTTAATATCATTTATGTAAGATAGTTTATACATACATAAATTATTGTATATATAATATATATGTAGGGGAGACCGGGGCGAGATCGACAGTTTTTTCTTCGGTGCCGATTTTTAACAACAAAATAAATAATTTTAGTTAAATGTGGTATACCGTTGTAAAGAGTGAACCTTTAGCTACAAAATTTATATAGGAAATTTTTGTCTACGTCGCTTTGTTTAACCGGTATAGAGCAAAAACGACAACGGTGGAAAAATTGTAATCTCAAAAATGCCGGGGCAGAGTCGTCACTCCATAAATACATAATTCCGATTATGAAAACTGATAGGATACATTTTATTAATTATTTGTTAATAGAAAAATGTAAACATTTATTAATTAAAGTGTTAAAATGTTTCATCATTTTATGTTTTTGTGTGTATGTACGGATTCTATAACTCAAAAACTAATCAACCAAATATTAAAGAATTATATATGAAATAGGGGTAGAAAAGACTGAAAAATATAATAAAATTAGAAAATTTGCCAATATTATAAAAGTCCACCCCGGATGCTTACTGACGAATTAGCCCCAAACACAAGTTTCAGGTTTGATCGCCCACGAAATATTAGATATCAACGATAATGAGAAAACTACACTGGATTCGTGTTCAGCATGTATTACTCTTTATAATCACGTACCTCGAGATTTGGAGAGCAAATATTATTGCAAATATTACAAAATTTCCACGCGCAGAAAATTTCACTTTCACCTTCCGAAAACACGTTTACTCTCGTAAAAATCATAATACGGCAGGTAACCTGCCGAAACTCCATTGGTCACATGGGTACCATAAGCAGCGTTTACAATGTTAATAACGAGTTCGCACAATATACAGGTTCCGAGATATTTGATTTGACGATTTCACTCCGAAGACGTTTTCGCCCCGGTCTCCCCTATTATATATATATTATATATTTTTTAAAAAACATTTAAAATTTCAATAATAAAATAAATAAAATTACAATAAAAACAATCAAATAAAAGTAATCTAATATCTAATATTTGACTTATGTCATTTGAGTTTGAGGTGCCTGTTATAGTAAAGTGTCGTGATATAATATTTTTTATTAGACCACTCGTACACTCGACTATAAGATGACTACTTATTTACACCTTCGAGGCCACCAATGGAATGTTGTTACTCAGCGATGATAATACAGCTTGCTGATTATCGTGGAGCTCGAAGCATCCTCAGGGTCGCTTAAGTTACGTCGTAATGATGCCCAGGCGGCGAACCGGTTACGGCCCCCGGACCCTAAGGCCCTGCCACTGCACTTATTTGGCCCCGAGACCGCCCTCCATCACTAAACCGATACCGAAGCAGACGAAAATAAGAAGAAAAGGGGGCGAAGGAACCCACAAAAATTAACCACGCGCTCGCTCGCACCTGGTCCGAAGATGAAAACACGTAGTCAAACTGGCTCAAAACCCTTCACCGCAAGGAGAGAGACCTCGACAACTCTTATATATAGATGCTACTTCTACAGAATAATTTACAGAATAATCTACATAAATGAAAGATCTATAAATGAAATAATCGTCATTGCATAAATATATATACAAGCAAATATTGCTGCATACAGCGTTATAAATAATGCAACGTGCTGCATGTAAATTTCGCTTAAAGAACTAATAACATCAATCACTGTTCAATACAACTGCTCGCATAGTACTCGGAGATTAATTTGATGATAATGTCGCGAATACAATGCAATAAATATTCGTGTCGATCCGCCCCCGCAATTTTTAATTCGTTCCATTACTCCGACGACAATGGACGACGGCGCGCGGGCGGCCGGCGCGGCGTTCCCAACTCCTTCCTCTCGATAACGCGTCGATTGTGAGCATCTCCGGAGCGTACAATACGCCAGATAGTCGCGCTCCATTTTCAGGAAGATACAACACCCCGTTGTGCCAAGGGGGTTGGACTTATAAATCCAACGCGATAAATCTATCACCGGCAAAAGCTGACCGATATCGTGCCTGTGGCTGGTTGCCAGAACCATCCCGCAAATCTTGTATTATACAGTCGCATGCGGGACATTCTCTTTCCTCCTATTTCGCATAGCTACGTACCCTGCCAACTGCCATGGTCCAGCTCATCTCTTCTCTGTCCCGAATGAACGAGCCGTAAGAAACGATTTATTCCAGCAACATTATTTTTTCTGTTTGCTTCTTGGTCGTTATTTGCGGCCAGAAAGCGAAGCCCTTCGAGCGAATCTTCAAGGACGGCGCTTCCTACTCGTACATAAAAAAGTCCATAAATTCTCCGCAAGATATTCGACGCGCGCTTTCATATTTACTCATACGTATCTTATTATGCAAATGGCTGAATTCTATAGCAATCCATTATTAACACAGAAAAATTAAAAAATTATATGTATATTTGCGTGGAGCAAATTTCATTCATTGAGCAAGTTTCAATAAATTTGATTTGTATTATCAACGAAACTTGATTAAATCTTATTGGTGATGCATGCATTTTTATTAAAATTTTGTTTTCTCAAAATAATAGATTTATTTCAAAGTTATAAATGATTGCATAAGCAACATTAAAGTTCTAATATCCAACTTGTACTTCGTTAAGGATCCACTCTACCAAATGGAACATTTGCGTGTCGGCAAATTGTATAACATTGTTAGTTACTTGGCGATGTCCACCTATGATATTACAGGGCGTCACACTCCCATAGGGGAAGGTAAATAGGCGGTGATCCTGCAAACTAACGTCCAGTCGCAGTCAGTAATATGCATGTAGATCGTCGAAGCAACATGTGCCGCACCATAATTTGTCGTTAACTTCTTTCATACTTCTTCCTGCAGTGTAAAACGTGGTTCGATTGAGGCGACGAACGGTTGTTATCGCCGAGGATCAAGGAGTGTGGAAGCCTTTAAGAGCAAGGATTCTGTACGTAGAATTTTTCGTCGTGTTAATAAGAGACTTGGACCCTCAGACTGTAGCAAACAGCTAACCGATAAATCTTCGCACGATGTTCAATAAACACGATATAAGAGCATCATATATTATAGAGAATCCATTCCCACATATTCAAACGCAGCCCATTACAACAACGAATCCTACCAAAATGAACATCATTATACCAGTCATACCCGAACCAATGCGTAATATCATGGACTTCGTACTGCTAGTGACAGGCGGTAGTCTAAATGCTTTTCTTGGTCTCTTTATTGCGTTAAATTCCACCATGTACAGTTCTACTAACTGCTACATAGTGGGTCTGGTGTTTTCGAACTTCGTAATCTTTCTCGAACCACTTGAGCGAATATTTAAATGGATTTTCGATATACACTTAGAGATGAACCTCGACTACGTATTTTTGATGAGCTTCACCACGTCCATTCTGACGATAATTCTGCTGAATATCGAGGCGTACATTGTCATTTGTCAGAAAAATTCGTCTCTTCGCAAGTCATTCTTAAAAATTTCGACAGCTATAAAAGGAATCTTATTGATATGGGCAATGTGTATTATTGCGATAGCCATGGAATTACACTTATACGAGCACTTCGAGAAAGAAGTCATGTATGACATCTACGTTTCATCCACTGTTATGTTTCTAGTATTCCCGTGTGTCATTTTTATTATGCTCGATTACTTCATCTTATATGACCTGATAATATCGAAATCAATAAATGGAATGTGGCCAAGCAAAGATATCGAGCGTTTTATTTTTCTGGGTAAGTAAAAATTTAATTTTAACATTAATGCAAATACAGCAATTATGTAAATAATAATCTACAGATTTCTTATACTTCTTTCTTTATACTAAAACAACTTCTACGTCACGCAGTTGGTGTTAGTATGGGCTTCTTTCTAACTATGATACCATATCGAGTTACGAGAGCTATCGCTCTCATAAAGCAATCTTACCATAACGACGTAGTGATAGAGATAACTTATACGTTGGTTAAAGTATACCCGATAATCCTACCAATAATATGTTTCGTAACATCAAAAGAGTTCTATCAAACACTTACGGTTTGTAATACAAATATATATATTAATTGATAAAATTAATTAATATAAAACAAATAATTTTGGTATTTTAGATAAGGCTACGCTGTCAACGGCATGAAACTTCCGCTATAACATAAAAGACATTGGGACATACAACAAGATATCAGAGTATATTTATGCAATGCAATTCTAAGTAATCTCTCTATCTAATCTTTTAATAATCTAATCTATCTTATTGCAAATTCTCGACAAGGTTTACCCATACACATCACGCTTTTAGATAATTTATTATTCCTGAGAAGAACTTAAAATTCGCGCATGCGATAACCAAGCTACCAAGCACATCCGTTCTCATGAGAGAGGAAAAAAGCGATGTGCAATCTGCACACAAATTTTCGAATTCACTGAGCTCTCTGTATGCAAATTAGTTTCCATTTAAGCTTCTTCTTAAAAAATGAAGTATGTACTTATAAACCATGTACCTTAATAAGATAAGAAAAGATTGTATTTCGTTTTGCACGAATTATAACAGATATTATTTAAGTAGATATAAGTAAGCCTTATACCGTCGGGCTGGATCTTTGTGCCTAATAATATTATTGCGTGAAATGTATATACATTTTTCAGCCTAACAGACTACCCGCCGATTACTATTGGTCTTACAACGCAATCTCAAACTATAGCTAAACTAATTAATCACATAACTAAATTGATGATCAACTTAATGAAACCGATGCTAATAAGCATCTTTAAAATCATTACAAAGAATTGTTGATATTATTTAAATTATAAGTTTTTGCCATCTAATTATGCATGCAGTACTATCACATTTTCATGTAACATTTAAATTTTTAAGTATTATATGAAATTATAAAATACATATTTCCCATTTAAAACAATGATAATAAGTTAATTATTAGAAACTTTTGTTAAAAGCTAAAACATAATTTAAACGATTTATATCGTGAATTCAACGAGCGGCTCGTTGAATTAAGATTACATTCGGGTAAAAGGTATTTCCTCCAATCTATTCAGCTGTAACGCGGCACTTCCTTTCTAACGAGAAGTCGGTGTTTATCAAATCGAGGATAAAACCGAGTTTACAACTACCAAGCAGCTTGTCTATCCCTTCGCGATTAGGAATTCCTCTCGCGACTCGTTTCGTATTCCTTCCCTCGCAATTTCACGACAAGATCCAAACAAGAAGGTATGCCAATGACAGTTATAAGGATTGAGCATGTGTATATTTAAAAAGATAATGCAAGATTGCTGATAAAGATCTGTTCACACTTAAGCATTTATACTATTTTGAGTGTTAATTATCCTTTACAATTAACGTCTTAAAGAAAGCGTTATTTAGATCTAACTGTATCTTGTAATCTTACGGTATTATTCTGATTGTGAGAAACTGTAAAAATTCGCGAATTAGTAAAACTTTTAATTACACTTTCTAACTTTTAGCTATTCTACTTTCCAGAAAACGCCAAATTAAAAAGTAGAATAATTTTCAGATGTCTTTCAACTGCCAGGGAGTGAACATGTCTCTTAACGGACGATACATTGTAACGTTATTACTTTGAATTTCTTTATGTTTGACAAATGAGCGACACACCTTACATAGATCTGACTTTTTGTTGGCACAAATGTTACAATCTGATTTAATGTTGTGAGCACATAAAGTTTGTCACTTGAAAAGAACCGGAATTCTCGGTCGAAACGTCGTGATTCTCAATAAAGGGCTAGTTACGTCGATAAAAGTTGCTTCATTTTTAGAATAATTTTGTATAAACAATAAGTTTCTTACAAAGTTGCAAGAAAAGTATTTTAAATAATGCAGTCTTCTCTCCCTACATAAATAATCTCTGTAAAATACGTTACCAATATGCGAGATATATCCTATGTGTTGTCGGTGCGGAGAAAAGGAAGATCACGAAGAACCAGGAAATCAGTGAAGCAGAACGCTCAGACTCAAACTTCCGGTTCGAAGAGCGAACTACATAAGTTTACCTTTCCAAATACGTATACTTCTCAAACATGCAATTGGGTTTTATAAGGTTTAAGTTTTAATTAATTCACTATTAAGAAAAAAAATTTTATATAGTATTATACACAAGTGTAACAGTCATAAAAAATATAATTAATATTAAGTCAATCACGTTAGCACTTAAAAAATATGATTAAACAAAAATATATGCAAAAATATTATGAGAAATTATTACGCTATACAACAAAACTTCTTACAGAAGTTATGACAATAACAGATTTTCCATATAGTAAGTATGTGTAAATACGATTTAAAACTGCCAATCACGTATTTATATTTATTTTTTTAATTTTAGGATATTAAAAAGTAATTTTGTTTATTATATTTATCAATTTTGCTTTCTCATAGAGGAAGCTTTGGTTTTGCAAAAGTTTTTTTTTAGTTGCCGCTGCCAATGTGTTCAGAATGTTCTAAACGTCAAAAAATCGCATTTTTAACCCTTTAACTGGCAGAAATATAAGCACCAAACGGACCAAAAATGGCAGGACAAAAATTCTATCGGATTTTTGGGGTGGTGTGTTGAATTGAAGGATATTTATATACAATGTACAGATAAAACGAAAGATAGATTGTTTAAAAGAAAGGACGTGCCACGTTATGTTGTTGTCCTGATTACTGGTCCTATACAAACGTGGTCCACGATTTTGGACATAGAATGCAATACAAAGGAGCAGGACGAAGCAAGATTAAAGTTATTTAAGGATAAAGTGAAGTTAAGGAAACATTCCATAGGATTTATGTTTGCATGCAGAACTCGCGGAACTGCAATGTACAAAGAATCTAATGTGGAATCAGCGATATTCAAAAGATTATTTCCCAAGGTACCCTTAGCAGGTTGTTTTGACGGTCACGGAAACTTTGGAAAAACTACTACCGTTGATGAAGTAAACGAAGAAAGTAAATATATAATCTTTTTTTTTCTTCTTACAAGTGAAAACATCATCTCTCGATAGGTCGATACATAATTTTCCTTTTCTTTTAGAAAATGAGGAATATAAATGTAAGAAATCTATATCTTGGTATAATAAATACTCTACTGTGTTTTTGATACTTACGTATGGTTGACGTTTTGAGAGAAGATATGTGTGAGTGCTGTGTGCTATGAACATATTTTATCATTCGTGCATTGCTAGATATATTTTAGGTCTTGTATTCACTTATCTTTTTTTTTTTTTGTTAACAAGACATGAAAGAAATTGCTCCGATTCATTCACAGAACAAAAACATACAGCATAACGAACGTATAAGTAGTAGCAATAAGTCCGAGATTATTTTATTTTGTAACAATAATGTATCTGATGCATATGTACTGTAAAGAGGGTATTGCATTTATTCTGTGTATCTGACTTTCATGTATATTTATAAGAACTCTAATGTCATCCGCTGTTATTTAAAATATTGTTCTTATTAAAAAAAAAAAACAGATTGCAGCAATAAAACTAAAATAATATAGAGCCTTGTAAAAGTTTAAAATCATTCATCGTTGTTATTTTTGTACTTAAATTGAATACTATTTATAGATAGTATATACAGACAGCTTCTAACTTTCTTCATCGGTTTCTGCACCACGCAAGAATTTGATTTACATATTAATATCTTTTCTTGGGCCTCGTGTCTAATTTACTTCTAAAAATATACGATATCGAAAACATCGTTTTTTGCAATAATGTTAGTGTAGGGAGTTTAAATTATAAGCACGTGCTCGCGTCCTTGCGGTCCAAATTTCGCAACACTGTTACGAGCGGTTTGCTCACAACGATGCATCAGCCTACATGGCCTCTGTGTAGTCGGCGTTCTATAAATACCCTACCACGGGCGATTTAAAAATGCAGTGACAGTAACAGCCAGCGCTGTTCTGCAACCGCATTAAAATATTTTTAGCATCTCGTCTTAAAAGCTCGGAAAGATGTAAGAATTGTACTTAATTTTACGGCGTACAGCGAAGCTGTGTTCTAGCGCGCAGCGAAAATCGAACTAGGATTACCGGAGACCGGTGTTACAGGTGTATGCATATGCATAAACGCATCGCTGCACCGTGGGGGACATGGGAAAGGCGATAGACGCCACGCTGTTTGCGGTAGCCAGCGGAACGGATGAATGCGAATCGAACGTAACATTCACCCGACGCGACGTGTGAATGAAACGACCGAGTAACGCGGATAGAAACTCCATTCAGGCTCGCTACTGGAAAAAGCAACGCGACTGTATCGATTGCGATCAACACCGAGTTTGACGTGGGGGCCGACGAACACCCGAAGCTTTGTTCAACCACTCGCTTGCACCCTTGTGTACACGAAATATACTCGCGATCTTAATTATCAAGTTTCGCCGGCGCAAGACGAGCGTGCGCCTCTTTATATTGCTTTCGAAATGGTTTGGCTGAAGCAGATACGCGACGATAATAGTGCAATAAAAAAGTCGTCGAAGATAACTTTACTACCTTATACTCGGCATACAGTATAACATGGGTTTTTTGAAAACATCCTTTTCTCTTCGGATCGAACGACGATTATTTTGCACTATCACTTTGATCAATGTGTAAAATAAAAAGAATCCGGTACCGGATATATGCCTTACTGCTTTACCAAACATATCGTGCGGAATTTATGGAACATCCTCCCTCGACATAAATTAACGCGACCTTTATTTTCACGCTAGCTTATCTAAACACCGATAGACCGCGCGCTTCTGCATCGTGGGGAAATGTTTTATCAAGTGCGGGTGCCTGAAAAGCCTCGAGAAATTTCTAGCGGGTGCAGCTGCCCCGAATAATGAGTTTGGAAATACGGTGCAAGCCTCGCACAAAACTCTCGTCTTGACCCGCACGATAACAGATTGCAGTCCGCGTTGTATATTTTACCTCAAGAAAGTTAAATAGCTGTCGCTAAAAATAATTAACGGAGAACTTTATATTATAAAAGTTATGATTATAATAAAAAATGTATATTTCATAAATAAAATAATTATACATATTTACGATTATTTGGTAGAATAAATAGATAACAAACAAAATAAAATATATTCCAAAAACGATAAACATGAGTTTTCAGGATTGAAAACAATTTGAAAGTAATATTCAGATGCAAATATAAAAGAAGAGAGAGAGAGAGAGAATTATATATTATCATATTCAAGCTTATGGCCTTCGTCCAAGTTGAGTTTAGTATAACCGTTACAGGTTCCGGAATCGTTTCTGTTGAGTAAAGTCTCACGAAGTTTTAATGAAATCATAACTGATGGGAGATCCTGCGCGAAGTTATGCTCTCTCTTCGACATATTGCTCCTTTTGATGCTTACGCGCAGCCACAGACAAAATCAGAACTTTATACAAAGTCTGTCAATATATTCTTTATGAAAATAATTAGATTAAAGTTTTCATGAAAAGATAACAAGCAATATGTTGATTATATTAATTTTGCTATAATAAAGATATACGATATCAATACGAAATTAAAGATATATTAGAGAAATTTTTCTAATTCCTAAGATTAGTTGACAAGAAATCATTAAAAATATTATAGATTAAAAATTATCGCGCGATTATCAGGATAGTAATTAAATTATTATGATCATCAAAATATGGCTTGGAATATATATGTTAACGGATGAAACTGGCTGACTCTGTTTTATACCGCTGTTAATTTCGTCACACGTATTTTCATATAAATTATATTCATGTTACGTGTGTGTATGCTCGCTCGGTTTTGTGTCATTCATATCGATCGAGCGATCGCAAATAAATTATTTATGAATTCTCGTCCGAACGAATACATCATCGATTTTCATCGTTGACATTTCGCATGCCCATCACGCGGCGAAGATGATTAAAAGTCGGTGCCTCCGGGCATGATTATTTTTTTCCATTCCCTCGTACGATTTCGCGGTACAGCGATAAAGGTTAAAGCATGATTGAATGTCATATAAAATAGCTTTACGCTATGTTATTATTTATTCAGCCATGTTAACATAATTTGAAAGACGACGTGACTTATGGAATTAAGCGGGAAATTCATATTCGCTATACGAATTATTGCGTGTTATTCATTTAAAATTATTGTATACATATATATATGTATATATAATATGTACATATACATATATATGTATTTCGGTTTATACATATATATGTATGTATTTTTATTTTATTATTACCATTAATATTTTAATTATTTCTTACTATTTCTTTTATTCTGGCTAAAATATAAATCTGTACCGTGCATAACACACCATTGAATTAAATCGCAGAATACTTAAATTATATTAAATGCACTGCGCGCAGTATGTACATGGGCGCCTCCCAACGAAACAACAGAATAAAAAATCGCTTCAGGGTGCATTCAGTGGGAACTTATATATGAAGAAATGAATGGATTTCTCTTGCTCTCTTTCGTCGCTATAACGAAGTTGATGTATGTCTTCGCCGTGTGTTGGAACGCAAAAGGAATCTTTCTCTATAATAAGATGAATAAAAGAGAGGCTTTGTTAACAAATCTTTTGAAGTTTCTGGTTATGTGCCACTGTGCAAACGTGAAACAAAGTAAATGTGTAACAAAAGAACTTCGCAATATCTCAGCAAGTACCGCAACAAAAGAAAAACGTAGATAATAAAGTCACAAAAAGAGAAAGACACACATCGTGTATGTTTCTCTCAATTTAAGTAATTTTACTTTGTCCCCATTTAAGTCTCGCTTTTGCGGGATTATGTTGAAGAAAATCGACGCGTTAACGAGTAGCTAAATCTTTAAAGTCGCGTCTCGTAAACCAGCGGTTTCCTTATAGGCGTCACTCTCATCTAAGAACCATGCTCGCGACGATCAATGTACTATCATGTGACATCCTATACAGGGTGTTCGGAAATTCAACCGACAAACTTTCAAAGATTGTCGGGGGCACCATAAGAATCCTTCTTTCCTTTTTTGCAAATAGACCTAGGGCCGGAAACGTGTCGTTACGTCGCTACGGCATACAGGGTTTTCGAAAAAGATCGTATCTACGAATGAAGGTGGGTAGAGAATCTGCCCTTATAACCGCCCGAGCGCGTCGTATGATGTTTTGGCACATTTTTTATTACAGATTCGAGCAAATAAACACCCTTATGTCGAACACCCTGTATGCCGTGGCGATGTATAACGACACGTTTCCGACCCTAGGTCCATTTGCAAAAAATAATTCTTATGATGCCCCCCGACAATCTCTGAAAGTTTGTCGGTTAAATTTCCGAACACCCTGTGTATGTATACCTACCTACTGCCTAAGGCAATACGATGGGTGGGCGTTTCGCGACGAAGCAACAGGACCGAGGAACGTCAGCATATCTGTGCAAACACAGGATAGGTACAGAATGGAGCGCCCTGTACAAATTCTTTGCTTTAAAAAAATGTCCAGCATGAGTCAGACTCCACTGTGGAACGGAAAGGATGCTGCGCGAATATTTCGACACACGTCTATTTATACATGCACCACGCTATAGTCATATGCAGCTGACTCCAAATTTCACTTATTATCACTGTCGAATAAATTAATTTTAATCTTTGAGAGATACTCAGATACTTGATAAAAACCGAATAATTCTTACAAGATTTAATTAATGCGTTTTTAAAAACTTGTACGTTTAGTTGTATAAAAATCGTTAATTCAAAAGTTAGTATTTCTTTAAGATAAAAAACTTAAGTAAGAAATTTAAATTATAACACTATCTAATCTTGCTTGTGACTTCCTCATAATTATCAATAACTGAGCATAATTACTTGCCTCGCGTAAAATGATTGGAGGCATCGTCGAGCTTATCGGCGTCTAACGGTAAACATCGAACCACGATAAGAGCGACAAAGGCGCGCCACACACACGTTCGCTTGATTTAATTAGATTTTAATGAAGGAGATATCTGGCACCGCCAATGCAGCGGAAGGACTCCGTTTATTCTCTGCTCTGAAACGCTCCAATGTTATGACGTCCTCGTAAAATTCTTCTGATGCTCAATACAATCTCACATTAAAGAACGAAGAAGAAAACGAGTGAAAGATGAAGAGCGGTAGGTGCCAACGATCGCATTAAAACCTAATAACTTTATCTCTGTCCGTACTAACAATAAAAACTTTTTTTCCAGCAAATAGAAAGAACATATTTTTATACTACGACAGCAAGCAAAATAAAATAACGATTTTTCTACGTCAATTTATTATAAATAAATGAAATATTGCAATGCACATAAAGTGCAACGTCATAATAAATTAAAAAAACAAATTCATTCTCTATCAAATTCTACCATTCCAAAATCTGGAATACATTCTTTAAAATGCGATTAATTATCCTAAACTGTTCCAAAAAAAAGCAAGAGACAAAGAAACAAAAAAATAGACGTAAAAGTAATATTACAGCGATATTTTAGCAATAAACAATAGACTAAAGAAATAACCAATACCTATGTTATTTCATAAAATTGAATTATCTACTCACAACTGATACAGCTCAATATATGGTTAAAATTTTTCCAATGTTTCATGAAAGAATGTATATAAAACGTAATTCGTTATTTTTCAAGAACTTTCGCAATAATAAACTTTTGCGGTGATTCGATCGGAAGTCAAACTTCCTATATATTGTTTGAAATCTCCTTTGTGATACCTACATCGCGAAAAATAAGGAAAGTAGGAGGGACGATAAAAAAAATATATTATGTTTATGCAAATAGTGAGATGCCTATCAATCCAAACTTATTTATATCATAAATACCTAAAAAAATATAAAAACACAATGAAAAAAGAATAAAATTTGATTTTTATCTTCGCAATAATTGCAACAAAAAATTTCGACGAGACTAATCATGTGTATTGACGCCTGGAATATTTAGCGCATGAAAATAAAATAAAATTAAACAAAACCACATAACTGAACAGGTAATTTGCCTGATTTAAGAAACTGTCATTATGTCTATATGCGAAGTAAACTTCGGTTCGCTTTCGCATTTAGAATGCGAACGGCGAACAAAAGTATACATAGTGGAACACGCTAAACGGCTTATTGTTCTTGAGAAGAAACAATGATGTGTGGGCAAATTATCGGCAACATTTTCCGGATAACAATGGATCGACAAATTGAAGAGAGGCTTATACAGCAAAAAGAATCAATTCGCGCAACGAGGATCCGTCTCGAACCGCAAAAATAAAGTACTGTTATTCGCAATATTATATCTACCTTCTCGCGTTAGCGCTTAGAATGCGTTTTTAATTGCACGTTTCCAAGTTCGCTTATCTTACTATTAATATATCAAGTTACGCACACTGTATAAAGTATAATATATCATAAAATGGAATAAGACTGCATTATCGCTGTATTTTTAGGTGTTGGATGATATCAAGAGTTGACTTTCTGCTTTTACTTGTCGTTTGCAATTAACAATCAAGCAGATGATCAATATCTACTTTTTTAATTACGGTTATATCGCTGCAGTCGAATAAAACAATTATGGCACTAATTGCTTAGATCGTGAACTAACGAAGTTCCGCATAATAAACCGGTTATGATCGCGTTTTTTACTATCTGATAATCTTAAAGCTGCAGGAGAATTAAAGCTTGGAGCTTAAACGACATCACTTTCGTGATGTAACTTTCTAGATTATGTAAAGAAGGACATTAAAGATAAGTAGTAGAATATTATTTACAATTATCAACTGAATGAACTCTTGCGATTAAAATATCAAAATTGCTTTTCCGTTAACGATAGATATTATTTCCAACATAAATAAAGAAATTGTCAGTCCCTCCTAAATTCGTCAAGCGTATTTTTCGACTTCAGGTTTGAAAAAATAGTTGAATAGTTCTAACCCTCTCTTCCAACATTCTCGCAAATCGAAGCGCGATGTTCGATAAACGCGGCGGCAAATAAACGTTAATCCTGGCGAAAGTGCATGGCTAAGCTAGGATCTCCTGCGCCGAACGCACGATGCGATAATGCCGCTTTAAGCGACACGCTTTCTGCTCAGCAAGGATGCCATTGCCGCACTACATAATCAAGGTCGCTTATCGCGATGGGATCGCGCAATTTAAATTCCTATCATTTAAGCGCGCGCACAGGTGGTCCCCGCTGTTTACGCGGTCGTGTCCTTATTAGCGCCGCTTGTTATGCAAGTGCAACGACACATCCCGCGTTGCACATATCGCATTTTATGTCGGCCAATAACTTTCCTTACCGCGCATCTTAAATATATAATTAGATGAAAAGTTTGAGAAGAAGTAAAAGAATAAAACCACTTTTAACTAATACATCTTCGAGGAATGTAAATTGCATTTCCCTCGCGTGTGAAATTACTTCGAGATTCGAACGGGAATACAATCGATCGATACAATGCAGAGTGTTATAGCAGAGTTCGCGTGGTTCCCAAATTGCTCCCGCGTGTATGCGAAATTCTCCATGTGTCGATGTATATGTTTTACTTTATGTTGAAACAGGACGAGTATCACACTTACCTCTGCCGCAGCTGCGGATGTTTCTCTCGAGATCGAAGATCGAGTTCGAAGAAGCCCTGGCTTGAAAGTCCGGAGATCACGTCGGCATCGATAATCGCCGTTGACAGAGAGCGGTTGATGGTCGCGTACGACCAAACTGGTCGGACCACAATCGCAGTACCGTTTCGCCGATGTAATCCAGGATTAATTCGGAAACGCTCTGGTCGATCGTCGATGAGCCATGCGCGCGCGGCGTTCGCGCGCACACAAATCGCAATCGAGAAAACGTCGCGATCTAGGCAACGCGAACGTGATCCTCGCGACGCGCGAAATATAAACTCGAGATAGAGTGTCACTGACGTCACACACCGATCGCCAACAGCGAATAGACGAGCTCGATCAAAAATCCCTCGCACGTCATCACTGACAATCGCCGTTCGATCGCGATCGAATGTCGGATCTCGTCCGAGTCTCTTTGCCCTTTCTTTTCTTTCAATTTTGACAAACGGGAGACTCGACCGCGGTGAAAATCATCCATCCCCGAACATCCAGTCAGCCGCGATAGTCGGCGTACACTGAGTGAGAAGGCCGCGACGAGCCACGCGACTCCGACCGCTCCGACGCGAAAGCGAGGCCGCGCAAGATGGCCGCCGGCGAGCGCGCGCTCGCATTGGTCGGCAGCGCTTTGTCAGGTGCGCGACGCGCGTTATCGCGCGCGCGCCGCGCGATCGCTGACAATCGCGACGATAAGGGCCAGCGCAGCGATTCCTCGTTGTCCCAGCACAAAGGTGCAATTGACACCGAACGATATACGAACGATTGTCGTAGCGAGGGGAGCGGCTTTTGCCGACCTGTCGGCTGGTCAGACGTGACTCGCACGCAATTTCAGACTCCTCGCGTTTAAGCGAGTAAATAAAAACAAATTCAAATCGTTGAACTTTACTCGTCTCGAACAGGCTTATTAATATTACTGTTGACTGTACGTTGTACTTCAGAAAAGGGTCAGATAACTTTCTGATAGCGCATCAAATATGAAAATATTAATTAATTCATATAATTATGATCATATACGTGCGGAAGTTCTCCATATTAGATCTGAAACGAAAGCACTTCGCTATAACAGCTAACATTCTTTTTTTTAATTGTTACAAATATATATATTTTTTTCTTATCGATTCTGTGAATATTCATAATTAATCGAAAATGTCTTTAATATATATAGATATCTAATATTATAATTTAATATATATAAGCAAAAAGCACTTTACTTCAAAAACATATTAACAATTGCAAAGTATTTAATTTTCTTAACACGAATATTACCACAGCACAACAATAATGATCAATGTCGACGTAATGAAAATTGAAAAATTGAATCTCGCGAAATAAGTTGAAATTAAGAGACTCGACGTTGTCACCTTCGTGTCTCAACCTCGCGGAATTTTACTTAGGCGCATGCGCTTTCATTGATATATAATAGCACACCGTCCGACAACACTTTCCGCCGTTAACTCTATTTTTTCATCCGGCGGATGAAAGTCATCCCCGCGACGAATGCAGAAATTGGAAATCCCGTTTCAGCCACGAGCAATTAACGATCCCCGGCGGGATCGGAGATCGCGGGGAGGCGTCCCCCGGAGCGTTCGACCCTGCGAGGAATGCAAGGTAACTGCAAATTTCCGGTAGACTAGATTCTAAGCGGGAATGGGCGTATACACTTCGTTCGAACTCATTTTCCGCCCGTCCTTCTCGCTCCGGCAATAACCTCGGGCGCCGTTCGCTTCCGATGCTCTCCGCGGCACTTCCCTTTTTTACCTCATCACCCGATCGCAATTGCGCCACCGCCGCCGCCTTTGCGCGGCATCGTCCTCTCCTCTCTCGTCGGGCTTCCTTTGCGTGCGTAAACCAGTTATCGTCTCCCTTCGGATCTTGTCATTCCGCGTGTCTTAACGTCGACGCGTGTAAACGCGGTCCAAATCATTCCGTTATGTAAAAGATTTCAAATTCTTGATTTCAATAAATTTTTCTTCGATATATATATTAGGCCACATTATTTTCAGATTTCGGTAGATCTTAAAAGATTGTTCCCTTCTTCTCATTTGTACCGCCTTTTTTTCTGAAGAAAATTTAAATCCATAACTTTAAGAATGTAAATAAGCGTAATCATTATGCAATTTTATTTTATAATCTTTGAACAAGAAACTTTCGTAAAATATAGCGCGGATTTAATGATTCCATCAGCTCAGAACGTCAATACCTTTCTGATAGATATTCCGATATCACTTCTCCCTAGTGTGGAGAAAAGAACTGGCTCGACGTGATCATTGCTACCTGTTTCTGCAACAGGTGTGCCGGGATCGTTAAGCGAATTGCAAAAGAGCGACGATACGCGCGCGGTATGCGAGAATTACGAAGCGCGCGCTTATGCACACGCGAGCATTTACGAATGGATCCCGCGGCCATGTATATACATTCTAACACGCGGCTATTAGGCGCGCGCGGTTGAACGGATGCTGAAAATCGCAAATATATCACGATCCTGTCATTACCGCGGGCTGTGCTAAATTGCTGATTTACCGCAAATAGCCGCGTGGCATAATCAAATGCGTACGTCGATCGCGCGAGAAGTACACGTTGCATCACAATTTTGCATTACCTTTAAACTAAAGGATACACAATTATTGCGTGAAATGATATTACGATTAAGGGAGGACACCACGGTAACTGCCCATTTTCGACTGCCTTCTTTGGTATTTTTTTTTTTAGGAAAGAATAAAATATATGGTCAAAAGAAGTTATGAACTTTATTACACATATATTAAAGTATGTAAAAAAAATTTTTATTTCTAAGAAAGATACAAAATGGCGGTGCATGAGTCGCTATAGCACTAGTGGTTTTCAGCAAACCTTCTCCGCGGCACGCAGCAGAACTCAAACAATTTTCATCCGATCGACTTGAAATTTTAACTGTAGCTTCTCAGATGAATTTAACAGTCAAGTACGACGGGAATTTAAAAAATATATAAAACAAAAAAATAGAGGCGAGTTTGAATAGAAAGTTATAATTTTCGACCATAAATTTTTGTATAAAAAGTGATATATTTTTTACAAATTTTAATTAATCGAAAAATGCGCTCGTACTTGACTGTTAAATTCATCTGAGAAGCTACAGTTAAAATTTCAAGTCGATCGGATCAAAATTGTTTGAGTTCTGCTGCGTGCCGCGGAGAGGGTTTGCTAGTGCTATAGCGACTCATGCACCGCCATTTTGTAGAAATAAAAATTTTTTTACATACTTTAATATATGTGTGATAAACTTAAAACTTTTTTTGACCATATATTTTATTCTTTTCTAAAAAAAAGAAGGCAGTCGAAAATGGGAAGTTACCGTGGTGTCCTCCCTTAAGATATTACGATTAAGTAGTTAGGTCAAAAATGATAAAGTTACAGATTTTCTTTAAACTTGCAGCAAAACTAATTTAGATATTAATACGTATGTGTCTTAAATTTGGGTTCGATTTACCGTGTAGCTTCCGAGATATAATCGCTTAAAATTTACCGTTTTTCACATTGCGTTTGCGCAGACGTAGAAAAAGTAATATTTGGACATGTAATTGTCAGTAGCAAAAAATCTATAATAAGGATTAAAATTTAAAACAAAAATTTGAGCAAAAGTAATTGAACGAAGTGCATGTTTAAACTTCAACGACACTGACCGCTACGGTATCGGAGTATGATAAATCTAAAAAAATGGTTAGGTAGTTAGGTTAGTTGTTTCATGCGTGGTCATGCTTTCGTGCGATCTGCGCACACTACACAATTCAGAATACTATTTCATTTTCTGTAACTCTTTTTTATTTTTATTTTGTCTGTTTTTAATATTCTAAGAGAAGCAATAGTGTTCAAAAATCTGTTCTTGAATTTAATATAAAAGATTTCATCGTCCTATTGAACTTTATTGATCAAGTCTAATTTTGACTAGTATAGTTGGGAAACAACTAAGGTAAGTGGGGTAGTTTCTGACACTCTTAAAAAAAGAGGTAGTTTCTGACACATAAAAAAAAAGTGTCTATGCAATAATCAACAGCAAAAAACGCTCTTTAATTTGCCTGTAATTTTTTTTATATTTGACGAAAACTTTATTTATTACAAATATAAATGTACCGTCGGTGTCAGGAACTGCAACAGTGTCACTAACTCCCCCCTTTACCTTACCTTAAGTTTCTATGATCTTTACAGTTCCAGTCATTTTCGTTAAATTCTTGACAGAGATCTGTCGACAGAAGACTGATTTATATATGGATATAAGAAGTAGAAATAATATACCATCCATTAAATTATATTTTGAATTAATATTAAAAAATATATATATATTTGCATTCTTGTGTCTTCAGTCTTTCTGGTTTTTCTACATAGATAAAATGTTGTCTGCTCCGCGATGATTATATTATTAAAAATAGAAAAAAACGCATAGAATTCACAAAGTACGAACTGTGTTAACTGACATGTACATTTATACGTTGCAATAAATTCATCGTACTCGAAGCAGGTATTGACAGCCGTCCTTTGTAGCATGAAGAAAGCAGGTCGGGGAACTATCGATGTATTTAACCACAACGTGCAATGCTGATCGGGATGACAAACCAGCCACGAGGCTGCGGTAAATCGGGGAACAATGCAAAGCGTCTGCAAGAAAGAGTCCATTATCGCGGGCAGAAAATTGCAGCAGAAAACCATTAGTGAAATATCAAACTGTAACAATTTGTTTAAATATTAATCAAACTATGCGCTAGCAATTGCAAATTTTGTATTTCTTCCCAACGTAATACAAATGCGTTCACACAAATCTGAATTTCTAAAGTGATGAATTCCTCACAGACACTTTAGATTGCTGCTTTATTTTATAATATCTTCTTCGCTATAGGTAGTCTAAATAATATTTAAAGAACAACATACACATTTAATATTATTGACATTTTATAATTTTTACTGTCCGTCGATACTTTACATCTTTGTAATCATATTGTTTCGTCGATATTTAATATAATATGTATATTTGTATATGTCCATAACCGCGCTTAATATGATGTAAAATATGTAAATAATGAAAAAAAATTTTCATACTTTCGGAATTAAAATGCTTGGAATTATAATTTGCCTCACCTTAATCTTAATAATTACATTTTAATACTTTGTCGATGCTCAAGAATTTAGATTTTCACGATTCGAAATCTTGAACTTAAAATTCTAAAAACTTTCGAAGTTGTAATTCTTGAAATTCTTGGAAAATTCTTGAAATCTTAGATAATGTAACTTTCTTGCTGTGATTATTATATTCTCCTCATACTTTTTCTATTTCTGATATTCTTGATTCCTGCGATTCAAAAACCCTATTCTTGGAATTTTTATTTTTGAAAATTTAATAATATCTTGGATCTCTTTAGATAGTACAATCTCTTATTATATTCTTCTAATCTTTTTATCGATTTTCAAAAATTTTTAAATAATTACTTGAAATCTTCATTTTTTAAATTCTTATAGAAATTGCGATTCTTAATCAAATTTTGTTAGTTTAGTCTTAGTGTATGGAAATAGGTAATGTGATAGTCATATATATTTATTTATACAGAACAAGTGTTTTGAATTATTAGTGCAGATTTTATTAGATTTTTAAAAATTGCAAAATATAATATAAATTATTAATAATCGTATATATATGTACATATATTAGTAACGCAATAGTTAAGTTTTAAAATGGAAATATAATGGAAGTTTACAAAAAGGAGAAACATTAATAATGATAGATGTTCAGTTTGCTGATCTATTTTGCAATAAATTTTTCTTCTCATGATTAAATATTTGATTGAATAAAAAGTATTTTGATACATATTATATGTAACAAATATGCGAATATTAATCAAAATATAATAAAACTGAATGTGAGCGAGAAAGAAAGAAAAAATCCCCGAAATTCTCGATGATGCAGAAAAATATATCGTTTAGATCCTAAAGAGTAAAAGCCATTAGCAGAATACAATCGTTTTATCCTTTTCCACATTGTTTTATTTCTTTCTAAAATGTGCCTCGATCTTCTCGCGTACTATGTATGCGCGTGAAAGACAAAAATTCCTCGTGCCGAGTCGCACGCGCCTAAATGCAGCGTAAAGCCCTATTCCGGCACGCAACAGGAAACGCGAGCGATCCGGTTCGAACAATGTGCCTGAAAAAGCGTATGACATACAACAATACGGTACAGCCGCGACAGCCGGTACCTACGTATTGCGTTTTACACACGCATTTGGGAGTGCCGCTCGATATTGCACGCGATATATGCGAATAAAATTTCGGAAAATCGCGCTTGAACCATATCCAACTGGATGGAAAATCTGCAGCGTACACCGTTATTAAACGCATCTAATTGTCGATTTATTCTCGTAATAAATCTGAAATCTGAATAAATATTTTCCAAATAAGATTATTTGGGTGCTACAGACTCACTTATGGTACATAAGAGGAGATGCGAGATTTCTCTACGAATCGTAGATCGAAGCGTAACCATACGCACATTACCGTTTGTACGCAACACTAACTTTGTCACGGTACCGTTATGAGAGAGAAATCATCATTCCATACACATACACACACACACATATACACCTATAGATACTATTGAGGGCGGTGTAAGTGATGCCTAAACTGGTTTTAGGTAATTACTGAGAGACACAAAACTGTACGCTTCATCACGAATAACCGGTTTCCCTGAGAGTAGGCAACTCTTCGTACTTGGTGCAATGTCGCGTACAAATCTGAAGGCGCAACATGCCAAAATATGGATGGGATACATATGCGATAAGAAATAAATATAACAATTACAAAATTCGAATGTAAAATCCTATTCCTTATATGTCAATATATATGCATACATGATTATATTTGTCCTATACATAAACCAATGTATATTCATTATTTATACTACCATGTGTTCTCCAATTAAATATGCAGCAAGATTATTTTAAATAAATATATGACCGCAAAAAAACATGTATCGCAAGATATGTAGGTTTAAATAGATATTATTAATGCTTATTTACGTATATTATATAAATAAAGTTGAAACATACCTATAGTAAAATTACATGGTAATGGGTTTTCTTTACATTTATTTATGTTATAGATAATTCAATAAATGTACATACTTCAATAATAAATTTATTGATTAAAAATCTAATCAATATACTTTGATCACTTTTTTACATAATTGGGGTTTTGACATAATAAGCAATAATATATGAGAAATAGACGCAGTATATCAGAAAAAAATTCTCTAAAAAACACTGGAATGACCAGAAAATTGTGACAATAATGCTAAAAGTGCCAAGAAAGTATTTAAAAAAATGTTTTCAATTATGTATTATCTGTACCAGAATATATTATTTTCAAACTGCTTGTATATAAGAAAGTACATCTTCTTTCAAATATCTCTTAGGCATACTTTCTTTCTCAGTTACATTCCAAGAGAATTCCAATATAGCTGTAGGAATTAATCGTAATTCTAAAAGTGTCTTTGCATGACATTCTTCTACTAGCTTAATCCCGTCCGGTGTTATCAGCAAAAAGGGCACTTTATCATCGACTAAATTTTCAGCAACATATTCCATTACATTCTGAAACTTCTCGTGTACCGAGAAAGTACCTTGCAATATTATTCCGTCTGGAAATTTAATGCGAAGTACGGCGAATTTATATCTTCTAAGTATACGCTGCTCATCTTTCTCTCTCATAGCCTTTGTTCTTAACATTTGGTTTCTTTCTACAGCTTCCGTCCTAATAATAATCAATGCTTTTATTTAATTATATTATCTGGATATTCCAAAAAATCTCGAAAAAATCTTACCATCAACATGTATAAACTTACCGCAACTGTTGTTCCTTTTTTATTTCTTCTGAAGTTATTGTGAAGAAGCTAGGTGGCAATTCATTTCTCACACGAGCTTGACTAGGCATTAATACTTGTAAATTCCTGTCTAACTCGATAGGAATGGGCTCAGCAGACCTTAATGCTTCATCTAACAACATAAGATTTTCAATGTTACAATTATTAGGGCTCCATACTAAGAAATCTTCTTCGTTCTCGTTATGCAGCAATTTTTTCTGTTCAAAACCAGCTGCTTTTAAAAAATCTAGTGCTCCTTCAATAGGCATAACTTTTTCCTGTAAGAATAATGTATATAAGTTACTTTAACATTTATGAAAACTATATTTTAAATAAACTATTGAAAGTGCAGTATTACTTGGAATATTCTGTTACACATCCTGATTTTCCAATACTTCTCAACGTCAGGATTGTTAATAATATTGTCCAAATATTTGCCAAGTGTTTCTACACAGCCTTCAATTTTCTCTTTTCCGGAATTGCAGCTTTGAATAATTAGACATGCTGTTAATCCTGCTTCCTCTCCCATTAACTGCTCATATAGAAATTCTCTTATTTTCTTTTTCCACTCGTCTCGCAACAATATCTCATCGGATAAATACGGACAACGGAAGAACACATCAGTAACTGCAAAAATAGAAGGATCTACAACTTTATCTTTCCTCTCTTTCAATGCCGCATCTTCCGTCTGCTGTGAACTCTGCTGTGAACTCTGCTGTGCTTTTCTTTCCAATTCCAGTTCGCGCTTAACACGTGCTTGAATGGCAGCATACGATCTGTATGTAAATAGTCAATATTAATCAAATTGACAGGACAAAAAAACTCTAATAATCTTACTAATATTGAATAATAATTAATAATATATAAACATGTATAGTAATAAATAAAAATAATCATAAATATTACGCACGTGTTAAATCTTGGTTTGTCAGTTTTCTTCGCTTCCAATCTTGCTAAAGCAGCTTGGCCCGCTATCTTAGCTTCCTCTGTAGGTTCTGCTCTCCTAATTGGTTCTTTAGGCTCTGGAGTACATATAGTACTGGTGGAATCAGTCAATCTATATATAAAAATAAATTCAAAATAGCACAATTGTCACTAATTAATCTATCGTAGACATCATCGCTAAATCTATATGGACAATTTATATTATTATTGCAATTACTTGTATCCCTTTCCCGCTTTCATAAATTTTGCGCTTGCTTTCTTCTTTTGAAAGAAAGACTTGATTTTATCAGCCATATTTGTTAGATATAAGATTACTATCCACCCCCAGTAGTCAAATATCTAGTATATTATTCAGTTGATGAATTACAATCTTCAGCAGCGTCTAAAAAATAAAATATTTAAGTTACAAATGCGTGCAGTGTATTTTTATCAATTTATATATTTCTCAAGTATAATATTGGGACAAGGTAAAGGTGTGTACATGTTGATATCTTTTACATAATATTATCTTCTACGCTATTACGCACAAAACGAAAAAGCGCTCTGTTTGCGCGACCTTACCTGTCTTCATGAATTGCTCCGTAATTCTGGAGCCATAAATGTGCCAGGCAACAAAGATCAACGCCACGCTGCTTACGAATGTCAATAGGAAGACTTTGAGCAGTTGTAGCTGAAAATCGTCGAATGAGAGCAGTGCTATCAGCTCGTGATGAAATTCGCGGAGCTTCAATGACGTCTCGTCATCGAAGATGACGATATCGCCGAAATTAAAGGTTAGACCGAATGTCGACAGCAACGATAACAGGTTGAGCACACATTTATTGATCGCCTCCGACAAATAGTTCGTCCAAGGACACGAATCCTCATATGCGCTGCTCATCACATGAAGAAGAGATTCTTGGCATCGAAATATTTCACTTGCACTCAAGCAAATCTTGAACTTATATCGAGGTCCTACCGTAATCGTAACCGGAGCAGCCCGATTCACGAAATATTAAATCCATGGAAAGCCACAAGTTCCCAGTCATCACGCCGATATATGGCATAATTCGAAGGTTTTGCGACACCTTTCTTGATGGTTCTCGGAACACGCGAATTTAATCAACGAGATAGATATCAAAAGATATATAAAATAGATTAGATTAGATTTTTTATTGTTTAATATATATATAAAAAAAAGATTAAATCAGAAACAACGAAACATATATAGATATATATTTTGCTTTTAATATTTTTATTCCCAAAATTATTTAACGGCTATAAAAAATATTTATATATGTATATTTATTATAATGCGTATATTGTATATGTATGTATATGACAAATAAAAATTTATATAATAAAAACATTTTGACATTTTAAAAACATTAAAAGAATTTCTTATGTATTAATTTAATTATTGCAACTATATAATACATATATACATATATATGTTTATGTATATGTATATATACATATACGAACAGAGATTATGCAAGAAAAACAAACATACGTACAAGAGAAAAAAATAAATGGATATATTAATTTTATATAGACATAATATATATATATATACATATAATTTTATCCCGGATTGTTAAATTTTTTATCTTTGGTAAATCTAAACAGAAATCAAGAAATCTGAATAAATATAAGAAAATCTGCGTAATAAATTATCAGAAATTATCGCACATATACATATACAGATACAGAAATATTAGGAATAGTCCGAAAATTCTCATCAAATTATATCTTAAAAAATAAATGATGTTTTTTTTTGGGCGTTGCAAAACTCATCGAGATAAATAACGCTACGAATTTTCTCGTTCACAGCAGAGAGAAACCTGAGAGCGGCCATCCCTTTGTTCTTGCGGTGGATGCATTTTCCGACGCGCCGCCTGAAGAAGTTGATGTAAACTACGCTCGTCACGGTCGGTAGCGGTACATGGGTGCGTGTCCGTACTATGGTTGGTGTCCAAACTACTGAAAATCGATAAGGTTAATGAGTCAGACAAGGACCGACAACAATCGCTCCGTCCTTGTCTCACGTATCACGTTACGGTAGGCGAGCTAGCAGCGGCGAAGCCGAAATTTCCTTTTATCCGTCTCGCTCACAAAGTCTTGCTTCTCTTACGCGCTGCGTTCCGTTCAACTTCAAAAATTAATATCTCTGGTTAAATTTGTCGTAGAGAAATCTTTAAAAAAGCATTTTAAAGCTAAAGAGACAATCTTTTTGAAAAAAATAGTTTAAGTTACAAGAAATTGCAAATTCCAATTTTTATAAGCAATTGAAATGTTTAATTAATTTTTTTACTAAAAAGTGCATTTTTAAAAATTTTTTAAATAATGCTATCTTATTCTCTACTTCATTCTGAAAGTACACATATTTTTTATTTTATGAAGAAACGATGGATTCTATCTTTTTATTTAATTTTAATGACTGAGATGCCGCGTCGTGCTTGCGTCTCTGGCTCGACCAAGTGGCACGGCACATCAATTTAATTTCTTCGGAAATCTCTTGTATATGTACATACAGCTTATTAATAATATAATATATAATGTTGAATATAATAAAAATTATACAAATCACATTTTTGTTACGAATATTACATTTTAACAATTGTGTAGTATTCTGGTAAAGTAAATTGTTTTGTTTTACTGTACAGCGCTGTATAATTTAATCGTTAATTTTCTTTTCTGTTTTGAATTGCCGGGATTTTCTGTAATAAATGTTATGCTCCAATTTTTCTTATCGGGAAATTTATAAAGTTATATAAAGTACAGTGTAAATTTCAATTTTGTTGAACTCCACGCAGAAGATGAAAAAATAATAGCGTGGTCACTTACAGACTTGTAGATCGCCAAAAGTCTGGGTCTAATAGGAATTGTCCGATAAGAAAATTCAGAGCACAATATCCATTGCAGAAAATCCCAGCAGTTCAAAACAAAAATGAAAATTAACGGTCAAATTATACACTGCAGTAACAAAATTTACTTTATCATCAGAAACAATGCACAATTTTTAAAATGTAATATTCATAACAAAAATGTAATTTGTATAATTGTAATTATATTCAATTATAAATTATGTTATTACATTATATTATATATTATGTCATTCATACTGTACATTCTTCCTACAAGAGATTTCCGAAGAAATCGATGTGCCCTCTGCTATTTGATCGAGCCAGAGCCACGAGCACAGTGCGGCACAACGCGGTGCAGCCTCAGTCATTAAAATTATATAAAAAATAGAATCTATCGTTTCTTCATAAAATAAAAAAATATGTATATACTATCAAAATAAAATAAAAAATAAGATAGCATTATTTTAAAACATTTTTAAATGTATTTTTTAATAAAAAAATTAATTAAACATATTAATTGCTTATAACAATTGAAATTTGTAATTTATTGTAACTTGAAACTATTTCTTTTCGAAAAGACAGTCTTCTTAGCTTTAAATCCTTAGCTTAATTTTTTAAAGGTCTCTCTACGACAAATATAACCGCAGTAATATTAATTTTTGAAGTTGACTTCTTCATTTTTCACGATAATTGTATTGCTTATAACTTGCAAAAAAAATATTTCGGACGAATAAAAATTATGTATCTGCTTATTTTATGTATATTTAATGTAAATAAAGTTTTACAATCAATTTAAAAAATACGAGGTCATTTCTCGTTCGATTTGACGTGGAATATTGCCCATATGCAGTATAATAAATTATTATAATATATATAAAAAATGTATTTTTTTAAGGATATAGTAAGATAAGTGGGGATCTATAGCGGCCCCCAAACAAAACTAATTTGAATTAGGGACAACTTGAAGGTTTAATAATTGATAAAATTATCTGTGGAGAATTTCATATTTAGCTCTTTCTTGCTTCATTGCTGGAATATCATTAAAAAACGTGTTTTTCACATTTTATTTTCTTCTCTGCCCCTATTATAGATATCAAGTATCATAAATCATTTTAAGACATTATGAAACACGTTTTTCTTTAGAATCTTCCACGCCAAAACTCGACTTGCAGAATCGTTTAAAATATTCAAGAAATTTTTTTGCACACTCCTTAAAAGAAGAACCCTTGGAAAAAATTTAGAAAATGTATATATGTTACATAAAAGACTATCTTCCCAATTTTTTTCAGATTTTTTTCAAACACGGCATTATATTTAAAACAAATTACAAACTAATTATTTCTTTTTTATTGTTCCGTAATAATAAAGTAAAATCAATTATTTACATACTTATTATAAATCACAATTTTATGTTTACGTTAAGAATATAAGATTTTGAATAAATATATGTGATTGTATATAAATATTATATTATTGTAGTTAAATGAAGCAATGTAGGTATTTATTGATTTTACTTTATTATTACGGAACAAAAAAAAGAAATAATTAGTTTGTAATTTGTTTTAAATATAATGCCGTGTTTGAAAAAAATCTGAAAAAAATTGGGAAGATAGTTTTTTATGTAACATATATACATTTTCTAAATTTTTTCCAAGGGTTCTTCTCTTAAGAAGTGTGCAAAAAAATTTCTTGAATATTTTAAACGATTCTGCAAGTCAAGTTTTGGCGTGGAAGATTCTAAAGAAAAACGTGTTTCATAATGTCTTAAAATGATTTATGATACTTGATATCTATAATAGGGACAGAGAAGAAAATAAAATGTGAAAAACACGTTTTTTAATGATATTCCAGCAATGAGGCAAGAAAGAGCTAAATATGAAATTCTCCACAGATAATTTTATCAATTATTAAACCTTCAAGTTGTCCCTAATCCAAATTAGTTTTGTTTGGGGGCCGCTATAGATCCCCACTTATCTTACTATATCCTTAAAAAAATACATTTTGCTTCCTCATAGAGGAAGCTTTGTTTTCATAAACTTCGTATATGGACCTTTGATCGTATATAAAGCTAGGTCTAATCAACCAAATATTAAAGAAAAATATATGAAATAGGGGTAGAAAAGACCAAAGAAAAAATTGTTTTTTAGTTTTTGATGCCAATGTGTTCAGAATGTTCTAAAACGTCGAAAAATTGCCTTTAAAAAAAATGTCCGTATGTATGTATGTGCAGATTTGATGTCTGTGGTTGCTCTAACTTCCGCAAATATTGAGATATTGGGCTGTTTTTTTTTTTAATCGATAGAGCATCATTCAAGGAAGGTTGGTATTGAATTTGGCGATGATCGGTAAAGGGGTTCTTTTTTTTAAAAATTTTAAATTTTTTTACAAATGTCTGTGGTTGCTCTAACTTCCGCAAATATTGAGATATTGGGCTGTTTTTTTTTTTTAATCGATAGAGCATCATTCAAGGAAGGTTGGTATTGAATTTGGCGATGATCGGTAAAGGGGTTCTTTTTAAAAGAATTTTTAAATTTTTTTAGAAATGTCCGTGGTTTTTTAGAATGTAATTGTGTGGCATCAGTTTTTTATATCAAATCTTTTATACACATGTGAGAAAAGTATTTGTTAACTAGCGATAGTATGTAAAAGTATAAAATGTTAAAACATTAAATGACAACTACAAGTTGGCGCATTTTGTTGATAGGTTTATACAACACCGACAGTGGGCAGGTAGAGCGGAACTAAACTGAATAAAAGAGTCCTCCATTTTGTGATCTTTGCAATAAATGAGAAATTAATGATTAAAGATCTGCGAATGAACATCATGTATCCGCATGATTCAGTTACTTAAATATACACGCGCTGTTGCTATTTAGTCCAGTCGAGATGTACAGAAAAAGTCGATGAAATCGAAAGAAGTCCTGGACGCGATTTATTTTTTGTTTGTTTCGGAGAGTCATGGGTAGTCTAAATTCGAATTTTCGGGATTCTAACTCTGTTGCGTTATTAGAAGGGTGATTTCGTTTAATATCTCGCTTATTTTCAACTTTAGAATGAAAGTGGTAATAACCAAACTTGTAGAAAATTTAATTCTCTACAATTTTGGTCATTATCATTGCATTATCGTTTATTTTTAACTTTAGCGCATAAACTATAATAAACAAAGTTGTAGGGAATGAAATTCTGTACAAATTTGGTCCTTATCCTTTTTTCCCTAGGGTAGATATTTTTGAACTTAAACGCAAATATCTCGATTATTTTAAACTGGCGTATAAATCAAACCTTACAAGTCGAGATTGTGAGCTGAAAGCCTTGCCACTAGATCACACTTTCAACTTATAAATTTCTTACTCCAAATCGATCATGCTAATTATACCCGCTTCGATTTACGATTTTTAGGATTTACTTGAATTAATGAAAAACATTTTTGACTTGTAAGGTTTGATTTATACGTTTAAAGTTTAAAATAATCGAGATATTGCAAAAAAGAAACTAAAATTTCCCCTCACTTTTGCGTTTAAGTTTGAAAATATCAACCCTAGAGGAAAAAGGATAAGGACTAAATTTGTACAGAATTTCATTCCCTACAACTTTGTTTATTATAGTTTATGCGTTAAAGTTGAAAATAAACGAGATAATGCAATAAAAAAATTTTACCCCCCACTTTCGAGTCTAAGTCCAAAAATATCGATCCTAGATGAAAAAAGATAAGAACCAAAATTGTAGAGAATTAAATTTTTTACAAGTTTGGTTATTACCACTTTCACTCTAAAATTGAAAATAAGCGAGATATTTAATAAAAACGAAGTTACCCTTCTAATCAAAATGGCGGCTAACGCAACAGGGTTAGAATCCCGAAAATCCGAATTTAGACTACCCATGACCCTCCAAAACAAACAAACAAAAATCGCGTCCAGGACTTTTTTCGATTTCCAATGTACCTACATCTCGACTAAACTAATTGCTATGTGCGCGGCGAGACATTGAGAGCAATTAATGCGCTTCTAGCAATGGCCAATAATACGCAATACTAGGCTGTTTTTTTCCGCTAAGTCGCACGAATGCACGCTCATTTACAAATTTTAATTATTTAATTTTTTAATATTTATTGCAAAAATGACAAAATGATTTGTCAGGAATTTTCTTGTAGTTTAAACCGCTCTATTTACCAGCGAGCGGTAATAGGTTACACCTATTATCACACACACTTTATATAATAAAAAACTAATTATATAAAACTGTTTTAATATATCAAATAAAAAATATAAAATAATCGTGCATTGCAACATAAACGTGGTGCTAATTTTTGTAGAAGAAATGCGAAAATAAATAATAGGTAAGTGTCGTTTAACATTTCGTAATCTCGTTAAAAATGATTTCCAAAAGAAGTGCCTACCAAAAACATGAGAAAATTTTGCCAGAAAAAAAAACAAGAAATATGTTACTTAAACGTTTTAAAAAACTAAATTATATTTAAATCCACCAAAATAATAGAAAATACTTATAAGTGCAGTTAAACAGTTATTTTAATATAATGAATATCAAGGATGAGACGATTATTTTTGTTAAATGCACTTATTAATGTAAATATAAATCAAATTATCAGACATAGACTTAAGTAATTAATTACTTAAGTCTATGTCTGATGATTTGAACATATCCAGAGCTAGAATTATAAGGTTAAAGCTATAGCCAATGACATTGAGTAGGTATACGAGCTTCTGCTAACATTTATTGCTAAGCGTTATATAATGACAATTGAGTTTAACTAAATTTGGTAAAATGTTATAAAATGGGAATGTAAGATTGAAAAATTTGAATGGTCTGTTTTTATAATCATGTTCTATATATCTTATTCAACGTAGATATAACAGTTTTTCACACTGGAGCGTACATTTGGCATTTCCTCTCATTGAAAGAAAATAATAATTGTTGAATGATGCACTCTACAGGAATATATAAACCCATAATTGAATGATATGGAAATAGAAAACTATTGTAAAAACTGCGAAGATAATGGTATATTAGAGTGAGACAATCAGTAACAAAACATTTAATGATACTTGCACAAATTTTAATAACAATCCTTAATATACAATTTTGCGTTTATATACATTTCGTTTATATCCTCTTTACATATCCTACAAATTCTGTAATTACATAATTTATTAATCGCCCCAGGTTAATACATTTTTACTAGTTTACTAATTACATATATGTATAAAGACTGTACTTTAATGTATTAAATTATTAATTACAATTAATTTTATAAATTTTATGATTAGTATTAGCAAATTTAATTTTTAAATCAAATATAACAGAGAATTTTGCACTAACGTTTGTCATACGTAAATTTCTCAAAATCATGAAATGTAATTAAAAATGCAATTGTAAATAAAAGAATAGATCCACATTAAGTCTTTATATAATTCATAACATATTAATTATTTAAAAACGACTAATTTTTCAATGTCTAGTATAAATAATCATCAAGGTGATTAATATGACGAATATATAGGTATGTCATGTATTATAATAAATTGATATTTCTTTGATTAACTGTGAGATAAAGAAATATAAACCGCGCGCGTTTGCTCTCTCTTAAATATCTATTAGGTATGTTATTAATTAAAATGTGTATCTTTTATTTTACGATTCATTTTCATATTTCAATTTTGAACAAAACAGTATCTATAAAGCATATTTCAATAATAATTTTGTATGGAATAGTATATATTATTAGTTGTACTATATATATATTGAAAGGTTATTTCTACAAATCCTATAATAATTTATTCTACATATTGTAAAATAATTATTACATATAGACTAGAATTATAAATATATTCAACTTTTAATATTAGAATACTAATATTTAATTATCCAAATAATTTTAACGTCAGAATTTTACTAACAATAAGTGGATAATAATTATTTTAAATATTGCTCATATTACAGTATCTGAATATATTCTATAATTTTACTACATTTATACATGTCATGACACTAATATGTTTATATAGATTACATAAAACGTTATTATAAGATATATAAATAAAGTGATATATTGATATCAAGAAAATTCATGACAACACTATGTTAATTAATAAATAATAAAAATTAATAAACTTATTAGTAAATTATATTCGTAAGATAATTGAAGTTTGAATTATAAAATCGTTTTGCGTTATGCAAAAATGTGAAATAAAATTTCTTGTCAAGTGCATTTACTTATTGATATGTTCTAATATCTTCGTCAAGACTGTTGCTATTGCTAGTGTTACGTTTCACCATGGCCTCCAGAATTTGTCAGGCGATCTAGATCCTTGTTGTCCACTATAATTGCATGTATAAAAAGTGATTAGAAAATCGGTAAACTAATAATGTAATTAAAATTACAATAACCTGTTGCAGTCATACGAGTATATGTTATTTTATTATTAAACTTTTGTTGTTCTTATTTCTTATAATGGATTATTTAAACACAATTACTATCTACTTAAATTCCGTAACACTTGCGCATGAGTTATCTGCGTACGAGAATATCTATAATATCTGTTTAAATATTGAGAGAGAGAGAGAGAGTCGAGTAATCGAAACTATATCAAAAAGTCGAGCGAGAGTACGAGCGAGTATTATGCGAGGCATTCCTATCCATTGAAGTTGCGTACGCGCAAACATACGGGGTGCATTCGGGGAGCACGCTATTAGCACAATTATCGTCCAAAACCGTTCGAGGAGACGCTTTGTGGCGCTATGATATACGATGATGACGTCACTCTAAAGGCAGCGTGACGTCATCACTCGCGCTATTTTCGCTATTATTTTCGAGGTGAGGCACGAAATGCTATTGGCGCTTATTCTCTCCTCGAACACTTGATTGCGTATAGGGGCTACTGTCAGAATACTGCAGATAACGAAACATAACCAATGTCAATTCCAACAATGGACCAAGGACCAAGTGACGTTGAAATTAATCTGTTTGATGAAGAAAATGGAATAAATTATTCTATGAAATTGTCTCCAGAAGATGCTGCGAGTGCAAAGAATGGTAAATAATTGATGATTAGGTTATGTAGGTAGTATTCTATTTGCTGTGTAATTATGATCAAATAAAAGTTGTAGGTAAAATAATGGCATAAAACTCAATAAATAAAGTTAAAATAAAAAACTCGTTTGTTATTCATACTTGGCACTCGCACAACTCGCATTATCGGCCATATTGCAATTTTATTCTAAAGCTGCGTTCGGGGAGCTTGCTATCGCTATCGCGCTATTGGCTCCCCGAACGTAGTTTATAGCGTTTGCATTTATAGCGTTAATAGCGTCTCCCCGAATGCACCCACGTTATTCTCTTTCAACCGGCATGGTCTGAACGATCGCGCGAGTCTCGATCTTCATCTTCCTCTGAAGCGTTCGCTATGACGACGCAGATATTGATTAATTAATATTCATTTTTCTGGTGCTTTCTCATTCTCAAAAAGTATTCAGTACTTATCGGATGTTAAAACGCATGCTGTGACGAGATACAAATAATTACGAGATACCTACTAAGAAACGATTACAACTCATTGGAAAGGATTGGAAACGTGGAACAAGACCCATCAGTGAAACAGCCATACTCCCGACCTTTCCCTGTCCAACGGAGATATATTTCTTTTTATATCATTTCTAAAATATCGGTATGTAACTCTTTGGGGTATTTCCAGCACGGTCTATTCTCGTCCTGCTATCTTTTCATTCTGATTTTTGGTGACTGATATGTCAAGATTCTCTTAAGGGATACGATAGCAAGGACACGCTGGAGATACACGATCCTTTCGGTATCTTACCGCTGGTCAATAAATCGAAGTAGTGGGATCGTATGTTACGATCTCCGCGAGAGAATCTCTATTGGAAAGACTCTAAATACATTAATTAAAAGGATTCCAAAGATCGAAGGAAACGGCCTCTTATTATTTTCAGGAACCTACATAACGACAACAAGGTATGATATTCCATTCTCCCGGACATTATCGCAACAGATTTCTTTACTTCCAATTCTGTCTGTAGAATCTTGCTATATCATCGTTTACAACCGCCATCTTGAGAGATCTTCCTTCTGAAGAAACTTTGATTTATAGTCAAGATACTTATACTTCGATTGAAATGCCTTGAATAATACTCACTATAACTTCAGATATAACATTAGATTTCTCTATCCATTCATGAAAGACCTATTAAATGTTTCTCAATAATATTGAATCTTATTATTATGAATCTCATATCCAGATATATTAATTTCTTAATATTAATTCGATTAAGTAATTGAAAACTTCTAAATAATAAAGAACCTTGCTTTTATATACTCGTCTGAAAAAGGCTATCAATTATTTTCAGTTAATGATGTAAAACTTTAATTTCTTGTAATATTATCTGAAGCTCATTGATTATGACAACGAATATAATCTGATATGTTTAGTTTAAGATTATCTGATGTGTGAAGGTCATTATCGTATTAATAATATTAAATTACCTCGAAAATCAAAAGTATCATATATAAACCTTATTCAAGATATTGGTTATTCGACAATCAGACTCACATTAAATATTTATACAATTAATATGAATATCGATGGAAACGATTAAAGATATTCGACTCAAGTTTTTCCTTATAATTCTCCTTATGAAATTTCTTACATATGAATCTTAGAATCTCTGATTTCAACCCTCAAGTATGAACTTATTCAACTTACGGAACTAATATCTTACTTTAAGATAATGACCTTCTTAATTTCTCATTATGTATTTAATTGTATTAATCTCTGGAAATGCTATCTGTATTTAATATGTGAATTTATCATGGATATATATTAGAAAAATTATATCTTTCTTTCTTATAATCTGAGAGTTGGAAACTTATTCGGCTATGTGCGTGTCCTTCTCTTTAGATTTCGAATTGATCAGGCTTGGTTAAAGCTTGTGCAAACAATATCACTCACTGAATATATTAGATAATAAATAAGTAACAGAATAATCAAATTAACAAAACTTTATATAAACTTGTTCAAATAATATTGTTTAGCTTGAATAATTATAACATTTATATATAAATGACATAAATTAAATAACTAAAATTTTTATTACAGGCTTTATACTTTTACATGTTAGGTATTATGTTTTTTACACATACACACGCACACACATATTAGTTGAAAAACAATAAAATATATAATAATTAAGAATAAATAAAAGCCTCTAATATCTAAGATGTTTAATGTTTACCTCTGTTGACCTCCTTCATTTCCAAGAGAATGCAAATGTGAATTATTATAATAAGAACTTGGGCCGGCATGGTTTCCTACATCTATAGAGTGTTGTATCATTCGATAACCTTCTGGATATCCAAGAGCTGGTGACCAATATGTATAATTGTCACGATAAAAACTTGGAACGGCATAATTTCCTACATCTACAGAGTGTTGTATCATTCGATAACCTTCTGGATATCCAAGAGGTGGCCAATATGTATTATCATGATAAGAACTTGGACCGGGATAATTTCCTACATCCGCAGAGTGTTGCATTATTCGATAATCTTCTGGATATCCAAGAGGTGGCAAATATGTATTATCACAATGAGAACTTGGACCGGCATAATTTTCTTCATATACAGAGTGTTGTACTTTATGACTTCTCCAGTGACATTTTAAGACATTTATTCCTTCATATATTTTAACTTTGTAATTGCAGTAGTGAAATTTGCAGGTTGCATATAAATCTTCGAATTTGAAATGTTGCGACAGCTCGGAATTACTAGTAATTTCTATTTGTATTTTAGCTACTTCTTCTTGATGATATTTATTCAAATGTTTCTCTATATCTTGTCTAAATGCGTTTATAATTAAGGTGCTACAAAGTTTGCAACTTGCTTCAAACGGGTCTCCTCTTGAGAAATGTTTCCAAAGTAAGTATTTGTCGTTTTCCCATTTCAAGCGGTCTTCTTCTTCAAATATTCCATGAGCTCTGATTAAGTGTTGTTTCGCACAATCACATCTTGTATAAATTGCATCACATTTCTTGCATTTTTTTTGACCATTTGACATTTCAATATAATGATTCCACACCGTATTATTTCTTAGCGGCGCCATTATATCCACTTACAAGGAGAGGTCGCATCTGACTCTTCACCGATTTTGATCGCCTTTTTTGTGGTGAATCTATATAGGCTATAGTTAAGTTCTGCAAGAGCTTTTCATCGAATGCGCCTTGTAAGAAAAGTTTGTTATTCTAAAAAATTCGAGCAATCGGTAGAGTACTTTATAAGGTAGAAAGAAAGAGTCGCTATCGATTAGTGCCCAACGGCGCAGTGAGTAAGCGCAGGACTAGTAATGATGAGATCTCGGGTTCAAAACCTGCACTGCCAAATTTTTTTTTTACATATTTTATGTGTAATTTTTTTAACATATTTTATGTGTATATGTAATATGTATTATTTGTTGCGAAGAAATAAATATTTGACATATATTTATTGTTAGATACGCCTTCATATTTTTTTGGATAAAATAATAATAAAATTAATGAAATATTTTTACACAAAAATACTTTTATTTTTATTTTTAAAAAGGTCGGTCGAGTAGACTCCCTAACAATACAGGCCCTAACGGTTACAAAATTAGTGTACGTATATCCATGTGTCATTTTGGCTCGGGCGCCTCGTCAGAGAGAGAACTATTATTTTTTAAAAGTACTAGTTATTAAAATATAAAATTACACCTTACTTAGGGCCTGTATTGTTAGGGAGTCTACTCGACCGACCTTTTTAGAAATAAAAATAAAAGTATTTTTGTGTAAAAATATTTCATTAATTTTATTATTATTTTATCCAAAAAAATATAAAGGCGTATGTAACAATAAATATATGTTAAATATTTATTTCTTCGCAACAAATAATACATATTACATATACACATAAAATATGTTAAAAAAATTACATATAAAATATGTAAAAAAAAAATTTGGCAGTGCAGGTTTTGAACCCGAGATCTCATCATTACTAGTCCTGCGCTTACTCACCGCGCCGTTCGGCACTAATCGATAGAGCCTCTTTCTTTCTACCTTATAAAGAACTCTACCGATCGCTCGAATTTTTTAAAATAACAAACTTTTCTTACAAAGCGCATTCGATGAAAAGCTCTTGCAGAACTTAACTATAGCCCATATAGATTCACCACAAAAAAGGCGATCAAAATCGGTGAAGAGTTAGATGCGACCTCTCCTTGTTAGTATCACGGAGCGTGTATTACTAAATGACATATCGTTTACCAAGAAAAATGTTTAGAGAAACTGTTTTGAAAAGGTTTAAAAGACACATGTGAACGTTTACTAAACATAAATATTGATATGTTTGAATCTTATTGCTAATAGTTAAGTCGGTTAGCTGTGTTTCTAATAGCTCGATCCTAGTAATCAAACATTGACATTAAGATACACGTTTTGTCCACATTATCAAGCTAAAAAGTAAAGCTCAGCTGTGAAAGTTATTATAAGAGCTTGTGCACATAATTGAAATTGTTTTCTAATTTTTTGTCTGTACAATCGTTACAATATTACAATATTGATTATAATAATTATTAAAATAAATAGTGCCTTTAATTTGTATTAAAAATATTGAAATGATATTTATTATATTAAAATTTCCAAAAGAAATCCATGCGAAATATAATTTCTCGTCAAGTTTATTTATTTATTGATATATTCCAATATCTTCGTCAAGACTGTTGCTATTGCTAGTGTTACGTTTCACCATGGCCTCCAGAATTTGTCAGGCGATCTAGATCCTTGTTGTCCACTATAATTGCATGTATAAAAAGTGATTAGAAAATCGGTAAACTAATAATGTAATTAAAATTACAATAACCTGTTGCAGTTATACGAGTATATGTTATTTTATCATTAAATTTTTGTTGTTCTTATTTCTTATAATGGATTATTTAAACACAATTACTATCTACTTAAATTCCGTAACACTTGCGCAGTTATCTGCGTACGAGAATATCTATATTATCTATGTATATCACTCACTAAATATATTAGATAATAAATAAGTAACAGAATATTTAAATTAACAAAATTTTATATAAACTTGTTCAAATAATATTGTTTAATTCGAATAATTATAACATTTATATATAAAAATTAAAATTAAACTAAAATTTATAGGCTTTATACTTTTACATGTTAGGTATTATGTTTTTTACACATACACACGCACACACATATTAGTTGAAAAACAATAAAATATATAATAATTAAGAATAAATAAAAGCCTCTAATATCTAAGATGTTTAATGCTTACCTCTGTTGACCTCCTTCATTTCCTAGAGAATGCAAATGTGAATTATTATAATAAGAACTTGGGCCGGCATGGTTTCCTTCTATAGAGTGTTGTATCATTCGATAACCTCCTGGATATCCAAGAGCTGGTGACCAATATGTATAATTATCACGATGAAAACTTGGCCGGCATAAATTTCTTCATATACAGAGTGTTGTATTTTATGACCTTTCCAGTGACACTTTAAGACATTTATTCCTTCATATATTTTAACTTTGAAATTGCAGGATTGCTGCATTTTGCAGGTTGCATATAAGTTTTCGAATTTGAAATGTTGCGACAGCTCGGAATTACTAGTAATTTCTATTTGTATTTTAGCTACTTCTTCTTGATGATATTTATTCAAATGACTCTCTATATCATGTCTAAATGCGTTTTTAATTGTTTTGCTACAAAGTTTGCAACGTGCTTCAAACGGGTCTCCTTTTGAGAAATGTTGCCAAAGTAAGTAGGTGTCGTTTTTCCATTTTAAGCGGTCTTCTTCTTCAGATATTCCATGCATTGTGAATAAATGTCGTCTTGCATTGGCTAGGTGATCCTGGTAAATGTTACCACATTTCTTGCATTTTACTCGAGCATTGTCGAATTCTTCAAAATGCTGCCATAACGGACTAACTCTCGGCCGCGGCATTGTATCCGCTCAGTATCACGAAGCGTGTATTACTAAATGACATATCGTTTACCAAGAAAAATGTTTAGAGAAACTGTTTTGGGAAGGTTTAAGAGACACATGTAAACCTTTACTAAACATAAATATTTCCTAATTGCTCGATCCTAGTAATCAAACATTGAGATTAAGCTACATGTTTTGTCCACATTGTCAAGCTATAAAGTAAAACTTATTGTTAGCCTTAAAGACTCGCTTAAAGGTTATTATACATATATATATGCGTTTGTGTAACACTCTAAAATTTTTTTCTGACTTTTTGTCTGTACGATTATTACAATATTAATTATAATTATTATTCGCTCTTAAAGGAGGCATGTAAAAGAGATTTAAATAGAGATTTAGATTTTAAAGAAGACATGTGTGTAAAGAGATTTTGTTGCCGCTTTTCCGCGATAGTCCCTAGCGCGCTCTCATTCGATATTCATAAAGCGGCTTTTAATATTCTACGGACGGCGATATCCCCGTTGTCGCTTGATGGTCCCTGAGAAACTTTTTACAAAGTTTTATTCGAGTTAAAATTGTCGTGAGATACATGTCACTTGATTGGGAGAACCAAATGTGAGCATAAACGTGCGCGTTTCGATATGTTCGGCGATCCTATGACGATTAAGGCGGCGCGGATATATATATGTATAATTTAAGTTAAATAATCTCATTTGCCTACATAAGTTATGTCTGATGATTTGAATTTGTCCAGAGCTATAGAATAAGTTAAAACTAAACGTCGACATCGAGCAAGCTTTGTGCGCTGAGATTCATGTGCGAACACCAATGTTAACTGCGTTAATAACACCAATATGCTATTAATTCAATATTTTCAACATAAATGAAAATTGTAGGCATCGCTTTTTACTATAATAATATTTATTTATAATTTATACTGTAATGATCGTACAGACAAAAAACAATTGCATTTTAATGTATGCAAGCTTATGCTAACACTCACAGCTAACAATAAGCATTATATAATGACAATTGTGTTTAATTAATAAATGTGTAAATAATTTATAAAATGAGAAGTTAAAATTTAAATGAATTCAGAATCTTTAATCGACTAAATTGGCAATATTCAATCATCTTATCGAAATGAACTTTATTAAAAGACTGCGAGCCGACCAGATTTGTCAGATTCACACAGCACGTTTCAGATCGAGATGATGAAATTCGATCAAATCGAGATGATGAAATTCGACCATGGATTTGGTCCGTTGATGTACCCTGGCTGGGGTAATATTTTTCGCAATAAAAATTAAAATTAATTTAAACTATCTACATCAACGGACCAAATCCATGGTCGAATTTCATCATCTCGATTTGATCTGAAACGTGCTGTGTGAATCTGACAAATCTGGTCGGCTCGCAGTCTTTTAATAAAGTTCATTTCGATAAGATGATTGAATATTGCCAGTTTAGTCGATTAAAGATTCTGAATTTGTTTAATTATCACTGGCGAATTAAGTAATGTATTATTATTATTAAAATTTAAATGGTTTGTTTTCATAATTATGTTCTATATTTTCTTATTCATAAACTGTTTCTCACACTGACGCATGCGTTTAGAGCTTCCTGTGTTGTTAAAAAAATAACTTTAAATAATAAATTCTACGAGAATATATGAGTAATTATATATAGAAGAGTAGAGGACTATTATAATAATCGCGAAGATAATGGTATGAAAGTGAGAAAATCTCACAATCAGTAACAACATTTAACGATACTTGCAGCAACTTTAATAATATAACGACCTCTAATACACAATTTTATTTTACATTTCGTATATCCGTTTTATAAATCCTACAAATTACATAATTTATTAATTGCCATGATTAATACATTTTTATTAGTTTACTAATTACACATTATAGAGAATGTACTTATATGTATAATGTATTAATGAGAATATAATGTATATTAATTACAATTAATTTTAGAAATTTTATGATTAGTATTAACAAAGTTACTTTTTAAATTAAATACCACACAGAACTTTGCACTAACGTTTATCATACGCAAATTTCTCAAAATCATGAAATGTAAATAAAAATGCAATTGCAAATAAAAGAATAGATCCACATTAAGTCTTTCAATAATTCATAACATATTAGTTATTTAAGAACGACTATAATTTTTTACCGTCTAGGATAAATAATCATCAAGGTGATTAATATGAGGAATATATAGGTATGTCATGTATTATAATAAATATATATTTCTTTGATTATATAACTGTGAGATAAAAAAAATATAAATCGCGCGCGTATGTTTTTTCTTAAATATCTATTATGTTATTAATTAAAATGTGTCTATCTTTTATTTTACGATTTATTTTCATATTTCAATTTTGAACAAAACACAGTTATTACATATAGACTAGAATTATAAATATATTCAACTTTTAATATTAGAATACTAATATTCAATAATCCAAATAATTTTAACATCAGTATTTTACTAACAATACTAACAATAATAATTATTTTAAATATTGCCAATATTAGAGTATTTGAATATATTCTATAATTCTAATACATTTATACATGTTATAAATAACACTAATATGTTTATATAGATTACATAAAACGTTATTATAAGATATATAAATGAAGTGATATATTGATATCAAGAAAATTCATGACAACACTATGTTAATTAACAAATAATAAAAATTAATAAAGTTATTAGTAAATTATATTTGTAAGATAATTGAAGTTTGAATTATAAAATCGTTTTGCGTTATGCAAAAATGTGAAATAAAATTTCTTGTCAAGTGCATTTATTTATTGATATGTTCTAATATCTTCGTCAAGACTGTTGCTATTGCTGGTGTTACGTTTCACCATGGCCTCCAGAATTTGACAGGCGACCTAGATACTTGTTGTCCGCTGTAATTGCATGTATATACAAAGTGATTAGAGAATCGGAAAACTAGTAATGTAATTAAAATTACAATAACCTGGTGCAGTCATACGAGTATATGTTATTTTATCATTAAACTTTTGTTATTCTCATTTCTCACGATAGAATGTTTAAACACAATTACTACTTAAATTCTATAACACTTGCGCATGAGTTATCTGCGTACGAAAATATCTATATTATCTATGTATATCACTCACTAAATATATTAGATAATAAATAAGTAACAGAATATTTAAATTAACAAGACTTTACATAAACTTGTTCATATAATATTGTTTAATTCGAATAATTATAACATTTATATATAAAAATTAAAATTAAACTAAAATTTACAGGCTTTATACTTTTACATGTTAGGTATTGTGTTTTTTACACATAAACACACATATTAGTTAAAAAACAATAAAATATATAATAATTTAGAATAAATAAAAGCCCCTAATATCTAAGATGTTTAATGTTTACCTCTGTTGACCTCCTTCATTTCCAAGAGAATGCAAATGTGAATTATTATAATAAGAACTTGGGCCGGCATGGTTTCCTACATCTACAGAGCGTTTTATCATTCGATAACCTTCTGGATATCCAAGAGGTGGCCAATGTGTATCATCACGATAAGAACTTGAACCGGGATAATTTTCTACATCTGCAGAGTGTTGTATTATTCGATAATCTTCTGGATATCCAAGAGGTGGCAAATATGTATTATCACAATGAGAACTCGGACCGGCATAATTTTCTTCATATACAGAGTGTTGTACTTTATGATTTCTCCAGTGATATTTTAAGACATTTATTCCTTCATATATTTTAACTTTGTAATCGCAGTATTGCAATTTGCAGGTTGCATAAGAGTCTTCGAATTTGAAATGTTGCGACAGCTCGGAATTACTAGTAATTCCCTCTTGTATTTTAGATAATTCATTTTTATGACAATGATTCAAATGACTCTCTATATCTTGTCTAAATGCGTTTTTAATTGGTGTGCTACAAATTTTGCAACTTGCTTTAAACGGATTTCCTCTTGAAAAATGTTGCCAAAGTAAGTATTTGTCGTTTATCCATTTTAAGCGGACTTCTTCTTCAGCTATTCCATGTATTTTGATTAAATGTCGTCTTGCATTGGTTAGATGATCATGGAAAATGTTACCACATTCCTTGCATTTTACTCGAGCATTGTCGAATTCTTCAAAATGCTGCCATAACGGATTTCTCCTCGACAGCAACATTATATCCGCTCAGTATCACGAAGCGTGTATTACTAAATGACATATCGTTTACCAAGAAAAATGTTTAGAGAAACTGTTTTGGGAAGGTCTAAGAGACACATGTAAACCTTTACTAAACATAAATATTTCCTAATTGTTCGATCCTAGTAATCAAACATTGAGATTAAGCTACAAGTTTTGTCCACATTGTCAAGCTATAAAGTAAAACTTATTGTTAGCCTTAAAGACTCGCTTAAAGGTTATTATACATATATATATGCGTTTGTGTAACACTCTAAAATTTTTTTCTGACTTTTTGTCTGTACGATTATTACAATATTAATTATAATAATTATTCGCTCTTAAAGGAGGCATGTAAAAGAGATTTAGATAGAGATTTAGATTTTAAAGAAGACATGTAAAAAGATTTTGTTGCCGCTTTTCCGCGATAGTCCCTAGCGCGCTCTCATTCGATATTCATAAAGCGGCTTTTAATATTCTACGGACGACGATATCCCCGTTGTCGCTTGATGGTCCCTGAGAAACTTTTTACAAAGTTTTATTCGAGTTAAAATTGTCGTGAGATACATGTCACTTGATTGGGAGAACCAAATGTGAGCATAAACGTGCGCGTTTCGATATGTTCGACGATCCTATGACGATTAATGCGGCGCGGTTATATATATGTATAATTTAAGTTAAATAATCTTATTTGCCTACATAAGTTATGCCTGATGATTTGAATTTGTTCAGAGCTATAGAATAAGTCAAAACTAAACGTCGACATCGAGCAAGCTTTGTACGCTGAGACTCATGTGCGAACACCAATGTTAACTGCGTTAATAACACCAATATGTTATTAATTCAATATTTTCAACATAAATGAAAATTGTAGGCATCGCTTTTTACTATAATAATATTTTATAATTTAAACTGTAAACAAGTAAAGGGCACTGAGAGTCGACGCGGTTCTTGATGCGTTAAAATATCAGATTACTGATTTATTGATTCATTGTACATTCAATCCGTACGTTTCGGCTCAGGATTGAGCCATCTTCAGCGATATAAATTAATATTTGATTAATATTTGATTTTATAATTTATACTGTAATGATCGTCCAGACAAAAAAACAATTGCATTTTAATGTATGCAAGCTTATGCTAACACTCACAGCTAACAATAAGCATTATATAATGACAATTGTGTTTAACTAATAAATGTGTCAAAAACTTATAAAATGAGAAATTAAAATTTAAATGGTCTGTTTTCATAATCATGTTTTATATTTTCTTATTCATAAACAGTTTCTCACACTGACGCATGCGTTTAGAGCTTCCTGTGTTGTTAGAAAAATAACTTTAAATAATAAATTCTACGATAATATATGAGTAATTATATATAGAAGTGTAGAGGACTATTATAAGAACCGCGAAGATAATGGTATGAAAGTGAGAAAATCTCACAATCAGTAACAACATTTAACGATACTTGCAGCATAACTTTAGTAATATAACGACCTCTAATACACAATTTCATTATACATTTTGTATATCCGTTTTATAAATCGTACAAATTACATAATTTATTAATTGCCATGATTAATACATTTTAATTAGTTTACTAATTACACATTATAGAGAATGTACTAATATGTATAATGTATTAATGAGAATATAATGTATATTAATTACAATTAATTTTAGAAATTTTATTAGTATTAACACAGAGAACTTCGCACTAACGTTTATCATACGCAAATTTCTCAAAATCATGAAATGAAAATAAAAATGTAATTGCAAATAAAAGAATAGATCTACATTAAGTTTTTCAATAATTCATAACATATTAGTTATTTAAAAACGACTAATTTTTCAACGTCTAGTATAAATAATCATCAAGATGATTAATATGAGGAATATATATATAAGTCATATATTATAATAAATATATATTTCTTTGATTAACTGTGAGATAAGAAAAATATAAACCGCGCATTTTACGATTTATTTTCATATTTCAATTTTGAACAAAACACAGTATCTATAAAGCATATTTCAATCATAATTTTGTATGTAACAGTTATATATAGTTATGCTGTATATACATATATTTAAAGGTTATTTCTACAATTCCTATAATAATTTATTCTACATATTGTAAAATAATTATTACATATAGACTAGAATTATAAATATATTCAACTTTTAATATTAGAATATTAATATTCAATTATTTAAATGATTTTAACATCAGTATTTTACTAACAATACTAACAATAATAATTATTTTAAATATTGCCAATATTACAGTATCTGAATATATTCTATAATTCTAATACATTTGTACATGTTATAAATAACACTAATATGTTTATATAGATTACATAAAACGTTATTGGCCTAGTTTACACCGGACCGTTTGATACGCGTATTATAAGTACTATATCCGTATCAAATCTCGGGTTGTACCGATGTAAACCGCAATTTGATACGGATATAATACATGGTATGCGTACCAAACGGTTCGGTGTAAACTAGGCCATTATAAGATATATAATTGAATTAATATATTGATATAAAGAAAATTTATGACGATACTGTGCTAATTAATAATAATAATAAAAATTAATAAAGCCATTAGTAAATTATATTCGTAAGATATATGATGTTTGAATCATCAAATCTTTTTGCGTTATGTAAAAATGTGAAATAAAATTTCTTGTCAAGCGCATTTATTTATTGATATATTCTAATATCTTTGTCAAGACTGTTGCTATTGCTGGTGTTACGTTTCACCATGGCCTCCAGAATTTGACAGGCGACCTAGATGCTTGTTGTCCGCTATAATTGCATGTATATACAAAGTGATTAGAGAATCGGAAAACTAGTAATGTAATTAAAATTACAATAACCTGGTGCAGTCATACGAGTATATGTTATTTCATCACTTAAACTTTTGTTATTCTCATTTCTCACGATAGAATGTTTAAACACAATTACTACTTAAATTCTATAACACTTGCGCAGTTATCTGCGTACGAGAATATCTATATCACTTACTGAATATATTAGATAATAAATAAGAGTGACCGAATATACAAATTAACAAAACTTCATATAAACTTGTTTAAATAATATTGTTTAACTCGAATAATTATAACATTTATATATAAAAGACATAAGTTAAATAACTAAAATTTGTACAGGCTTTATACTTTTACATGTTAGGTATAATGTTTTTTTACACATACACACACACACACATATTAGTTGAAAAACAATAAAATATATAATAATTTAGAATAAATAAAAGCCTCTAATATCTAAGGTGTTTAATGTTTACCTCTGTTGACCTCCTTGATTTCCAAGAGAATGCAAATGTGAATTATTATGATAAGAACTTGGGCCGGCATAGTTTCCTACATAGTGTTGTATCATCCAATAACCTTCTGGATATCCAAGAGGTGGCCAATATGTATTATCACGATAAGAACTTGGACCGAGATAATTTCCTACATCTACAGAGTGTTGTATCATTGGATTACCTTCTGGATATCCAAGAGGTGGCCAACATGTATTATCACGATAAGAACTTGTACCGAGATAATTTTCTACAGATTGTGGTATTATTTTATTTTCGTTATTATCTCTAGTTCCTTCTTCACGTTCTAAGAATACATTTGTCTTGTGATCATTCAAGTGAGTTTTTAAGGTACCTATTCCTTCAAGTATTTTAACAGTGTAACCGCATCCTTCCAATTTGCAGGTTGCATAACATTTTGTGAATAAGAAATGTTGAGACATATTTTCTCGTATTGGAGCTACTACATCCTCATCATGAACGCAAATTATATGTTTCTCTATTCTAGATTTTAAAAATGCGTTCTTAAGTGATTTGCCACAAAGGTTGCAACGTACTTCAAACGCTTTTCCTTTTGAGAAATATCGCCAAACTGAGGAGTTGTCGTTTTCCCATTTTAAGTAGTCTTCTTCATCACACATTCTATGTTTTATAATTAAGTGAGTTTTTGCACTGTTAAAGTTATTTTTATAAAGTATACCACAAATACTGCATCTTATTTCATTCTTATTTATTATTTTAAAATGCTTCCATATCGGACTAACTTTCGTCGGCGCCATTATATCCTATCCTTACAGTACGTATCACGAAGCGTGTGTTACTAAATGGCATATCGACTACCAAGAAAAATGTTTACAGAAACTGTTTTGGGAAAGTCTAGAAGACATGTAAACCTTTACTAAACATAAATATTGATATGTTTGAATCTTGCTAATAGTTAAATCAGTTAGCTGTGTTCCTAATTGCTCGATCCTAGTAATCAAACATTGAGATTAAGATACATCGATCGTTTTGTCCACATTGTCAAGCTAAAAAGTAAAGCTTAGCTGTAAAGGTTATTATAAGAGCTTGCACATATATAGAAATTGTTTTCTAACTTTTTGTCTGTACGATCATTACAATATTGATTATAATAATTATTAAAATAAAAAGTGATGCCTAAATTTTTAATTTGTGTTAAAAATATTGAATTGATAAAATCTACGGTGCGTCTCATCGTCGTTCTACGCGACTTCGCTCAGCGAAGTTCGCGTGAACTTAACGGTACCGCTCTTAATAATCATGTGCAATTTCGGCTGCTCCAATTATTTCACTCAAGTTTATATCTTTCTAATTGTGTTATATAGTATGATAAAATTTAAATCAATTTAATTACGTAATTGTGCCGTTCTGGCTTTGGTAAGACCGGCCGCGTTTAGTCCGAAAGTAACGGTGTTACTTTCGTGGTTTATTGCTAAGTTGAAGAATTGTACATAAAATTCACTCAAGTAATATTATTAGGCAACCAAGATCCAGTCCTGACCGTGTATTTCGGCGTTTCCCTTCATTTGATTGTGTATCATGTTTGGTCATATCTCTCTTACTTATTGTTTATATACCTTATTTGATCTTCTAATAATTATAATAAAATTGTTAAAGTACATAATTATGTGATTTAATTTACGATTTAAATTTCTGTCGTTATTAATAATGCACAATGCAATCTAATATTTTATTATACGACTTTTATTATTAAAATTATTATTAACAAGATAATTCTTTGTCTATTCTTTGTAACAAACTAATCCTTCTTATAAGTTCCTATATTTTTCTTATACATATGTATATTAAGTAATCGCGCCTCGTAAGGAAAAGGTACCTTTTCTACAAGCATACGCGTAATTAATGAAAGAACAGCGTTCTTTGCTTTCTTATTCCGCTGTGCACGTCGCGTCGTCTCTTGCAACCACTCTCTGTCCAAAAGCGTCTGTCGGGCTCTTTCCAATCGGGCCGACGTCCGCATCTTTAAAGAGCACCTGCCGTTGTATGAGGGAGAAGGGTGGGCTCGCGAAGAACGGCGAGAAGGGAGGTGAAAGAAAGAACTTGATCCTGGACCCACCTGCTCCGGAACGAGTGTACAATGCACCCCAAAACGAAAAATGTTGAAACCAACGTTCCACACGTGTTGAATGTCGATCCCCTTGCAAAATCGAACAAGTTTACTGCCTTCAGTGCGAAATTCCTAAGTATCATTGTCCGTTTCTTTGTCCGATTGTCTCGCCCAATACAAAAAAATTAGACGTATAGTAATATACATAAATATGTGAAATAAAATTTTACAATTTATTAAAGATATTTAAACAGCTATATAAATATTTGTAACTTTACAATTTCCCGAAAAATTTTCAGCAAAATAAAACATTCAAGTTTTCACGATTATTTAACAAGAAGACCAATATCATTCTTAAAAATCCACCGTTGCAATTATGTACCTACATAGGTAATAATAATTTTTTTCCTTAAATTTTCAGAGTCCTTTTCTGAACCCAGCGCGTGCGTTGGGTCCGGCCTTCGTGATGAACCGCTGGGACAACCACTGGGTGTACTGGGTGGGCCCGCTGTCGGGAGGTGCTGTGGCGGCTCTGCTGCACGAATACGTCCTGAGTCCCAGACGCACGAAGGACTCGCGCGATATAGACGACGGGGACAATTCGTCCATGAGGTCCGACGAGGACACGTACGACGACCTGGACAAGCCGAACGGGCCCAAGTTCCCCGGCGCTTACGCGACCTATCGCCCGGTCGCCGGCGCGTCCTCGTCGATCTACAGCGCGCCGCCGTCCGCGTTGGAGCGCGTCGAGTCGATCTACGGTGGCACCAAGTCGCTCTACTGCAAATCACCGCCGTTGACGCGCGCAAATCTGAATCGTTCGCAGAGCGTTTACGCGAAGTCGACGTCGGGGCCGCGGGACGGCCTGATGATCCCGAAGCCGGGCCCGCTGGTGCCGGCGCAGAGCCTGTATCCCATCAGACTGGGTCAGAACGGCTGTCAAAACGGTAACCGCGAGACCCAGCCCGTACCCGGCGCGGGCGGTCCGCCGAACCCGTCGACGCAGAATCACAACAGCACCAACCAGAACATACAGAACCAGCTGCAGCAATGCACGCAGAGCATCTACGGCATCCGTGGGATCTCCACGGGTCTCAGCACTCGGGAGAACGGTATCTACGGAGTTTCCACGGGATCCACCGTCTACGGTCGCGCGCCTGCACCACCGCCGGGCAGCCAAAACTCGCAGCAATCCGGTCAGAGCGGTCAGTCCTCGATACAGAATCATCCGCCGCCGCAGCCACCGTCGCAGCAACAGCAGCAGCAGCAACAGCAGCAACAACAGCAGCAGCAGCAGCAACATCAAAACGGTCCGTTATCGAGCAACACGGATAACGGGGCTACCTCCAGGCGGCCCGAGAGCATGTACGGCCACGTGTCGAGACGCAGTGACGATTCCGCGTACGGCAGTTATCAGAGTTCCACGCGGGGAAATTACGGCAAAGTGGCCTGGACCCCCGGGCCCACCCAACGTGCCCCCGCAGTACCGCGATCAGGGAAGACCGAGTCCAGCCGGGCCTCTTCAGCAAAGTCAAAGCGTGCAGAGTAACTTCCAAAGAAACTCTCCGAATCCTCAGTATTGACTATAAACTAATAATGAACCAAACAAGCCACCGTGATCCGTGCGATCAGCAAATTATCTCGCCTATATATGTATACCTATATGCTGACGACATAGCTTCTCGGTGAACGTTCTTGGAATCTCGTGGTCCAGTAAGAATTTTCTTCATTTCGAATATGAATAGAGCTGGTCCTGACATCAAAAGATACTATTCGCAATGGCAAGTTCAATGAAATTTAATTTTGTATTTGAGAATTTTGTTTCGTTCTGTTGAACACGGAAATAACATGATTGGACCAATTTGTATTAATAAATCTTGGAATTTGTAAATATGTATCACAGTAATGTACCTATACAGACTGTATGTTTCTACTTTCTACATGTTGAGAGGAAAAGGAATCGTGCGATTTGATCGAGAAACTTTTCTATCGATGTTTTGTAATATTAGATTTATAATTAGGTATATAACTATTGTGTAACGAAAGTAAGCAAAACATAGAAGGAACGAAATCAAGAAACACGGTGAAAATACATAGAAGTATCGTTTTCGATAAATTCAGCATAACAATCCAGGAATTTTTAGCTACGTCAAACATAGATCGGTTTTCGAGCCGGCTCGTACACCGTTGCGCCTCTATGTATGTAAATATAAATACTTTAATTTAATTTACTCATATAAGAATTTTAATTCTACTGACTCGGCTGATACTGTCATGCTATATCCCTGCGAGAAAGCGGTGCACTGACTTCTCGATTACGAAAGCTTTACTCGCAGGATCTTTTCGCACGACGGAACCAAATAAAAAAGCCGGAAATCCTATAGATATTACTCTTTTCCATGTATAGAATTAAAATGCATAACTTTTTATCGCATCACGTAAATTAATATATTTGTATAATTACTACAGTGGCACACTTCGTACGAATGATGATAGCCACTATAGTGATTCCATAGCGAAACAGTTAATCGTATATAGAACATATTCTGACAATTTTAGAGACAATATAAGTAATTAGAAAAATCTGTA